>JAZDUA010000316.1:1397500-1813452 GCA_038098605.1 Gryllus longicercus
TTTTAGGTCATTAGAATCCGAGCCTTGGTGGGGAAGAAGCGCCCTGAATTGAGCCTTGTCAAATTCACTGAGAATTGCAAACTGCACAGCAATTTACATTGCAATCGCATTGTATGCAAATTATTTTCGTCAGAACAACTGTTGTAGTTAGCACATTAAAATGTAAACTGGATGAATGTTATTTCAAACGATATTAATTACAAGTTAGCACTACTTGGAGAATGATGTCCCTGACATAATGAATATAGAATATTTCATTGTTTTATAACACATTTAATTCAATAAATTTACGTATTTTATAGATCTATTTTTATATATTGCGTTCACTCCGAAAATTAATTTGTTAGTTGCAAATTTCTGTTCGTGAAATTAATATCTGGTAAATTCATGCGCATTACTTTGTTTTCACTATTCGACAACTTTCAAAACTGCAAAAGAAAAATACTGATATTGAAAGCAAAACAAAGTTGTAGAAATGAAATTCCGTTACGATTGTTGATAGAATTAAGACAATTCAAATTCAAGAAAACGACTACGGTGAGAATCGCGTACCGTAAATGTTGAGTCGAGCTTCGTGGGCAACGGTGCCCAGGCTGTTTTGAGCGCTGCAGCTGTACAGGCCTCCGTCGTGCACGCGCACGCTCGAGATGTTCAGGTGGCTGATGACGTCGCCCGCTTGGTCCACGTACTGCCCGATCGTGTACCTAAAAAACAAAGTGGTTTGCGCTTATTACATTAAATAAGGAAATGCGGTGTTCTCTACACACATCCTGAGGTCATACTGATGATGAAACCAATGAAAAAAGTCGCAAGAAATTCTCTCATGGTAATCTTGGTCAACTGTCGGTCCTGGGAAGCAGGGCGTGTTGACAAATCACTAGCATTTAGAACCTTAGTGTTTAATGTTTGGCGTAAAATCTAGTGGGAAATAAACTTTTCCGGGGGTTCATTTATTTACGTATGAGGCGAAAATGTCATACCTCGATGATGACGGGTAGGTTTTGCCGCACGTATGCTATTAGAGGAAAATATTTTTGATCGGGAGTATTGGATTTGTAAAGTTAAGGATTGTGTAATAGTACGGTGAAGATTGAGTTCAGTTGTAACGAGTGTCCTGAGAAACTCAAGGTTCTACCAGACATTTTTGGCGAATACGATGTTCAAATTAGCCATGTAGGAAATCTGCTATGAGCAAACTGTCACTGCATTTTACGTTTCATTATTTGACACATCTACACATTGAAATTGCTCTCCTGTAAAATTTTTAATCAATGGGGGGGGGGGGGGGAACCTAGTAATTCTGGAGCCGCCAATGGGAAAAGGGTAATTAAACAACTGATTTCCAAAATGACTTATCTCCATTTCCGTTTGTATTCTAGTTATACGTTTCACTGTGTTCTTAAGACTTAAGTTCTTAAGCACGCACGATATTATAAACGAAGCTAATTCACTTTACTTCCTTACTAAGTTCTTTCTCATCATGCATCGAATATCGTGTAAGTGTCATTCATCCTATTATGCGCCAAATGGTAAAGAAAACCTTTTACATTTTGAATTCCGAGGCCGAATGTGTATGTTGTCTCTTCCTGAAAAATCGTGTCTCTCGGCTGGCGCACGAGTGCGGGGCTGGGCGGGGCGGGGCAGGGGCGGGGCGGGGTGGGGCTGGGGCGGGGCAGAGGCGGGGCGGGGATGGGCTGGGCTGGACGGGGCGTGGCGTGGCGGGGCGGGGCTGGGCTGGGCGTGGCGGGGCTGGGCGGGGCGAGGCGGGGCCGAGGTTGGGTGGGGCTGGGCGGTGCGGGGCTGAGCTGGACTGGACTGGACTGAGCTGGACAGGGCGGGGCGGGGCGGGGAGGGGCGGGGAGAGTGGACGGGGCGGGGCGTGTTGGCTCACCGCTGGCCGAGGGAGACGGCGGTGAGCGGCTGGCCGTCCAGCGCCCACGTGAAGTGCGGCGGCGGGGAGCCGGTGGCGGAGCAGCGCAGCGACACGGGCGGGCCGGGGCTCAGCGCCTGCTCGATGAACGTCGACTGCAGCTCCGGCATCGTGTCTGCGCACGCACGGCGGCCCCTGTCGCACTCCCACACTCACACATGGCCAAGTTTACGAGCGATAGCGAAACCAGCACAACACTATTTCGTTTAGAAAGTTACTTTTAGCACTGCTATTAAAAAAATTATTAAATGTCATATTAAGCGCAGATATGCAACTATCTGCAATATGTTATTTAAAGTAGCGAATAAACAATATTTAATATTAATTAGATGAAACGCATTCTTTCCTTTTAGTTTTTAGTGGGGCGATGTAGTGAATAGAAACATTTTAGAACAAAATGAGTTTCTTTTACTAAATCCAATCTGTTATATTTTTCGCGTTAACGAACTTACTATATTTCAAAATGTTCAGAGTTACGTATAACGTTGAATACATTCTACGTAACTCTTCAGTTGAATACATTTATAAGTAATACAATTTGGTGAATGTTTGCTCTATATATTTTAAGCAAGTTTAGAAACCACGCACGATATTACGAAGCTTACTCAATTTACTTCCGAACAATGAGGTTAATAAATTTCAAGAGACAAGTCTTTCAAATTTTTAGAAGAGAAATGAAGTTTGTAAAATGTTCCGCTTTAATGATCCTGGCCTTTTAGATTTCAATGAAATAAAATTTTCGGATAAAGGTTCGATTATTATCTTTGAATTACTCAGTCTGCTCCACACAAAGAACTTGAGAGCGTGGAAATTCGACGAAAAATATCAAGCTTGGCTGAATATCTCTGAGAGAGGTGGTATAAAAAAGGATTCCTAGAATAATCTCTAAAGGCGTAAAATGAAATGTGACAATTAACCAGGAATAAAATTAAAGTAATTCCGGAAAAATTAATTTCTGAGGCAATGAATCGAACACACAATTCAATTTAGAGATTAAACGATGAATTTCATTTAACATTTCATAGGAATATTATATTATAAAAGTAATACTTAGTACAAAGCAAGGTGGTTAAAGTTATATTATTAGGTATGGTGTTAGTTTGGGCACGGTATCTGGGGCGTCAATATTTCTTTTCACTTCCGAACGTCCAGGCGTTGTTGCGGTGCATTCGGAACGCACATATTAAAACCAAAACACCAACAAAAAATAATTGACCTGACTCAAGCAGTTAGACTTACCGAGCTAAGAGAGAGTTGAGTTGAAAGATAAAAATTCTTACGTAGTAATGAAATTTAGTTTTAAAAGTGTATATTAACAGACTACGGAAAAAATAAAATGTACAGTACTTGTCTTTCTCATGATGTTTTATACACCCACTAAGTTGTTAAGGAACTATCCAATCAATGTCCAACAAAAGTTTGTTTTCATACGCGCTCATAATCTCAAAAGAAGCATAATATAAAGTTTTCAAATAAATTACTCTGAACAAAAGTTCTGGGTCTAAATGCGTTGTTAATGCAAGAAATATGCAAAGTTATTGTTGACAATTTTTCTAGCCATATTTTTAGGCATCTTCAACCTTAATCAAAATTAAAAACTACCGAAAAAATTTTCACTCATGTTTTCTTCAAAACCGGTGTTTCTCTTTTTTTTACCAAAATAAGCAAATTTAACACTGACACTAAGACTCGGCATTAAATACTACAGGGCCAGAAGCGGACTGCACGCCGAGCATCAAACAACACTAATTTCAGAATCGTTTTGCTCGTTCAACTATCTTACTGGTAAAGACATATCGAGATCGTTTCAATTCACATGATCGATTAGGCCCTTATTCTATTTCCAGTAGAATATTGTACCCTTAATACTAATTGATGTTTTTGGGGAGGTGGCTAAATAATTAAACTGTATGATAATAAAGTATGCATTTAGTTTAGTAAGGTACAGCGTTATAAACTCTAATGTTGAGTGTTTTTTATTGCATACTTGGATTTTTGACTGCAAATTAACAAAAAGGAGAACAAAAACTGAAAAGAGAAATTTGAGATTTTAATACTAATGAACACCTAAGTAAGTCAGATTTATTTTTTGACTCGACACATGTTTTAGACATAGCACTGGTGGATGTCCGAGAGTAATGGTGCTGTTAGCGAAGTTCATTCGAGCGCTGAAATTCTTATCACTGTTGAGTAAGAAAATAACACTTTTTACTTTTTGAGAAAATCTTTCAATGAAATATTTTGAGTGGAACTTACACAAGTAGCGATGCATTCATAACACTAACTTATCGTGTTTTAACTAGATGGTTATTATTTTAACTACATATAATATAGAGCAAAATAGATGTTAAGTGTTAAAATACAATGTAAACGTTAAAATAACATGTAGTATGGCAATAGTGTGATTGTAGAATTAAGAAAAAGTTAATTCTTGTGTTTGATGTTGACATTGCTAAATGCATGAGTGTCAATTGAGATTTATTTTTGTTGATGGGACTTTTGTCAGCTCATATCGGGAACTCTTTATACCCTAAATACCCCCAAGCTAACGTCAGGTACACTCTATACCCGTAATGAGGTGTATCTTGATTGCACTTTTTGAGACCTCAGAATTGGGGAAGGAAACCAGGCCGCATATCATGAGGTCCTTGGAGACATGCACCCACCCACCCACACACACACGAAGGACAAGGCACGAAAGTCAACATCCAGAACAAAATGCGAAAACGCGACCGTTCGGACACCAGGCAGTGAATCCATACCCACTCTTAGCCGCTTATGAAAAGACACGGCATGGTTCACTTCACCCGCATATCCTCGACACAAACAACTCATCAATATTGCATTGATCAAAAAAGTTCCGAAGCATTTCGCTGACAAATGCTCCGCTAATGAGCTTACAGTTTTTTTTAGAGACATCTGTTCATTGGAGGATCTGGCAATGTGGGCGCATGCGAGAGCCACTCGTGAAACTATGTACTTCACTCTACGAGGGAGAAACTTAGCTTCCTTAATACACAATGGCAGCGTAGTTTTAAATTGTGTGGATTGGAATGAGAAAAAGCACGACCCTGCGTGCGCATCGCCCCGAACCCTTGCTTGTTGGTGCAGCGCACTTTACTTACGCGACGCAGCAGTACGCTTTGCATGCACCGACGCTCGGCAGGAAGCCAAGCGTAGACTTTGTAGTACTAAAGAATGCTCCCCAATAAAACATTCATTAAACATTGAGATGACTTAAAAAAATTACATTTAAGGAATGTGTGTATGCAGGGGGGTGTCCAAGATAATAACCTTTTATCAGTGAACAGATGGTGAGAATTTCATATAATTAAGTTACACTTATGCTATTTGTCCCTTATTGCTAGGCATTGGTGTTTGTCGGGGAAAAGAAATCTCTTTGACTGCATCAGAACGTGACCGTGAACGTGCACGTGCAAAACACACCGATGCATGGCGGGTTGCCAACGACTAAGGGGCACATGACAAATATATGAAATTTCCTACCACATTCTCATTGAGCAATAAGAATCAATGACCTGCAGTCTATAGTTCATAACATTTCTTCTGAGACATCCTATAAGGTTTCAAAAGTAACTGTGAATCGAAAGGGAGAAGTAATCAAGGGATGTTTTATTTGTCATCCAGTTTGGAACCCGTTAGTGTTGAATTTATGCACAAGAAAATATACATTTACTCAAATTAAATATTATAATTATATTATTGATGATTAAATATATTTACTTAAATAATACATTAACAAGCACCAGCGTAGTACTTAGTCGCATAACACCTTGGAGTCTTCCAGCCTTCGCCTATCAGGGGCAGGATAAGTTCCAAGAAAATTTCAAATCAAATTATCATTTTAAAATGCTAATAAAACAATGGAAATACAGTACACGTATTTGAAGATGATTGGCATGCGCTTCACTAAATTGAGTCCAGACAAAAATGTTAAGGTCATTTGGCAATAGATGATATAGTATCAAGACATGTCGTGTAACACTGGCTCAATTTAGAATCCTGTTAAAACGAGCCAACTACCTGCCGAGTTTAGCTCAGAGTTAGAATTACCGCAGACTCTGTAGCGACCGGAGATCCTAGAATTCGAGTCCTGAAGGTGGCGGGTTTTCAACAACTACTTTGTGGAGACGTCGAATTCAACCGCTGCCTGGAAAAGAATTGTAGAAGCCGGATGCTCTGTTCGGCAGCATTCCGTGATGTCTCCGATCAATACCACGCCAATGTCCCTCACAAACGCGCGTCATCTTTCCTTCCTCTTGTCCCATCCTCTCCCCTTTCGCACGAACACTTGAATGCAGTACACTATCACACATGTCGGGAGACCAGACGAGAGCTTAGAGCTTGTCGCGGCTGGGGCGGCGCCTCATTGGGGGAAATTACTGGAGAGGACAAACCGCAAGTCGACATGTAGGTCGGCGCCGTATCCTACCATCCAGCGAGGAGGAACACCGCCACCTCCGGGGATATAACATCTACTACACTAACGGTGTCCATGCCAGTAAATGACAATCATTCAATTAAACAAGCGAATAAAGTGGTGGGGCGGGTGGCGGGTGGCGGGGGGCGGGAGGTCGGGGGGGTCGGGGGGGTCGGGGGTCGGGGGGGGTCGGGGGTCGGGGGTCGGGGGGGATCGGGGGGGTCGGGGGGTCGGGGGGTCGGGGGGCGGGGGGACTCACCTCCGAGGCGCAGCTCCGCGCTGCCCTGCGCCGAGTCGCGGTCGTTGCGCGCCACGCACTGGTACATGCCGCGGTCGGCGCGCGTCACCGCGCTCACCAGCAGCGCCAGCGGCGTCAGCAGCCGCACGCGCCCGCCGCCGCCCGCGCCGCCCTCGCCCACCGCCGCGCCGTTGTGCAGCCACGACACAGAGTCCAGCGGCGCGCCCGACACCGAGCAGTTGAACGACGCCGACTCCCCGGAGTTCACCACCTGCCACAGCCAGCGCCTGCGCTCACGCACTGCCTGCGCCCGCGCCCGCCACCAAACCTCAACCGCCGTTTCTCCTCCCCCTGAGTTGTTACGTGGCAAGATCATTTATGCTCTACAGATAAAGATCGAAGAAAATAGTTGCCATAAGCGCTGGAAGATGTAGGCATGATAAATGCTTGCAGAACATCCGAGAAATAATTACTTGGCGATCCGGGAGACGCAGAGTCCAGAGCACAGGTGCTAACGTTTCGGTCGCCATTCTGCGACCTTCATCAAAACGTAGTTATTATATCGCAATAACTACGCCCTGATGAAGGTCGCAGAATAGCGACCGAAACGTTGTGTCCTGGACGCGCCTACGCTCTTATCCGAGAAGTATGCTGTACAAATTCTACAAGACATTTTCTTGTGAGCTGTTGGTGTGAGCCAAGCAGTCCGAACTGGGCAACTAGTGCAAAAAGTTCCCAATAACCACTTGCTTGATAGAACAGGGGCAGTGCGTTGCTAATTTCGCTCGTTGTGGGGGACGCTCTTCTCAAAAAGTAATACATTTGGCATGCTGAATTTTTACATAATATTAATAGTTTCAGCAACTTGTTAAATAAATTTTCAAACCTACACTTTCATATAAAATACAATAATAAATATGCATAGTAAATATCCTTTTTTGGTTAACTAACAAAAATGTAATAATGCATTATTGTATAATTTTCATATCTGTAGTGTAAAGATTTGAACCAATATTAGTGAATTTTCCATTACTTTTTATGTATTTCTCTTAGTAATAGTACAATTTCAAGCAATTATCTTGAATGATTACAGAGGTGGACGAACATAAAACCTCAAAAATATAAAACACGAGAAAATGGACTTAAAAGCCTTACGACGTTATGCTACTCTCAAATCCCAACCCAACCTCAACTCGTTGCCCACTAGAGTAGTTATAATGTTCCATGCACAAATTCAGTTATTAACTCTTAAAATAATTATTCTATACCATGGACAACAACAACAACAACAAAAATCAACTAACATCCATTCCCTAAAGCGATTTCACTTAAAATACAGAAAAAATATTCTAAATGTCATGGAGATCGAAAATTGTTTTTTTTAATCGTAAATGGCTGACTCCCCTCAAATGACCTACTTCCCTGAATGCTACGGAAACGCTAGTAAAGCAGCAATAGACCTACACTAGATGCATTGGTAGACCATTGGGATATGTTTTATGAAATTATATGGGGCCGGTCTTAGAAGTTAATGGTAAGTCAGAAGAAGACACGTATTATTCAAATCATTGTTTTAATACGTACATCATGGACACAAAAGATCATTAGATCATACAAACAGATATAAGATCATAAAATACAAATAGGGCAGTTCAAAACAGTGTCCCCGTAACCTAACAATGAGAAAGGAAATATATTGAGTCAAGGAGCAGTGGGAATTGTGTGTAGTATATACCAGCTGACGTTGGAATGACATTACGACGTCATAATATTCCGATATACTCTTAAGATTGTTTGCATTGCGCTTGGTACGCAACGCAGAATGAGTTCAGTCTCATGGTTTGACATCAGAAAAATAAGGAGAGTGTCTCAAGATGTCCCGTCACAACGAAGTACGTCCACCAAGAAGCTCGGCCGATAGAACACTAACGTTTTCGTATGTTTAAGAAGCTGTAAATACATACATTTCCTTACATTTACGTACATACCTTACTGACACAATTCAGTAAGGTATCGCACATCTTTCCAATCATATTCATTGACCTTTCATGTTCGGAGATAAAACACGACATGGCTTTTCAATAAAAATAAATTCAAATTCTTATTAACTATTGAATGTTATAACTCACTAAAGAAAGGGATTAAATGTTATAAATAAAATACGTTCACAAATACACAATTAGTGACAATTTCCATGAAATTGACCCGAAGAGTAAGAGTATCCCAAATTTCTTAAAATGCTATAAACAACTTTTCTAGTGTTCATTATGTGCGTGAATATAGTTAACTCAAATATTCTATTTTACAGCATTCATTTATGGAAATATTTTTGATAGCTTAAATACTGACAAATTTAATGTTTAAAAGCAGAGACATACCAATAGCACTAATAGCGAGTTTAATAGGTGACATACCAATTTCATCAATCGAAAAAAGAAAATTAGATTTTGCTGACTGTCTCGGCATATGAGTTAAAAATCAGATAAATGTAATAATTTATCGGTAGAACGAAAGCCCGAGGGCATGTTATTTCTGTAAATGTTTTTTTGATAGAAGACCTTTGTTAAATTGTTAGAGGTGGAAAATTTTATGAGCTAAATAAATTATTTTTTCTTTGAATACGCAGTTAAAGTTTTAATTCTGTACGAGTACAATTAATGAATTGTTTGTGAATAATATTTTCGCAACATAATACTGTAATGAGAAAAAACATTGATATTTTTATCGCGTTTTGAATTATATTCATAAGATTGCTCGAGGTAATAAACACTTTATTATGGTAAAAAACAATAAAAAATATTTTCCTTTGTGCAATAATTGTTTAATGAATAATATACATGTGATGTGTGGAAATATCAGAGGGCAGAAGCTTTAGATGTAAAGAAGAGGCCGAAATCTATATCAGGGGGAAGCTGCCAGCCCTCTCTAACAAAGAAGATGACGAATGAAACTTAATGATAGCAGTGGTACGTTTGAACAACTATTGTAAAAGGGAATTAAAATCGTCTTGATGACCGAAAATGAAACAGTTTTAAGAAGAAAAACACCCGGATCTCTTCTTTCTGTGACGTTTGATCTTTTATACTATAAAATGAAAAACACTACTACATCGTAACCTAAGAATACTATTGAAAATTAAAATTTACTCACTAGCGCATATTTTTACAAAAGGCATCCAAATTACGGTGCGTCGACGTTCTAGTAGTGTAATATTTACATTTGAGACGTTAAACAGTGCGTAATCTCAGTGTCGTTAATGTATGTTTTATTACAGTAGGCCAATATCTAGAAATCTGTGAGTAAAATGTACTCACTCCTAAAAAGAGCATCGCCACTGTGGGGACCCGACAGCGTCTCTCTTAAAGTTGTTAAGTGACTATAAAACTTTTCAGGGTTTAATTGCTATTGATGGAGTCTTAATAAAGATGTTTAGTGATATATAATTACTACTCATTCAATTTTTAACGAAATCCTTGTAGAAATTGTTCGCTTTTGAAATTAGTACATTTTATTCCACAATAGTAACGAGTGATACATTTAAACACTTTAATTCTAGGCTTAAGGGAAATTATAATACAAGAATATTACATTTCAAAACGAAGGAAATTTAATTTTAGAATTTAAGTTTTAATTTACAAGGGGCTTCATCCTGCCGGGAAAGCTGTTAACGACGTAATTATTTAACAGCTATGTGGCTCCATTCTACTCAGAGATTGCTATCACTCTGAAAGCTGAACAGCGGGAGGGTTCAAAAGCTAAATGACCATTCGACCCAGAAAATTGATAACACACCGAACGTAGTACAGAGGAAGGGTTAAAAAGCTAAATGGCCCTTTGACTCAGGTCTGCTAACGGTCTAAAAGCTGAACAGAGGAAGAATTTGAAAGCTAAATAACCGTTCGACCCAGGAGATTGCTTGCTAACATTGAGCGTTGATAATTGTGGAGGACACAAAAGAAAAATGGCTCTTTGACCCAGAAGATTGCTAACGGTCTGGAAGCTGAACAGCGGAAGAATTCAAGAGCTAAATGACAGTTTGACCCAGACGATTGCTAACACTCAGAATGTTGAACAACGGGAGGATACAAAAGCTAATTGGCCCTTTGATCCAGGAGATTGCTGACGATCTGAAAGCTGACCAGCGGAGGATTCAAAAGCTAAATGACCGTTCAACCCAGGAAATTGCTAACACTCTGAACGTTCTACAGAGGAAGGGTTCAAAAGCTCAATGGCCCTTTGAACCAGGTCTGCTAACGGTCTGAAAGCTGAACAGAGGAAGAATTCGAAAGCTAAATTACCGCTCGACCCAGAAGATTGCTAACACTCAAAACGTTGAAAAGCGGGAGGGTGCAAAAGCTAAATGACCCTTTGATACAGGATATTGCTAACGGTCTGAAAGATGTACAGCGGAAGGACGAGCCGCGTCACTGACATGGTGGCTAACGTTTCGGCCAGCGTATTGTGGCCTTCTTCAGAGCGTACCGCAGTATCAATACGCAACATTCACAATACGCTGGCCGAAACGTTAGTCACCATGTCAGTGACGCGGCTCGTCCCGGATAGCCTAGACAACACAAACTCCGGCCGCGGAAGCCTACGCAACCATGAACAGCGGAAGGATTCAAAAGCTAAATGACCGTTCGACCCAGGAGATTGCTAGCGCCGTGAACGCTGAACAGCGGGAGGGTTCCAAAGCTCAGTAGCTCTGGGGCAGCGCACGTTGAAGCGGGCGCCCCCTCCGCTTCACTGGGTGCGTCACCTGGAGCTGCGGCTGGACGTGCACGGCGAGCGGCGCCGTCACCGCCAGCTGCGTGTCGAGGTGCTGCTCGCCGAACTGGTTGTGCACGCGGCACACCCAGCGCCCGGCGTCCTCGGCGCCCACGTGCCGGATGTGCAGCACGTCCTGCGCCGGCGCCACGCGCAGCGACGCCGCCACCGGCCGCAGCTGCCCCGACACCTCGCGCAGCCACCTGCGCACGCGCATCGCGCACCACCTGCAGTGCATGCACCGGCGGAAGGAATGGGCGCAACACGCGCGTGGGCGACAGGTTAGGGTGGTGTGGGATGTTGAAACGGGGCTTCCACGCGGTAGGGTAGCGCGTGCTTCGGGGGCATGTCCGTAGCCTCCGGGACGGGGAGCCATACGTGGAGTCTGGGTGTGTCGACCCCCGGCGTACGAAGGTTGCCTTTTATGTTTCGGGATTTGGCAACCCTGGTGTAGCAATCTGGCAACTGACAGCTCTATCGTAAAGTTGGATGTTTTGAGGTTATACGTACTTGAACGTTTTGACATACGAGCGCTATTTGTGTTGTTTACAGTAACTTGAAAGATTCATCTTGGCCCAAAAATGGAATTAAATCGTGAACATTTTCGTGCGATTATTTTTTACAACTTTCGACGTGAATTGACTCAGCAACTGTGCATGGATGAACTTAATTCAATTTTTGGCGATGAAGCTCCATCAAGGACCAGTGTTTATCGATGGTATGGTGAATTCAATCGTGGTCGTAGTTCACTCCAAGACGAATTTCGCGAAGGTCGTCCAAAATCATTTGTTGTTCTAAAAACCATTGATGCTGTGCGTGAACTGATATTGCAAGATCGTCGTGTGACATCATGAGATAGACAACCTTAGGCATTAGTGGGACCAGCATACATTCAATATTGCATGAACATTTGACTGTCAAAAAAATTTGTTCGCGTTGGATCCCTCACAATTTGTTAATCGCTCAAAAAAAGGCTCGTGTCGATTGGTCAAAAGAAATGCTCAAAAAATACGATAGCGGTGCTTCGAAACAAGTCTATGACATCGTGATACGTGATGAAACGCGGATTTGCGCGTATGAGCCCAAAAGTAAACAGCAGTAGACTGTATGGGTGTTTCAAGATGAGCAAAATCCAACAAAAGTTGTTCGCGCACGAAGCACTTCCATGCAGATAGTCGCCTGTTTTTTCGGAAAAACTGGACATGTCGCAACCGTACCACTAGAACAACGCAGAACAGTCAATTCTGAGTGGTACACAACAATTTGTTTGCCAACTGTCTTCCAAGAAATCAGGAAAACCAACCGCCGAAGACGGATCACTCTTCACCACGACAATGCGAGCTCTCACACATCGGCTCAAACAACTGCATTTTTGAGCACCCAAAACATCGATTTGATGAGTCATCCGCCGTGTAGTCCAAACTTGGCACCGAATGACTTTTTTTATTCCCGTACGTAAAAAACAAACTGAGAGGTCAACGTTTTTCGGCACCTGAAGAAGCGGTTGCTGCATTCAGAATGCATGTTTTGGAGACCCCCTCAATTAGAGTGGCAAAAGTGCTTCGACAATGGGTTCAAACGCATGCAAAATTGTATAGATCTTCACGGAGAATATTTTGAAAAACAATAAAGTTATTTTCGATGATTAATATTTGTGTTTGTTCTCTAATCCTGAAATATAAAACGCAACCCTCGTATCACAGCACTGTATGGGCGAACGGATCGTTTAATACCATAGTAAAATCTCGGTCATTCTACGGGGCATTTTATCTCTATTCATATTATATTTTTTATCTCAATTAAAATAATATAAGGAATGATAAAGCGATACAAAGATTAAACATTACCTATGGCTGGGGACCAACCCCTCAAAATGTAACAGCATGTGAACAGAATCCCGTTAGTCTTTAAATAATATTATCACATCGACCAGTGAAAACAATAAGATGTCAATAAACACAAACAAATACGAAGGTGTTAGAGCAATGATGTTTTCACAAACATATCAGAGATAATTTTAGCTTAGATGTGGAAATATGTTCACGCGAATACTACATCTGTGATGTTGAAACAAGCATAAGCAACAAATGTCTTCAAGGCAGAGCAAGATATACGAAACACAGGCCAGTTTTTTGTAAGGTCAATGGGTCATGGGTGAATGAATATTTTATCTTCCAGGGAATTTTATTTACCCCCCATATATATATATATATATATATATATATATATATATATATATATATATATATATATATATTACGTTTTGTTTGCAGAAATGCAGTGGGTGGTCTTGCGTCTTACTTTCAAAAGAAGTTGGAATAATCTTGCATGCTAATAGTTTTTTTTTTGCTTAATCACATTTGTTTCTAAGAGACACTACATGCAATAGTAAGTATACCCGCTAAGACAATTTTAATTCAGAAGAGTTATTAATGTAAGAATTCGTCCCTTTTGGTATGTTAATTACATTCAGAATATCTGTTCTCGAATAAATAACACGTGAAATGTATTCGAAAGCTCAATGTGAGAGGTGAAACAAAATATTCTAGTTACTGCCCTCTACATTTTCTAACGAAAGAACCATCTTTCCCTACATTCCGTATTTTGAAATAAAAAAATATCCATTTATTGCATTTATCCAACGTGTTTCGTTGTAAAATGAAATAAATCTTTTCTCTTTTGTCCCTTAATGAAGTTTTCAATTTCAATAGACTGGCTGAATATGACAGGTTAATACGTTATATTAACCACTGACAGTTCCAGCTAACTTCGTAAATTTACATCTGGCCCAAGTACAGAAATATCACAGCGCAGTCCATTTCGTTTCACGATCCAATTTCATTGCATCATCTGTTCCGTATCTATGAACCTCCATTAGCCGCCGCACGAACGAGAAAGCAAGAGCCAATATATAATGCAATAAACTAACTATCACGACGAGATATGTCGACAGGAGGCGCTCTCGGGCAGATGAATACCGAGAAATTCCCACTAGCAGAGGCCGCAGTATTTCATAATTCAATAACAGCGGCCTGACCCGCGGCCACGCCGTATCTGCATTGGTAAACCAGTGCCGGGGATCATAGCTGACTCGCGGATCTGCTGCGGCCCCAGGGCGCCCCGGAGCCCCGCCCCCGCCCCTTGCGCCCCCTCCCGCTCGCCCCGCCGCCACTGGCCAGCCCCTGGGGGAGCGTTGCTAATGAGCGGCCGCGGGCGTCGGCTCTTGCGCCTCAGGCGGTGGAGACGGCAACGGTGGTGGTAGCAGTGGAGTTGGCCTCGATGCGAATGACGGCGGCGGTGCCGGTGCCAATGTGGATGTCTGGGTTGTTGCAAATGTTCGTGTCGATGTGGGTGCCCGTGTCGATGTAGATGTCCGTGTCGTTCTGGATGTCCGTGACGATGTGGATCCGTGTCGTTGTGGATGTCCGTGTCGATGTAAATGTCCGTTTCGATATGGATGTCCGTTTCGATGTGGAAGTCCGTGACGATGTGGATGTCCGAGTCGATGTAAATGTCCGTTTCGATGTGGATGTCCTTGTCGATGTAAATGTCCGTGTCGATATGGATGTCCGAGTCGAAGTGGATGTCCGTGTCGATGTGGATGTCAATGTCGATGTAAATGTCCTTGTCGATATGGATGTCCGTTTCGATGTGGATGTCCGTGTAGGCGAGGATGTCCGTGTCAATGTCGATGTCCGTGTCGTTGTCGAATAAAATGTGGATGTTCGTGTCGATGTGGATGCTTGTGTAAATGTGGATGTTCGTATCGAAGTGATGTTAGTGTCGGTGTGAATGTCCATGACGAAATGAATGACCCTGTCAATGTGGATGTCCAGCTTGATGTGGAACAGATTGCATAAACGTTCAAGAACAAACAAAAACAAACAAAAAACAGTAAAAGTTTACATATATTATCCCCCGAAATAATTAAGAAACACCCTATATAGTACGTAAGTTTCTTGTAATAAATCAGAAGCAAAATGGTATAATGAATAGTAATTAGTAGTGCTACAGAATTGCACAGACTTTCCCGTATTAGTTTTCAATTTCCTTTGGTCTCGATTAGCTATTTCGAACTTCCCACATAATCTTGCCTGCTGACATTTATCGAAAGTACATATTTTTGACATTTTCTAAATTTTTCGGTTTCCTAATTGTGGAGCGGAAATATTATTTTAATATTACTAAAGAACAGTAAAACCTCGTTATAAATGGCAATTCTCTTAAAAAAATTGGAGCCGTTCTTAAAAAACTGGCGTTTAAGCGCTACTGTAAATTTGAAATTTGAAACTCTTTTTCACAGAAAAATTTTGAGCTTTCGAAAAACTTCATTTAAAGTCATTTTGAGTACTTAAACTCGTAAATACAATAGTATTTACAAATTGCTGGTAATGTGTATATCAACGGCGAGAGAGATCTTTAAAAAAAATTACCGTTTTGTAATTTTGAAAAAAAAAAATACCCCGAAATAAACTTACCAGTTATGTTACCAGACGAACGGACGGACGGTCAGAGGAACGGACGTTTTGAAAAAGAAAAATCTTTTTCGGTATCAGCGGACCTCCAAACGTGTATTTCCATCGAAATCTTGAAATCGATTTTCCGCAGCATTACATAACTTTTCCTACGTATATTACTCCGTATAAACGTACGTATACGGGAAAATATAAAAGGTAATATAACATTATATAGGGTTTGTAATCTAATTTACACGTCGGATTAGTGCTTGAGTATAAGAAAATTATAATTTATAAAATTAATTGTGTTTTTTCTGTCTACATTGTACAAAAAATATTACTGAGTTCAATCATCAACTTCGCTACGCTAAGCCAACACCGAAAGTAAAGAGCGTTCTGGGAAGATGAAACACGGGCTCTGGACGCAAGCATGTAGTTGGCGGATGTTTACGTATGAGCTCACTGAAACATTCCACGGGTTTGGCGGCACACCTCGGGGCGACTGTGTCATTCCGAAGCCTCGAAGGACCAGACACGCGCCTCTACTTCAGCGAGGAAAATGAGAGTTGAGGAGGCAGGGCCAAGTGCCCGGAGCTGGAGCTAGGGCTGCCCCGAGGGCGACACGGGGCACTGTGGGGAAAACGCCCAAAAAAGTAGCAAAAAATCGAAAATAATTTCAAAAAATTGATGTTGGCTTTATAGCGATTGTCAGAGCAAGCTGTTCTATTTCATAATTATATTTTTTATATTTTATTCAAAGACGCATATCTCTGAGGTTTCTGCACGCCCATAGCGGCTCACTTCTCAGAATTGTATTTCCAAGCAAGCTTTTAGATACACCACTGTGGCAACGCCTCGCTTCTTGGGAATCGGCTGACGCAACGATGCAACCAACTCTCGCCTCGCAGCTGCTGCTTTGTATTACTGGAAATTTCCGAACGCGTCATATGACGCAACACAGAACTCTCTCTTGCAAGACGCTGGCCCAACCGCCAGTCAGTCAGTTCTTCGCTGTTGGTCGACATGGGCGGAGGTGCTCTGCGCCGCGCTCGCGTCGCAACGGCCAGTCAGTATTTGCTCTGCCGCTAAGATGGGCAGACGTGTTTCACGCCGCTCTCCACCCAAGTCGGGCGGACATGTCGCGCACTTGTAACTCTTCTTTTTGTGTAATGTCCAAGTTAAACGGACGTTGCGCGTTGCTCCGCGACGTGCATACGGCACCCATGGTTATGGACGCCTCTCAACAATGGTGCCTAGCTGCTTATACGTGTGCAACCGGCTTACGCCACACATGTTCAGTGCCCGTGCTGGTAACATTAGTACAACTTACTAACGCTCACGCCCTGTGGGCAATCAGTGCATTGTAACCATGTTCATATGTGTTATTTCCATGTTACGTGTATTCAGTTATTACCTACAAACTAATGCACTTACGCCACGTGTGCTAATTAATCTCATTATGTGTTATTTCCATGTTACGTGTATTCAGTTATTACCTACAAACTAATGCACTTACGCCACGTGTGCTAATTAATCTCATTATGTGTTATTTCCATGTTACGTGTATTCAGTTATTACCTACAAACTAATGCACTTACGCCACGTGTGCTAATTAACCTCATTATGTGTTATTTCCATGTTACGTGTATTCAGTTATTACCTACAAACTAATGCACTTACGCCACGTGTGCTAATTAATCTCATTATGTGTTATTTCCATGTTACGTGTATTCAGTTATTACCTACAAACTAATGCACTTACGCCACGTGTGCTAATTAATCTCATTATGTGTTATTTCCATGTTACGTGTATTCAGTTATTACCTACAAACTAATGCACTTACGCCACGTGTGCTAATTAATCTCATTATGTGTTATTTCCATGCTACGTGTATTCAGTTATTACCTACAAACTAATGCACTATGCCACGTGTGCTAATTAGTTCATTATGCATTGATCTCATGTCAAATATGTATCTTTATCATAGGTTAAGTTGTATCCTTAATTTATAATACACGCTTATATATTCTGTATTTTATCCTTTTATGGTAACAAGCACTATCCTTCCTCTTTTATCCTTGCAGTCCCAGACCTGCAAGGGTAGTTATAACCTGTCTTTTATTACAGGAGTCTGGGTGGTCCTTCGAAGTTGATTAATTTAAAACTGGAGCTATGCTAGGAATGTTTGGGTAGGGGTCGAAGCCTCATTACTTCACAACCAGTCCACTTTGCTCGACCCGCCCAACCAGCGATCGAATATAGAAAAAAATGTGCATTAAAATCTGTATGATGTAACCCTATTAGACGCATACCACCATTGGCGAAAACCTGCTCTTCTTTTGAATTTCCAACGCGGGATACGGCATTTTCTGTTCTTTGGACAACAAAAATGATTAGCTACGAATATTAAAAAAACTTCAATTTTTATTTACATTCTTCTTAGTATAACCTAAATTAATAAATTTATTATTACTCAAATAAATATATTGAATTAGTTAACTTACGATTGTGTATTAAGAATTTTATTCAGCTAATTAATTCACTTGTCGTTTGCAATTGCAATTGCAAACTTGTCGTTTCAAAAAGTATATTATTGTGCATAATAACTCTATAATATGCCACCATTTTGAATTTTAAATTATCATTAGATTCTTTCTACTAAATATTAAACAAATATTCATATTAAATTGAACGATAGAACTAAACGAAAAACTTCTGACCTCATTTTGAGCATTTTTTGAACTGTGCGGTGGGGTTGGTACAGGGGTTGCTCTGTTCCCCAGGGCACCCAGCGAGGACAAGGAGAATGCATCTCTAGGGCTGCTCGTGCGCGAACTTTTTCGAATTTTCCGTGTTTCGTTTGGAGATGATGTTAGAACATTAATGAACTCAACTTTTCAAATTTTCGACATTTTTCTGCTCAGAGCAGCAACCAACAAAACGTGTTGTTGCCACAATTTCGGATTGGAATCGGGAATATTATTTAGTAGATTGTAGAAATGGAGTAGAACGTTTCAACAGCAATTGGAAAAAAATAATAATAATTTAAGGGTTATGAATGCTCTTTTAATAATAAATCAAAGTGTTTAGAGAATATTCTTTTCATGACAAATGCGCTTGACTAAAAACTTTTAGAAACCTTAACTGTAGTTGGGAAAACAAAAATAGGAACTCATAACTACTACTGGTATACCCCCAAAAAAGATTAATTCTAGAAATTACTAGGAAAAAGACACAGAAGCACTATTGAGGCATGCAATTGTTACTATTGAAAATGTACAGATGTCAGGAGTTCTTTACATGTATATACACTCTCCAAAATTATGATGACTTAATATTAACATGAATTTACTTGTGAAATCCGAATCTAGCTCTCCTAGACACTATTTTAAAATATTGTTTCTCATATTCACTTGCCTTTTGTGGCTCTTCTCCGTGTTAATAAACGTTTATTGAAAGGGCGAATTTTGAATGCGATTTTATATCAGCTTTTAAATTCTGTATAACAAAAAAATATGTAATCTCACCGCATTTCGTGTTCTTTGTTCAACTATTTTTCTTACTGCCCACACTAATTCCAATAAACGTTCTGTTTAAGTCTTATCGTGCTACAAATATTTTCCGACAGTCAATGTCTAAGAACTAAAGGGAAGAGAGCGTATTTCGTGAATAACATACAGGAAGAATTTAAAACTGGAGTACCTTACTAGATATGCATCGTAACTAAGAAGCATGTTGATTGTTTTGAGTAATTTGAAAGCCCTGGGAGCGCATAGTAGTATTTGTTATGAATTCTGCGCGATTCTTCGTCAGTTCGTTAACGTGGGAACAAGGTGGTCAAGAATAAAGTATCATATACTACAGTTATGTTAAATAAATGCTTGTGTCTTTTCATTTTGATTACTTTACTTTAAGCGTGAGTGTAATAAAATGAATTGTGTTGCAGTTATTCCCCATGACATGATTAATATGATTTATCGAACCGAGCTTTTCGTTTCAAAACATACATTACAAAATGTTGTTATTACATTATTGCCCGGTTGGTGGTAAGGAACTATTCAGGATCGCAATACAGCCATTCATTTACATTTCTAGTTAATTGAAACGCTTTGGTGGCATTCTCTCTCTCTCTCTCTCTGGCAAAATTTTAGAAAGAAATAGTAATTACAAACAGACCATTGTAATTGAGCGATTTTTAGTAAGCAATGTAAAAATCGAAATTAAAAATTTAAGATCCTGTTATACATCAAACATAACTGTTTGCATCAAATAAGAACTAGCGTACCCGTGTGAGAACTCTCGCATGTTAATCCCCACCATTTCCCTATCTATTTCTCTATCCTTTCCATTAAGAAGGAAAGTTATTAGTAAAACGTATTTATTTTTTAAAAATATATAAATGTTACTTCGTACTTAAACAATATCAAAACGATGCAATTGACGTTGGAAACAAAATTTCAATAAAGGTTTATTCAGTAATGAAGAGATATGTTCTTCGAACAATTCACACTTCCTTAAAACATTTGAAGTTCCTTGACAGTTAGCTTTTTCGCTTTCCTTGATAGTCAAAAAATATTAGAAATGGTTTTTTCTATTAAGAAAGCTACGTAACTGAAAACGCTGTCTTGAAAATTTCACCGAATAACTGAAGATGACGAAAATACTTCACTCTTCACTGTACACACACATACTTCCACAATTAGGTACACAGCACTTATAGATCTCGGCAAAACGTTAAATGAATGGTTTCACTACATGCATAAGAAATAATCTTCATCGGTTTCAAGCAACTATTAATAGTAGTTCTAGTTGTTGCTGCGAGAGCGAATCTTGAATTAATAATTATGCAAATAAACCTCGCCAATCTGTGCAAACTACGGTGTACATAAGAAGTGTAAATAATATAATACAAAGGGATCTAAGCCTTCTTAGCGTGACATCACAAATATGGCCACCATCACCAAGGGTAGAAATCTAGGTTGCATTGGTTGTTTCGATAAGTTCTGAACCAGCAAAGATTTAATAGAATATCCACGAATATGTTATACCAAAGATTACGGTGTGATGAATGTTTCTTTGAGGACTTTGGTCTCCAAATTTAGATTTTAAGGCCCTAAAACACTTAATTTAGGAGTTATTTAACGATATAGCCGACTAAGTACTGCGGGTTGCATTTGATATGAATACTTACATGCATTTTTTACGTAAACAAATCCTTCACATTTTTAAAGTCAAAGAGCAATTCGTTACGTCTACGTGAAATTATCTTTCTTTAGAGACATCATTTATAAATGTTGTTTGCGTGTGAGAGCCGCAAAAGGTATGTATCCGACTGAAATAATTTAGGAGACAATCTTCTTTGTATTAGTTCTTCACATTTGTACGAAAATATTTCGGAGAGCAGATATTACGACCAATATTGCCAATGCAATTGAACAGGTTCATTTAGAAAATGAATGTTAAAAAGTATTATTGCTCTTTAGTTACCGAATTACAAGTTTAGTAGGCGAAATTTATTGTGTCAGCTGTTAATAGATTTCTCAATCTATCATTGTTGACATCAATTACCTTCCTTGATAAAAAAAACACACCTTTTGAACTTCTGTTTTATAAATGCCGAACAATGTTAGGGCTTCCCATCCTCGGGCTGTCAAGAAAAAGAGAAGGACGATTTCTCGAAGCGAGTTCATCAACGCCAATTCGCCTCCAGCTCCATTACCGCCCCTCCGCCTTTTCCGCGAGGAAGCTTCAGGAAAGTTTGATAAAATAAGGCCCGTGCTCCAGGGAGGGGTGGTGGTGGTGGTGGGGGGGAGCGGTTCCGATCGGCCACAGGGGGCGGTCCCTCATCCCACTGCAGCGCCCCTCCTGACCTCGACCCTTCGCTCTCGCGCTGCTGCTGACGTCACGGGCCTGCGCCGCGCCGCACACGTCAACTCCCCTCGTAGCTGTCCCTGTCTGAAGCACTATTTTAGAGCTGCCTTCAATCCTATCCCTATTGTCATTGTTGCCAGAATTGCTATTGTCATCAAACTGTTGTGAAACTCGGCAACTTCACCACCACATTTTCACACTCTCCTATCACTATCACCACCACCACCAGCCACCAACCAGTACCTCCACGGTAACAATGCCTATCCATTCGTTAGTATTTTCACTTCTTCTTACACTGCACCATTCCCATCTCTTTTGTTTCAGTTTTGTGAACAACAGCTCTACCCACCTTATGGCATCGTCGTCGTGGGCTTCAGCATTACTAGAATGATAGCTACTTTTGCCCTCTCTTCGCTCTCTTTCATCATTCTCTTCTGATCGTCGTCACGCTCTACAGCCGCTTCCGCTTCACTTCCACCGCTTCAGCACCGTCCACCATTCCCTCCGACGTCGCCTCCGTCGCGGCGCCCGCCGCGTCTCCCTTAATTAGCACAAGTAATTTGAAGTAGGGTGGAGCAACTTAATTTGTTTTGTGCAGAAGTTGGCGGCCCTGTGTAAACATGGCGGCTAATCTGAGCGGACGGGTGGGCGGGTGCCAGGAGGCCTGTTGTGTCTGTTGACGTCGCGCAAGAAGTGCCGAGGTGCGTGTTTTCGAATGGGAGCACCGCACAGGGACTCGGCCTGCGTTGGCGAAGAGCACAGGGCTGCTTACATTTAATCCTTGAAAGAATGAAATGCTTCAAGTGCTTTGTTTAGCTATGATTTCTAAGAATAATAAAACCCAAAGTAATTACAGAATCGTCGTAGTAAGTCATAGAAACACTACAAAATAATTACAACTTTTTTGTTATTTTATTATGTTTTGTTATTTAAGGTCGCGTCACCATATAGGTCATTAGCGACCAGTATTGCTTTAAACGTTATGGATAACTGTGAACTAGATGAAATGATATGGTGGTGATAGGGGTTGAAACGACGAACACAATTAGAACCTGCCTGAGGAGGGTCTCGAACACGCGATCCTTCGGTCCAAGATCGTTGCGGCACTACTTTCTTGGCAATCTCGGCCACCGGATCAGTAATTACAACTTTATGACTTCTCATTTTGCCTTATTTGTCGCAAGTTTATTTTCTTCAAGCGCAGAAATATTAGCGAATAGTAATATTTCCCACAAAATATTAAAATAACTGAAGGATAGAATAAACAAATTTATTACTTAAAAAAGTATTGTATTTGATCCGAACTCCACTTCAATATTAACATAAAAATCTCTAAAAAACAACTAGAAAACGCCGCTCAAACAAAAGTTCTGTTTCCACAAAGAGTTGTTGGCAATATGTTGTGGGCAACATGTTGGTACTGAATTAGCTTTAATAGTAATAATAGTAATTACACTTTGAATTGTTGTGATCATTACATTATGTTACAATAAAGGCATCAAACAAATTGTAAATAGAAAGTTACATATCAGAATGAGCTGAATATAAAAAAAAGGTATATTACATCTAATTCAATATATGAAATGAATGACTTGAGACATATGCAAACACATAAAATACTAATTTTAATGTTCTCTTTTGAAGGAATATTGAAATAAGATATTTTTAATGAGCGTTTGCAAATCGTTTTCGGTGTAATTTGTAGAAAACAAGTTTAAAATACGTGTGTGCCATCTGTTTGCAAATAACGTAAATGACCTCCCAAGTCTACAGCAATACTTTGAGATTCGAAACTGCACACTAAATTGTGGTGAAATACAGCTGCGACGGCATTCAAAAATTACATGAAACACATCCTATGGGAATTTATGCACCTGAGGCGAAAAAGGCAACGGAATTATTTATTGCTATTCTTATAAAGAATAACACCCTGGTGTGTTTTGTTCACTCATGAAATGTCTCGCCCTGGACCTAATGACAGTATAATACTTCTTACGATTTTATAACGATAAAATACTTCTTTTTGCCCTCTTTTGATTTCTTTTTGCCCTCTTTGGCATTACCGAGTGCCCAAAGGAAGCGTTCTTAGGTGTGGAACAACCGTGGCGAAACGTGAAATAATTTATAATAATTCAACAAAGTGCCGATCAGATGGCCGAGATCGCTAAGGCAGTAGTGCCGGAGTGGTTTCGGACCAGACGATCGCGGGTTCGAGTCCCGCCTCGGGCATGGATGTATTTGTGTATGTCTGTATGTGTTGTCCTTTCACCCCCATTATCATCATATCATCATTTCATCTTCCATACCCCCAGGGCTAACAACCGTGGGGGATAAAAATCGGATCCAGCTAAAAATGCTGGTCCCCCCCCAAAAATTGTCGCAAGCACCTGCCACCGTGATAATAAATAAAAACTGAGCGACGGTAAATGCAGGATGCTTGAATGCGTGGTCCTAGTCGGCCGATTAACGAAAAAAAAAAATCATCAACGAAGTAAAACGATCGAAGCTTTTGCTCAGCGGGCTCTGGATTGGCTCTGGCAGTGGCGCTGGGGGGTTCGCGCAGATGCATGCAGGCGCGCAGGCGCGCAGGCGCGCGGCGGGGCTCACGTGAAGGTGGGCGGCGGGTGGCCCTGCGCGGCGCAGCTCAGGTGCACGTCCGAGCCCTGCTCCGCCGCCAGCGACGTCACGGTGCGCTGCGTGAGGCGCGGGGGCATGCTGCCCGTGGGATCTGCAACACGCAGCGCAGCCAGGCACGCGCTCAGCCAGGCAGCAACGCCTTCAGCGCAGCTGCAATACACTTCGCACATGAAGCATTGAGTCGCATTTTAATACACATGTTCATGAGGAAAATTAGAACGATATTTATTCCCTTCATTTGTAAAATAAGAAAGAACACACATTTTTCTCACACCGCGTCAACATATCTTTGACATAAATAGCTACATGAAATACATATTTTCAGTCTTAATTAATTTTCTGCACAAAAATAATTTTATAATTCAACTCAATATAAGCGTCGGTTGCATACAGCCATTCACAAGTACTTATGAACAAAAACCATGACAGTGTAAGAATTACCTGTAGTCGACACATGACCAATGAGTACATTTCGGGTATTTTTTATGAGAACAATTGTTTGGGAGAAAGGGAGAGGTCTTGCTACGCGTACAGAAGGGATTAGTAAGAAAAGCCCTGTAATTTTTTAACAAAAAGACGGAAAATTAGATATCGAATTAATGAATATATTTGATCACAATTTTCAGCAAAGCCGAAATTTGATGGATATAATACAAATTTAAATTTTGCTGGATAGAAATTAGAACGTAGGAAGGTTTTGAAGTATTGCAACTTTCGAAAAATTCAGGGTTTTCAACGAAAATGAGACCTGCACCATTCGCATAAATGTCCTTCATACTATCGAACAATAAAATTTAATCAAAAATGTTGGAGCTATTTGTTAGTTTTCAAAATGCAAAATGCTGAAATTTCAAATGATTAAACTTTTATTTTTATAATTTATTTAAAAAAATTGAATTATATAACTAGTATAAAAGGTATTACATAACTATTACTAAAGGCGAAAAAGTACATGCTGTTTCAGCGCCACTAGTTTCGATATACATTTGCAAGAATTTCAAGCTAATATCATGATCTGTTTCCGTAATCAAGTACAATAAATGGTTTTAGATAACAAAAGAGACGACAATAAACATACCGCGCGCTGTTTGGATCAGAAAATGCTAACTGAAGATAATAAAAAGTATTTGATAATATTATGGTAGTGTGAAATTTCTGAATAGGTTTCAGAGTGTTAACATGAAACAATTACCGTACTCCAACAATATTCCTTCTTATTTCTGTACGCCATGCTGGCTCAGTGGTCGCATTACCATTGTGTCTGTCTGGACCCTGCATGGCATGTACTAGAGTTTGGGTCTCGACAGGGTGGATTTTGGACACAAGGTAAATAGGTAGGACGAATTCGACCACACATTGTCTCGAAGATAATTTTGGTGGACGTTTACTTTGATTACCTGTGGTTTTTCCTATCAATGTCAAACGCATGCCGCAGCAGTAGATTAAGAAAGAGGCTGCGGAGCGCGCGCAATCTTTTCTTCCTCATCCTCGTCCCCTCCCCTTCACGCACCTACTTACATGCACTTCACTACCATTCGCGTCCGTCCACGCTCACCCCCGCGACCACTAATACTAAACAATGCAATCATCATCTGGCTCTCTCCCAATAAACCAGTCAAATACTTAGGACTGAACATGGACACAAAAGTCAATTGGAAGCAGCATATAGATACAAACATCACTCAAGCGAGAAGCTACTACAATTAAAGCCTTTAATACATAGATCCAGCCCATTATCAGGCAATTCAGCAATACAAATATATAAAACAATAATAAGACCCTTGCTACTACACGCCTGCCCAATCTGGTTAAACGCAGCAAAATAGAATCAGAGGAAACTGCAAACAGTACAAAACCAGTTTCTCAGAATTATTTCAAACGCTCCCTGGTATGTCACAAATAATCAGTTACACAGAATTCGACCTAGTGATTATAAACCATCATCTTGTATATTTAGCTACCAATGTTTTCTCAAACATACCCCAAATCCCTTCACTATCAGTTCCTAGACTCGCCAAAAACCCTTCACAAAATACAAAATAAATTTCCCTTTCACATTTTCCTCAAGAAATTCTCCGAACTAGATCTCGACAAGAGGAGTCCAAAGGGTAACCTCAACCTCTGTATTAGTTTCAAGTTTTAATTTAAGTTAGATATTAAGCCATCCCACATATGTATAGTTAATTTAAACTGAACTTTGTATTCTCCATCTGTGTAAATAAATAAATTTAAAAAAATCACGTTGGAAGACCAGTCGAGAGCATAGCCCTTGTCCCAGCTGGGCCTTGTATTCACTAGAGGAGATCCGCACAGGGGGAAAACCAATGGCGATTCTACTTTCCAGCGGTAGAGGGACGCAGCAACCTCCTGGGGTATAACGCGCACTAAACTTACAACACTAACGATCATAAAAATGGATCCGTAAGCACTAACCACGTTAGAGCATAGGCTTCCGCGGCCGGAGTCAGTGTTTACTTGGCAACCCGGGAGACGGCGCGTTCAGGGCGTACGTACCAACGTTTCGATCGCCATTCTGCGACCTTCATCAGGACGTTGTATTGCTGTAGTATCAGTGTCGTACCCTGATGAAGGTCGCAGAATGGCGACCGAATCGTTGGCACCTGTGCCCTGGACGCGGCGTCTCCCGGATAGCCAAGTAATCACTAACCACGTTACATTTAATATCAAATCATTTGCGTGAATTCGTTTCCATTTGTGCTAACTCGGACTTTTTACTCTCTTAACTTACTAACAAAATTTGTCAGCCGCCTTCGTGAGTAGTAGCGCAATGAGCTCGGCCTGGCGCCGCGTGGCGCGTACGCGCCCGCCTGCGGCGAGGCGTGCCGGATTTAAGTAGTGCGGGGCCCCAAGCACAAAATTGTGTTGCCCCCCCCCGAGAAAATAGCTCCATCTTTATTAAATAAAAAATGCATTATAAGTACAAGTACTTTCTGTACAGACACAAATGAAAACTGATAATTTTTTATAGAAATTTTTACTTGTGTTACATTTTTTACATTAAATACAAATATTTTTGGATAAATAAGACGTGTCTCCCGATCCGCAATCGCGGTACTACTCGATATGTTGTTTTAGAAAAGGATCAAAATTTGCTATTAACTCCAGCAATCCAAGATAGTTGCCATTATCTGGTGAGCCAAATGTTTCAGTACTGCCACGAAAAGCTAAACCTCTCTCCGATAATGTACAAATAACGGCTATTATTCTAAGCAAAACTTGTCTCCAGTAATTTTTTTCTCATTAAATCTGTGAAGAAATGTGAGAATCCAAGCTTGCTTTTCGATGTCGATGTAAAAAGGTTGTACATTTTGTTACACAGTAGACTACTTGATTAACAATAATTTCACAGACAAAAAAATATGGTATGCGTATTTTTCCGAAACGCGGGGCCCCCGTTGAATGGGGGCCCCGAAGCAACTGCTTGTAGGTAAATCTGCCCCTGCTCACAGGCGCCATTTGGCGCTGAAATACGCCCTCGGCCGGCGGGGCTCTTTCTCGCTTGCGGGAGCGACTGGAATCGTTAGTACGTGGCGCGCTCGCCGACGGCGCTCGCTGACTTCTATCGCATCGCGCGCATTCTACCGGGAGAGGCCATCGCCAAAACAGCCAACGCACGTCACAGGAATGCCGACCAAGAGGAAATAGTTGTGAGCATCAAGGGAATTCGGGCAATGCCACGGTTGTTCGGAATTTTCTGTTTACTCTTCAGTTCACATTAATTTAATATAATAGAATACAATTATTTCGTAAATCATTGTTATGTGTTTGCGCTCAATGCTTATCTTTAGAGCTCGAATTTGTATAAGTCATATTTTTATTCTGGCAAGTTTTTCGTCAAATAAGTTAATATAACCATGTTATAAGCTTTTATGAACAAGATAAAGTGGTTTTTATTGGCAATATAACTGCATAATTTGGACATTTTTGAGTCATATTTTGTACGAAATACAGAATATAGGGATATTTTCGTATTTACATTGTTCAAATATACTTAATCAGAAAGTGTTTCACAATCTCTGGCTATTTTCTTTGAAAGATAGTTCGTTTACATTTATTTCTCGTTTACAATGTTTGATAATAGCAATGTTTGATAACAGCTTGTGTCCCAACAAACTGAAAGTTGCAGCTCCATCTCATCATGGAAATGTAATTTCCAAAATTCAGAACATTAATATTTAAAATGTAAGCAAGTCACGTAATTTAATTAAAACCAAGTTAATTAAAAATCAATATTGAAATATTTCTGAAAAAACATAATATTGATTTTCCCCTCGCACTGCCTCGGACGCCGTGCAACGCTGGACGAGACACTCCACCCATTTGGGTGCGCCACCAAAGATCCTATGCTGAAGCGTAGAGCCAAGAGCGTGTCATGGGAGACTGGGAGACCACCACGCGGCGGAGAGTGCGCTAGTTGGGCTTTCTTTGGTTTCAAAATGATTTGAACTACATAGGTATTGCGGTTATATCTTGAATCTTGAATTCATCAAAAGGAAAATGTATATTCGTAACATATTATATGATCTTTTTCGATTATCTGGAGGTTGTGCAACCGTGCAAACTAAGCACGAGCCACCACTGGACAATAAGAAACTTTACCGTCGCCGACCGCGCCGGTTCGAGAACCGATGTAAAATTTAGTTTCTGGAACTAACATCTTTCGTAATCATCCCTAACGGTTTAGGTGCCATCTATAAATTGTCACTGACATGGTGGCTAATGTTTCGGCTAGCGTATTGAGGCCTTCTTAGGGCGTACTGCAGTACGCTCTGAAGAAGATCACAATACGCTGGCCGAAACGTTAGCCACCTTGTCAGTGACGCGGCTCCTCCCGGATAGCCTAGAAAACACAAACTCCGGCCGCGGAAGCCTACGCAACCATGCCTTCTATAAAATCCACCATTTGTATCCTACCATGTCTTGACGACAGTAGGTACTTGAGTCAAAGATGCCGAAAGTGATATGTTCGGGTAGCGTACAAGTTAAAGGGATAAAAGAATTAGGTGGGAAGTATTTTAATACGAATGGAAAAATATTTTTTGCTAGTTCGGTGCAGTGACAGTTACGATCGACTGGTTTTATTGCACAACGCTGCAATTCTGCAGCGTACAAAAGATGTATGGGCGAGGAATGTGTCGTAAAAAAGATACAGATTTCTATACCAACGGACACATCACGTGTGTCCGGATTTATGCCCAATTAAGTTGTTTGAAATATGTCTTTATATGAAGTGATGTCCCTAATTTTAAAGAATTCATAGAAATAATACAGAAAGCATTCAGTCCTCACTGAATCCACACTTAGGAAGAACTATTTAAGTTTGTTACTATAAAACCTTCGAAAAAATAAGAAAAATGGCTGCACTAACATATGGATCTCAATAAACGAAACAAAGATGTGACTGGAAGATATGTTGCCAATGTAGTTACAGGAACTCTCAAAAGTGATAAACCCGGGGTAAACACGCAAAGTATTAGAAAGAGTGACCAATTCTGCAAGTGCGGTCTTATTTGCTAAAACAATGAATTTATTGTGGCCACTGAAAGTTTGGCTTGAATATAATCTCCTTTTCATTGTAGATGCTGCGCCATATATGATTAAAGTGTCTTTGTAAAGACCTGTGTCATTCTTTTAAGCGATCGTTGTTCCGTGGAAAAATTTGAAGAAAAAAACTTGGAGCAGGCTGGTCTGGTTCTTTGCACGCCGTCCCGATCAGACTCGTTGACGTCTGCGACGAGATATGAAATGAAACTGTCAATGGGAGCATTGGAACAAATTCGAAATTTAGTATTCAAAAATAAATTTGCAATTACACAAAATGATTAAGTACAATTTTAATAATTATTTTTCGCCTTAAATATATTGTCTGTAGTTCTCTGGAACATGTTATAAGCCGCCCAGCTGTTGCTAATGTGTAGATTAGGGTTTAACATACCACTCAGCCCCTCGAGATACGAAAAAATTGCTTTTAAAGTTATAGGATGCGGCGTTTCTGAGGTACACGCGATGGCCATGTGTTCTAGCGTGGAGTGTTATGCAGTTTGCATTTGCCCCTGTCATTTAGTTTGTAGCGAAATCGACAAAAAACAGCGTAAATGGCTTGGAGCCACTCTTCATCCGACGGGGGTGGCGGGAAGTAGTCAGAGACCTGATGTGCGACCCTGTCAGATCTGTTGCGATAAAACCGTTACTTCGTAGTTCGCCACTCCATGAACGGAGTGGCGGGGAGCCACGCGTCGCGTCGCATCGCGACAATACTAAATTATTATCGAGTGAAGTGAACCACACAAGTGCTACTGATAAATAATTCATCGAAATAATTCCGGTGAAGTGTGACTCAGTGCAAATTATTGTAGTGAATGGCATGCAGCTATGACTCTCTAACTAATGAAGTCGCAAGTGCCGCTTTGTTTGTTCTTAACAACAGTGAGAACCAGCCAGCTACAATGGACATTTTCATCCCACATAACCCAAATAAATTCACCGAAGACGAGGAGGGGTGACATTGGAGAACATCAATAAACATAACATCCCCGTCGCTGATGGCAAGGAATCGATTCAACTCAGTCAACCTCCAACCATTCAACTACTAGAAAAATACTCCTCAGACTCCAGAAAAAAGTCAGTGACAGAAAATGATACAGAGCGAGAATCCAAAAAGTTCAGTATCAATCGCGATAATTACAGTGATTAAAACACAAAATCTGACTCTGTTAATTAATGTGCCGGTGAAAAACAGATTCGGACCTCTAAGTGAACTTGATAACCAAGCAACCGAAAATAGATTCGCTCATATCAAAGACCTTCCTAATAATGAAACTGAAACCCCCAGTAATATACCACCAATTAAAGTAGCAGACATTACTAATATTAATGCATTCATCAAAGAACTTAAATATAAAGTCAAACTTCAATGCAGATAAAAACAAACAAACAATAAAATAAGTGAACACTCGCCCACGGACTTCAGAAACTTAATCAGGTATCTAATTAACACTCATCGGAGTTTTCATTCCTTCAAAGACCCATTAAATTAAAAATATATCTGTTGTTTTCAATAATGTTAACCAACTCATTACTGGCCAAGAAATATATCGAGCTCTAAAACAACGCTTTTCTTCACTGATAAAAATCACCAGACTTCACAAAGAAAACAGACCTATACTTGTAGTTGCAGCTGTTTTTAAGGACAAGATCCAATAGACAATATTCTAGTTATTAAGCAAATTATTGCCATAGAGTAAATGCAGAAGCAAGGGAAAAACCTCAAGGTCTCATGCAATATCGGTGTCTGGATTACTGTGTCTGTAATATGGTCATAAAAGAATTATTGTAACCACTCAATTAGCTGCGCTTTGTATTCGATCACTACTCAGGAACTTGTCTTAATCGTAATCAAGTACCGAAGAGTTGTAACTGCCATGGCAGCCACGAGGTCAATAATCGAAACTCCAGCTGCGCTTAGTGCAATAGTAGCCAGCGCAGCGTTGAAGGAGCCGCCAAGAGAGGGTTCAAACGCCGCTCAAGAGAGGGCGACAGAAGCAGCTGCCTCGGCGCCGTCTCGCTCGGCTAAACACAGCAAAGCGCGCCATCGCCCGTACCAAGGCTAGCCAGCGGACCTTTAGCCCCGGCGGGGTGTAAAGCGGCGCACAGCGAGCAGAGGGTCAGTCAGCGCCTCCCGGCAGTAAAGTGTGCTCAAGTACTATTGTGATCAGTGACTACGAAGCGGCTAAGTGTAACGGACTCTCTCTTCTGAACTGTGAAATCTCGACTACAGCAGTGAATATTGGACTTCTTGGTTAACGGAGATTTTGGCTTTTCCCGATACATCTTTTGGAACATTTTTAACCTCCCTGAAAATCCTGATATTCTCGATATCGAAATTACTAACACTAAAATTAAACTACACACTACTAGAACCATTATAGTCGATAACCATCATTCTAATCCAAAAGCAGTCAAGATATGTCTTCCCCAAGGCTCCCCATTATCTACCGCTCTTTACAATGATAAATGACTGAAGATATTGTCTGGTATCAAAAAAAAAAAAAAAAAAAAAAAAAAAAAAAAAAAAAAAAATAATTGATACCAGACAATATCTTCAGTCATTTATCATATAAAAAGGTATCTACATCACCAACAATCCAATTAATAACGCTCTTTACAACTTGTACGTAGCCGACCTACCGAAACATAATAAAATAAAAAAACACCCAATTTGCAGATGGCACGGCAATATATTCATCAGGTCCCACCATAAACGCAATAAAAATAAGTCTTCACGTATACCTACACCAAATTGACACCTGGGTGTAAAATATAAAATTAAAATCAATCGGTCAAAAACAGCAGAAAATATATTTTCCTTAAGACCTTACGTCCCTCAACCCCCTTACAAATGAATCTAGAACCTGTTCAATGGCATCCTCTTAATAAACTCATAAAATATCTATTTCTTTTCTTAGACACCTGACTCAATTGGAAAAACTATATCGACAATAAAATGATTCAAACAAAAATAAAACTACACCAACTAAAACCAATAATAAATAGAACAGCTAACCTACCATACAATACTGCCTTATTGCAATATAAAACTAGAGTGTATTAAACACTGATCTTTGTATTGTTCTATCCAAAAGAAAATAAATAAAAAATATGGCTACAGACTTCAACTGATGTCACTGTAATGCCTACGATCGGGAAGTACTAGGGTTCGAGTCTCGACGACTGAAGAATAGGTTGAGTTCAACTACTGTCTGAAGGAGAATTCCAGGGACCGGTTACTCTGATTGGTAGTTTTCTGTGGTTTCTCCGATCTACACAACGCAAATGCCGGTGCAGTTCTTAACAAACAGGCCATGGACTCCGCACGATCTTTCCTTCACATTCCTTGTCCTATCCTCACCCGTTAATTACATGCACTACACTACCACACATGTCTGGAGATCAGACGGGAGCGTTGAGCTTGTCTTGAATGGATCGGGACCCCGCTGGAGGGAGATACCTATTTGGGAAAAGCCTAAGTCAAAGTATATGTCGGCGATGAATCTCACCATACAGCGGGATAAGATCCCAGCAATCTCCCGAGAACAAAACACTTACGAAACTAATGACTTTAGCAGTAGACGCACCTGGAATCCCTCACTCATTCAATCAATCGATAAAATTTCGCACATTTTTTCATACTCCTGTATCAGTTTGCTGCAGGTCTGGGATGTAATTCCCTATCACATAAAAACACATGTAAGAGTTTTGTGATGATGGCTTCTTATAACTGGTTCAAAACCGCCGTTTTTAGCGAATTACATGAGAGGGAGTTGTTTCAATTTTCTATATACCAACCTTATCCTATTATTTAATACAAATAAACCACACAATTAACAACAATAAAAAAATCGAAATGGTATTCTATTAGAAGGGCCTGGGACGATTTGTGTGAAAAAAGTAACGAAATAGTACCGCTGCCACAAAACCATTTGGCGGCAATAAGAAAAAAGAAGTTTGGCGGAAGACGACTGTTGCCAGTGTGGGAAGCAGCGCGTGGGAATGGAAGCACGAGCAACGGAAGAAGCGGAAGGGGCCGGGCGCAAATGAAAAGTTCGCGCGCGGAATCCGGGCGCGCCGGGCTGCAGCCGCAAAGGGCGCGCCCGCGTGCGCTGCGGGGAGCCGCCAGCCCCGCATCCCAACCAATTACGCCGCGCGCCGACGTGCCTTGCACGCGCGCGCAGCCTGCCGCCGGCACGATGAGGGGGGGGGGCGAGCGGGGCGGAGCAAGGCGGTTCGGGAAGAGGCGGTGTGACATGAGATGGAGCGATGCGGAGCGAGGCGCGTTGATGGGTGGTGTGAGTGGGCGTGGCTACGGTGAGGCGTGAAGGGCAAGGTGATGCGGGGCGAGGCGGAGCGAGGCGGGGCGAGGCGCGGCGAGGCGGGGCGAGGCGGGGCGAGGCGGGGCGAGGCGGGGCGAGGCGGGGCGAGGCGGGGCGAGGCGGGGCGAGGCGGGGCGAGGCGGGGCGAGGCGGGGCGAGGCGGGGCGAGGCGGGGCGAGGCGGGGCGAGGCGGGGCGGGGCGGGGCGAGGCGGGGAGAGGCGGGGCGAGGCGGGGCGGGGCACGGCGAGGCGGAGCGAGGCGAGGCGGGGCGAGGCGGAGCGAGGCGGGGCGAGGCGGGGCGAGGCGGGGCGGGGCGAGGCGGCGCGAAGCGGGGCGAGGCGGCGCGAAGCGGGGCGAGCCGGGGCGAGCCGGGGCGAGGCGGGGCGAGCCGGGGCGAGGCGGGGAGAGGTAAGGCGGGGTTGGGCAAGGTGGGTCGGGGCGGGGGGCGTGACGGGGATCGGGCCGGGGAGTCGCGGTGCCTACAAGGCAGGAGGGGGAGAGACGAGGAAGAAGAGAAGGGGCAGGGTGTAATGGAGAGGGCCATGACAGACCCGGGGGGGAGCGGAGAGGGCGGGTGGTACATTCGCGGCGTGGCGGGGAGGGGTATCCTACCGGGTCGTGGCGGCGTGGGGCGCAGAGAGACGGCGTGAGATGTACGTGGACGTGCCTGGGCGGTGTGGAGAGGAGGAGAAGTGGGGAAGGTGCTGTGCAAAGGAGCGTCTGGAGGGGGGTGGGGGAGCGGATGGGAGTGCGGGGCGCTGAGCGGCGCGGCACTGAAGCGAAGGGGTTCTAGCAATGGACTGGTGCTCTGATCCGATTGGATTTGCACAGTAGATCTTTTTCTACGGTTGAATTACCGAGGGTTGAATGTAGAATGTGTTAATATACCTATAGTCGACCTTACTGCTTTTTTAGAATATTCTTAATATTATATTATTATATTAAAACGGGTATGTTATTATGTCTGTTCATTTATTTTATTCAGAATATAAAGATTCTCTTATTAAAGTTAGTGCCAATTTTACTGTTAATTGTGAGTATTTTTAAAAATAATTGTTTTGCAGAAATTTGATGTTTTACGTCATATTTCAACTCTTTTCTTCCGCGATACTAAAACGGTTACTGCGAACGAAATAAAATAAAACGATAATCTACTTTTAAAAATTGGTTGATTGATTGTTTATTTCGTGTTTTTGGGGCGTCAACATCTAACTTTATGTCTCCCGTAAACGTATTATACGTTTTTCTGTGGGAGATGATCTTCCTATGATGAGATCTGGCGCCGACATGCGTCGGCTAGCGGGGTTTTTCTCAACCAGCTATCTCAACCATCACCAGCGGAGCACTGCCCTAGTCGCGACAAGTTCTAAGCTTCCGGCATTTGTGGTAGTACTTTAGTGCGTGTAAGTAAAGGTTGAAGATAGGACAAGGAAGAGGAAGGATGAAGACCACGAGCGGCCCCTGGCCCATTTGTTAGAGTTCTCCGGCATTCGCCTTGTGGTTGATTGCAGAAACCACGAACAACTTTTGAACGGAGGAACCGGCCGCTAGACGTCCTTCGAAAGACATCGGCTACGCTCGACCTTTCTATGTAGGTAGTGTCGGAAAGTCCGTCACCGTTGGGATTTGAAGCGTAGGATCTCCCGGTCAAAGAGTTGGTCTGAGCCTCCTAAGTCGGTATATATGCTAAATAAGTTCTTAAGGAGCAAGACATGACATTTTACTAGAAAGTGCCCGGAAACTACCCTTCAGTACCGACTTTCTCTTTTTGATTTCATTAAAAAAATTCGGTTAAAATATAATTTTTGTGGCTTTTATTTCTAATATACCCTTTCCTACTCCTAATCCATTTCTGTCCACATCACTGCAACCATTGCGTCATTCCGATCCGAAGACATCACCCCACGAAGACAGCCTCTGAGCTATCCTTATGCTACGGCCGTGCCGCCCCCACCTCCGCCTTCTGCGTCTCCCAAGCCGTGGCCTCGCCCGCCCCCCCGCCGAGCCCATACATTTTTAAGAAGACGGCGCGGCTTAGGAAGGCGGCGCGGCTCGAAGAAGGCGCTGGTGGAGACGGAGGCGGCAGTGGCGTTGCAGGCGGTGATGCGAAAATCGGTGGAGAGGGGTGGTGTTGGTGAATGTGGTGATGATTGCGGTGGTGGTTGTAGTGGATGTTGTGATGTGGCTGGTGGTATTTGTAGTTGTGATTGAGGTGGTAGTTGTAGTGGTGGTTGTGGCGGTAGTTGTAGTGGTGGTTGTGGTGGTAGTTGAAGGTGGTAGATGTAGTGATGGTTGTGGTGGTAGTTGAAGGTGGTAGATGTAGTGATGGTTATGGTGGTAGTTGAAGGTGGTAGATGTAGTGGTGGTTGTGGTGGTAGTTGAAGGTGGTAGATGTAGTGATGGTTGTAGTGGTAGTTGAGGTGATAATCTGTTGGTTGTGGTGGCGGCAGTGGCGGTTGTGGCAGCAGTGTTCATTACGATGGTGATGGTGGGAGCGATGGCGGTAGCTGTGACCGTGGCAGAGACATTGGTAGTGGCCTTGGCGGTGGCGGGGAAGGTGGCTGTGGCGGTGGCGGTGGCAGTGGAGGTGGTGTCGGGTGTGGGCGGTGTCGGTGGTGTCGGGTGTGGGCGGGGAGGCCGCAGCCTACATTTCCTAATCGAGGCGCCGCCTGCAGCGCGATCTGCCGCGCGTGCGTCTGGTTCTGAGTCCCTCGCTGCATTACCAATTGCTGCTCGCAGAAAACACGTGCGCGATTCAACAGGGAGGAAGACTTGATACAAATTGGCAAAGCTTCGGGACGTGGGCAATGATCTGCACATGAACAAAAAATGGCGGTTCGGGGTTGCGACTCACTGACGCAGCAAATTCATTCATTGTTTGCTATTTTTACAACATAAATGACAAAATAGGTGAACATTTTTTTTATGTTTTCTACCTTAGACAGACAGAAGTTAACATTAATAGTAATTTACATAGCAAAGCAAGAAAGTGAATGTTTCCACGATTAGATGGGATAGTTGTAGTCGATGAGGCTGATAGGCCGAGTCTAGGAATCATGTGTCATGGAAAGACACTTTCGCAATATGATAGACAATATTTTATTCGAGACCTCAATGCTATGGAAATTTGTCCGTTTGATATACAAATTTAATTGACGACTAAGAGAAGATACGACGTATTTTACCGTTCGGTAGATGATACGTATTTTTTTCTTGTTGTTGTACTCGTACTTTCAGTACTAGTACGAAAAGTATTTTCGGTAGGTTTTCAGCTGGTGTTGTTAATATTCTTTGTTAGTATGTGTCATTTTCTATATGGTCTCCAATAATTGTTTTTGACCCAAAGTTTAAATATTGTAATGAATGTACTCTCTTGGCACTATTCCAATTTAACTCCTTGAGTTCTGATTGGGTGAATGGAAAAACAGTACTAGTCCAAAATTGGTCATTTTCCTCTCTTTTGTAGAGAAATTCGGGAAAATGGCATAGAACCACATGTTGAGACTGAAAACAGTTCAATATGAGGTTATTTAACTTCAAATCAGGGAGCTCCTTTTCTCAGATAAGTGAAATAATAGTATCTGTCCTGAACATGTACTGCTCTTCAACAGAGGATTTCAGACGTATGGCGACTCGGTCTGCTCGCAGCAGATGGTTCATATTTGTTATGTGCCATTAGTACGGGGCTGTTATTTTTTTCTTATTTTATTACTGATCGCGTGTATGCCTGTAATAATTAACTGAAGAGCAAAATGTGAGGGGATCAGTAAGAAAAGAGCAATACTTTTGTATATTTTGCGTTGAAAGAATGTGTTCATAGTCAAGTTTGTAAACGGGCATTCAGGGGCTTAAATGGAATATCACACATTCAGATTCAACCACTGATAGGAATTCTTTTGTCAGGTCTGTCTCCAAAAGATGGAAGTATAAAAACAGACTTCATGCTATCAAGAACAAAAATCCTGTTAAGATAAGTGAACGCACAGAATCATTTCCAACGAAAATTGGACACTACTCTTCAGATTCTGTAAAGTTTATGGAGAGTGAACAGAACACAGCCTGTTCACAAAAAATATATTGAAAAGGATAAGGTCATAATTAGGTGCAGTCTTACAAGAATAAAATGTGGTATTTTATGGTACATTGACATTTGGAAAGAAATTTGGTAGGTAATTCTTCGTTCAGATGAACAACAGTACAAATCCACAGTTTTGTTTAAATGTTATGATTCATAATAATAAATGATTAGATTATTATTAATGAAATTATTATCGCAATTATTCCTTGAAAGTTATTCGAATGGAATGGTGCAACATTTCTGAAATAAGAAAATTGTTTAAATCTCAACAGTTTTTTGTCATATCGAATCAAAAGTCTGACTGAGGACCGTTCTTGGTACCTATTTGTTTAAGTATTTTCTTGAATTTACGATTTCAAAATCCACATTTCACCCGACTCTTACCCGAAGGTTATCCCAAGATCGCCCCGTCATGATAAATTTTTTTATATGTGTGAGTCTAATAGACCGTTTATACAGAAAATCGGTAGCGAAATATTTACGTAACGTGGTTATTTTATTTACTTTTTACGTAGGATTGGTAACTCTCTTGTTGTTACTCAGAAATAATACATACTTCAGTTTCATTTCTAAGTGTATTAATCTGTAAGCATATATTAATTCAAATATTTTATTGGAAACAACAACAACAACAATACCAATTTTGATAAACACATTTCCTCTAATAAATTCTCCTGTTATTATTATTATTATTATTATTATTATTATTATTATTATTATTATTATTATTATTAAGTAATACTCGCTATAAATCCCTCCCTCATTGTATGCATGGCCAAATTCCATCGTATTTTAGAAATTTTACTTTAATAAACCCTTGGTCTTCCTACAATGGCAAATACAAATAAAAATGAATGTTCCCCGTTTTGCGACTTTCCTTGCGCAGATCCACCGCGATCGTGAACGTCGTTCAGTTTCCTTTTCAGTTTCCATTTACAAAAGAATTCGGTCCACTCCGGCGGTGTTCGCGTTCTCCATACACGTAATTATATTTTCTCTCTTATTGAACATTTACTACCGTAAAACATCGCCTTTACAAACTAACAATTCAGTCTAAATCTCCCCGCAACCAATATCTTTCCTTCCTAATCTGACTCACACCGTGTCCGAACATCGTCTGCCTCGTTTTTTCATCTCGCGAGCCCTTCATCTCCCATCTGCGCGAAATTATACTCAAACACGTCTCTTCTTCGTTTGTCGTGCGCGATCCTTGAATTCTTCTCACATGATCTAACTCCTTTTTGGTCATACACATTTCAACATATTATCTGTTTATTCTTTTGTTTCCTGCTCGTAATAACTTCTTAATTTATTTTCTGCCCCACGGAATTTGCTTACGTGTCTTTTCACTGCATTATTTGTTAGCACAATATGTATTTTCCCCACTATCAATTCTGTTATCCTTTCCTTGTATTGTTTCCAAAATAAAGCTCATCTCGATTTCTTTTCTATACCGCCATTGTTGCTGCCGTCCATATTTATAATTACATCAATTTATTATTATTACCATTTAATTATCTTTGTGACAATCCATAACAAAAGTTATAACTTGAATTACCTCAGAATGAACTTTCTGAACTAGTACTGTTTTTCCACTTACATTTTTATTTATAAAACGAATGCTAACTGAGGATATTTTAAACGTTGCTGTAATATTACACAAAAATACAAGACCTAATAATTTAGCTACCTACTTCCCATCAATGATAAATTTCCTATGTAAAGCATTCTATCATTCGTAAATTCGTACGAGCGGTGGATCCAGGCCCACTACTTTAAGTGTCTATGTAAACCGTGAGATAAATAGGAACACGGGGTAAACGACATTGATGAACAGAAATAAAAATCTGAGCTAGCCAATATTATTAGAAAAATGTAAAGTATAAATAGAAATTGAGTAAAAAGAAATTAAAATAAGTGATTTCAATAATTTTCCCTTTGTTGTGAGTTCCAATATTAATTTTCGTAACCGAACTTAATTATGAGTCGTATTTTTATTTATAAAATAAGGTAAATATGTCATTGAGGTGACATGAATCATCTAAGTACTCAATGATACTTAAGAATGTGTTTTATTCGACGATTTGAAACGATTTCTCAAGTACAATCGGATAATCATTAAACCATGTTTTAGTTCATACACTTGATTGTGAAATTAAAATAGTAATTTCGAGTACGAAATTTTACAGAAAATGTATTTACTAGCTCAATCTCGAAGTTACTTTTAGGACCGATTGAGTCCGAAAAATCAATGTCAGCTCCAGAAGAAATTTGTCTCACTCCGTTCTGGGCTCTGAATATTTCTTCCACGCACGATGCGAGGGTGGGATTTTACGGTTACAGGAAATTTATGTGAAGAACGTCTTCAGACGAGGAATTGGTTTAGGCGAATGGGGAAAGGAATAATCGCCGAAAGTATTTATAGTATTTGGATATATCAGTTTGAGCAAATGTAATCGGTTATTTTGGAATCGGTTTGAGTGATGTAGTCTAAAAACTATGGATGCCATGAAATGCCTTCTACAAAATCCTGGTACAGGACTCGTCGAAGCAGAGGAAACAAATTCCACAACTACCTCTCATGGAGTTTCTACTTCAGTGATGTGAATGGTGTGGTTCAAAAATAAAATGACGTATCATGACTCTTAAAAAGTTGCCAAATGATACTTTTTTACATTTGATACTTCGATAAAATGGCGTAGAGTTGATTAATACAAACCATGTTCGCAAATAATTTCATTCTAATTTTTGGGATCAGAGCAGATGAATTGTTGACAAAAACAGGTTGTATCAATGTAAAAGAAGTTACAATTTTGAAGAAACGAATTAACGAGTCTACTCAAACTGAATATTCCAGTTGAATTTAAAACACTAATTCCATTCACCAAGGAATCTGTTGTTTACCAGAGTCAGCAACATTTACCTTCAAAATATTGGGGGGGGAGCAAATATTTTATTAGTTATTTAGAAATTATTTTATTTGATGAAGCATAGGTTTTGAACAAATTAAATATTTTATTTTTTACTGATACGTTATTACTTGTTATTGTCTTGGATTCGGAGACCGATATTCACTGGATAATTTACCTGAATCGAGATGAGTATCATTACGAGGGAAATACGAAAACAGTTGAATGGTTCTACACGTTCTCTTATGGACGAAATTATGAAGGGAATTATGAGAGGGAAATATGAAAAGACAAAACGAGGCAAGTTAACATGTAGTTCATTAATAAATAAGTAAATCTGGATTATTAAAAAATAAATAAAATCTTGCATGTACCATGGAATTTAAGTGGTTCTAATGATATCGGGCAACACATCAATCTTGGGCCAAATACCTCGAGCTTTTTGTCACCCCTCGATCATTTGAACCCTTACAACGGCCTTGGAGAAATACTTATTTCTGCCTATAACTATTTCACACCCTAGCTATTTTGAAGTTCCATTATAAGTACTCTCACATTCGTGTAAATAAGTACATAAGTACATTGTGTACATTCACATTCTTAAAGAAATAATGACAATCCATGATACATTAAAAATACGTAACGTTACAATTGCATGACCCTACTTTTCTTTTTCCCTTAAAACCCCTTCCCTTTCCATTAAACGAAAAAGAAAAAATGTGAAAATTTTGTAGATCAAGAATTTCTGCGGGCTTCACTGATCTAATCTTTTGGTGGATAATGGCAATACACCATCAACGTCCTTCTCGTAATCGTTCACAAGAAAAATGAAAGGAAAACAATTTTCTTCTCAGTTATTTCAAAGTCACAGCATTCTTTCCAGCCCGAATGTACTTGTGAATGGCAGAGCCGTACGTTCTCGTCGTCTCGCGCGTTTGCGCGCCGCGGGGCCTGTTTTGTCACAAGATGGCCGCGAGGGAGCCAGGGGACTCACCGGTGACGGTGAGCGCCGCTGGCGCGCTCTTGCGGCGGTCGCCGGTGAGGGCGTGCAGGGTGTGGCAGCTGTACCGCGGGACGCCGTCCTCAGGCTTGGCCCCGCGTATGTGCAGGTCCCCGCTCGACGTCACCACGTACCGACTACCTGGAACACAACGCCTCCGGTCAAGCAGGAATGATCGTAAGGCACGTGACCACACGCGACAAAGCAATTGTAGTTTCGTAAATATATCACTCTTTGATTGAGAGCGGAGAGGAACATTTTAAGAACATATAAGATAAGATTAGTTGCAAATAAGAATTTAGTTTAAAATTACTATCACAAAAATAACGTTGGTTGAATCATATCCCTTAAGTGATAATTTATAACCTAATGTAATTTATTATAACATTGTGCACATGTAATTTACCTAAAATAATCTTCTCCAAAAAAGGCATTCGTTAGTGAATTTAAAAATGCTGCTGTAATGTATCGTAATGTTTTTAATGTTGAACACATTAAAAACATTATGATAAACTGTTAACAAACATTTATGGAAACTATTCAACAATCTCTTCATCTTTAGAGGATATAGAATATTAAATTAATTAGAATGTGTAATTTTTACGCCATTCGATAATAAGTGTTAAGATTGTCAAAATATTCCTCTATTGAAAATGTGGAAGTATCTCAAAATAAGCTAAGTACTATATTAAGTAAGACTATTGAATAAAGGATATAACTTCCAATTGATGCTGAATATTTTATTTGGATATATTTTTCATTAACTGCATCCTCTTCGAAACAAAGTCATTGGATTTTAAACTCTCGCTTTTAAGCATCGCTGCGATAATTAGAATTAATTGAAAATTCTTTCTATAGTAACATCTATTCTGAATGAAAATTGAAAGTTACTGAATAAAAATGATCTAAATAAGATCTTTTCTGCTATTCTATTCAATACATATATGAAGGATTTAATTACACTCCAAAACGAGAGCATATGACGTCATCAAAAGAGTGTGCCTCAAATAAAAGAGGGGTTTGAGAAAAATTAAAGTATACACAATAATTATTAATTTTTAATATTTTTCTTATAATTGTAAGTTCGGGAAAAGTGAAGGTTTTGGAAAATTTGTGTTTAACATCAGAATTAAAGATTTCTTGAAGACATACAGAAGATGCGGTATTAAATATCATTAAACATACAACTTTAATTACATACAACTTTATCATACAACTTTATCATTTAACATACAACTAATAATTATAGAGCTCACGATGATAATAGTTTTCACCGTGTAAACACCTGTCTAAGATTGCCTCATGGTAGTATTGTTATGGAAGGGCTATTATTAACTTTGGCTCTTATAACATATTTTATAAACAAAAGCACATACTTTCTTCATTATTTATAACGGCTATAAGTATTATAATACTACCTAAATCCGCAAAAGTGTTTCCAACCAGCAACATTTTTTTCCGTGCTGGGATTTGAATTCAGGTTCTTAGGCTTAGAACGCATTTTGCGCGGTTACACCTCCAGTCTCACCGGTGAATACAAAATTCCTGATGCTTTAAATTCAAAGTTAAACATTAGTATTAGTGATTTTCAAAAATTCAGAGATTTTCATTCACATTATTTCAATATCTAATTTCATTGAACAGATTTCATTAAGAAAACAATCTCTATCTTTAATATTGTAGTAAAAGGACGACGTCCAAGATATTAAAAAAATTCAAAAATACAGAGATTAAACGAAAATGGGCACTGCGCCGTGTTAGGACACGAAATATATTTTTTTTACAAGCTTAATTATTAATCTTGAGGCATACACATCGATACAGTCCGGTTTTTGTACGAATTATTTTTATAAAACACGTACGACTGTTTGTATCTGTAACTCTTACAAGCGGTCGTGGACCTGAGCGAGCAGGCAGTGTTCCATAGGTCTTTCTCAGAATCTTCCCCTGACCCGCTCCGCCATCCTGTTTCTCGGAGCTCGGCCGCGGCCACACCCGCACGCGCCTCCACACGGCCAAATAACGTTGTCGCATGAGACAACTACTTTAACAAATTAACCACAAAATCTGTATTATAATTTCTGCAATTTGAATTATTTCACAATCTTATAATTCATTTGATTAATGTATGACAATTACTTTAGTTCCTGATTTACAATTCATTGTAAGACGCTTTCCTATTCGCTGAAGGCCTCAAAAGGGCTCCAGGCGACGAGCGACACAACCAGTGGTCGACAGAGGTCGTGAAGGCTAGACGTGTGCTCCTTGTCTCACAATTACGTTAATTTGCAAAATGAATTTATGCCCAACGCCTTTACAAGGAAGTGTTCTAGTAAACTGTTTAATAAGTTCTTAGTGCAACGTGAACAATGTGACCTTATTGTGGGCAATATACATAAGTGCACTTATGTACTGAAGTTATTTTATTAATATAATGACTTGACAAGACTGTCGTGTGTGTGAGTGTGGGCAGAATTAGTTCGACTACATACGATGTAACTACATACAACTGATGCAACATTTAAACAGTGGCTCTGATAACTACGCACAGAATACATTAACTGAATTCACTCCAGCTCATAATTGGGGATTACATATTGCACAGTATATGCTTTTAGTTATGTGCTTCATAGAGCTCAGCTACTTGTACATTAGCTCCTTACGTGAGCTTGCCAATCTCCACAACATTGGCAAAATACTTTGTCCGAGCATGTGAATGCTGACGGCTCGTGGGCGAACTGCATTCTGGATATGCGTACGTGTATGTGCGCGTGACCCACCCCCACCACGCAACCGTCAGGTCGCAATCGGACAGTGTCTGCGATCACAGAAGATGGAGCAACTCACCCCTGTTGTGTTCTATTATTTCTTTCCATAGGAACATCCTAACAATCTACGAATACCGTGATCTACAATTTCTTGAATGCTTGCAAAGGTTATTAATTGATTCATAATTATGCGCTACAAGACACGCCATGTCCTTTTGCACAACTGATTCAGTAATTCATACTATAATTTGCTCATCAACGCCTTGTAATGTTTATTTTACGATTCAATTAATTGTACTAATGTCAATGCTCTCATTTATTCCTGAGAGATGGCGACACACCCAAATAATTAGCTTTCAGCCATACGAGTATCATAGCTCCCTCTGTGGGTGGTCCTTCGTAAAGGTAAGAAAATAAGTTAGAGAAGACTGACGGGGATTGTTATGCCAAAAGGTCACACCTGACAATTAACTGCTGCTGCAGATCATCTCCGTCACCATGTTTATAAGCGTGCTTGTTCTATTCGAAAAACATTCAAAAATGGCTTTGAATTCACAGAAAAAAATTGCAAAACTACTCATTTTCAAAAAATTGCATCTATTATTTAGAACAATCTCAACAAGGAAACTAATGATGCTACAGAACGCCATAGAATTTCTCGTACTACTTAATTTACAGGAAGGGGTGGCTCAAGACATCAACTGCTATCACTGCAGGGCCTCTGATCGTTGGGGTCCTAGGCTCGAGTCTCGACGGTGACAAGGTTTTCGACACTAGCTTGTTAGCTCGGTCGAATTCAATGGCTGTCTAGAGGGGCATTCTAGCGGCCGACTGCTCTGATGTGTGGATGTGTCAGAGAAAATGAGCATGGAAAATGTTTAGTATATTTATTTACATTCAATAATATTTTTAGATCCACCTGCTATTCTACCTCGCAGTCATTTTTCAATGTCAAGCTTAATGCCACCTTAGAGATATTCTCGCGGTGTAAGAAAAAATGGAAATCTCTGGGGGGCGAGTTCCGTACTATAGGATGGGTAGTGTAACGTAGCGGGTTATAATTGTCATTTGTCTCCATCTGTCAATGGGGTATCGTGTTAGAAGACGCTGGATAAACAAGCTGAACGCTTCGTTAGGTTGTGGAGACTACATAGAGGGCTTCTCGATTCGTGGATTTACGCATGATTTGCCAAATATATTAGCAGTGATAAATACATAGTATTTAGTAGAAGTTATCAAGATATAGATATAATTTGTGAATCTGTAAGATGGAAGTCTTACAATTAAGTTGTTAATTGTATTGTGGAAAAAAGTGTATTGTTTCTAATGAGAACAAGCGATCGATGGGTCGATGACGTATCTGTGGCTGACGATTGAGACGTTACAATGGTAAACACCTCCCTGCCAAACTACTACAGGACGTGAATAAGCTGAGGGATATCAATGAACTGAGCAGGGTGAGGCCGATCATATGATCATGACGAAGAGTTGCAGGAAGCTGTTGAACACTGGACTTATCCCTAGCGCAATACTTCTGTGAGAACACATGTTGATCCTCGGTGGTATAAATGTACCAGTTTTGGTGGTGATTTCGTGAAAATATAGCGTGAAATTTGCTGTTTCTGCTGCAATAAAGTTTTTCTATGATAATATGCTTACTTTTTTTGACGTTTGTTAGGGAAACTCACATTCTGGATGCGCGTCGTGTGTAGTATGTTGCGAAAGCATTCACTGCAGATACATCAAAGTCATTCTTAAGGACTTTAAATTAATTGTGGACATGTCGGAACAAAACGCGAACCTTTCTCATTTAATATCCATGGCAACTGATGGACGCAGAAGATTTCGAACAAAGGAAGAAGTTATTTCCGAACATTGAAACCGTTATTTTGTCAGACGAGAGAAATTGATCTTGTTTCGCCGGAAGCTTCTGCAGGCTGTCTCTGAAGGAATGCTAGGCGGCGGGGGGTTAGTAACGCGGAACGAAGGGTGAGCGAGGTGGGCGAGGGGGCGGGGGATGGCAAGCACGTGACGTGGGGCAGCGATGGGCCCTGCGCGGCAGTGGCTGCCCGAGGCGCCCTTCCGGCGAAGGCCACAGCGAAACGTCACGTCCTTCTCCGCCTAACACCTCGCCCTCGCCCCCCCCCCCCGACGCCCACCGCCAAACATCGCTTCCGACGCCCCGCCCGCCGACTTGCTCAGCAGCAATCCCGGCAGGTTCAAGATACCGCGCCACCTGGACGAGTGGCCCTCTCTGCAGGGAAAAGTCAGTTTAATATGTTTAGAAATATTTGTACTGTTACAATATCGAATTAACGCAGCCAAAAAGGGCAACGAAATGTTGGGCAGCTGTTAAGAATTAAACTGTTAGCCGTCCGTTAATGACAATCGAAATAAACTAGTTTTAGGTAAATATGGCGTTTGTATAGGCACTTATTCCATGAAATAAATTTTTTTAATTTTATGATTTTACGGCTACTGCTAAGTATTGTAATAATACGAGAAAAAAAAACAAATTTTTGGTAGAAAAACTCTTATTGCCCGACAAAAGTGAGCTAAAAGATAATCCTTTTTAGAAATATTATCGCTATTTGCACTTTTCTTTGATGGCGCTGTTGTTTCCTTGCCATTGTTTTATGTTCATTCATCAAAATCATAACTTTACCCTATTATTCGCAACTTATATATAAAGAGGGTAATAATGCTTTGATGTGTAAATTAGATAATCACCAGAAATGATAAGAGGAAAAGCAAGCATTCAATATTATCTACTGTTTTGTGGTAAGAAAAAAAGAGGGGGACTGAACGTGAAAGGTTTATTGCTCATCCACAGATAAAACGACAATCAGATACCAAATTGAACATATGGTTAAAATAAATTACATATACAAATTTTTTTGAAATCCCTACACTCATTGCTTTTGTTTTAGAACAAATGGAAAATAGAGTACGGCATATTGTTACGTAATTCCATCAACAAATATACTGTACAATGTCTTCAGTGTTACCCATTGGACGCACAGTCCACTATCGCATCGCCAGCCCACAGACTGTCACTCCATCCTCATTGTTGCCCTTATTGTGGCCGTCCATCCCACTCTTCCCCGCCCGCGGCTGCCTCTCGCGGACGCCCGTTCCGCAGAGACAAAAGCCCAATTCCAGCCGCCGCGCAGCGCCGTGCCGCGCCGCAAAAATGGGATTTTCCGTGGCCTTCTCCTCAAGAATTGCTGACCGCGACACAATAAAATCAGGAGCGGCGCGCGGGGGAGGGGGCAGGGCGCGGAGAGGACGGCGAGCAGAGCGGAGCAGTGCAGAGGGGGTCGGGCGGAGAGGGGGGTGGTAACCGCGGCGGGGCAGAGGCAGGGGCAGCGGGAGGTCGGTAGGGGCGGCTTATCCCTTAGATTTGATTCTCCGGATGGCTGGCCCCGCCCGCGGGCGCCGGCATTACTTCCGGCAGCAGGTAGCGGCGCGCCGCCGGCCACAATGAATGGACTGGCGACGGGCAGAAGAGAAAGGAGCTCCCGAAAGAGTGGCTGCGACAAGCGAGGAGGGGACAAATGAAGACGAAACGGATAAAAGTAAGATGGCAAGAAAGCCGAGAAAAGATTTGGAATTAGGGGAAAATCGGGACAAACAACATAAACAAGACGGTGACAATGTATTTGGAAAGATTAAAGAAAAAAGTAATGAGTTTAAGCTTCAAATGAGCTAAAACTAACAAAATTGGTAAATTATTTCATTTATATTTTGTTTGATAATAAAAACATGTTCCAGATATGAATTCATTATTTACAATGTAGTACAAAACGTTTTGAAACATCTTGAAGTAAGTAATGACCATTATATCACACATAATGACACACGTACACCTATACACACGACACATAAAGCACATGTTACACGTAATGCCATTATGTTACACATAAGGATAATGCAAATTTGTTCATGTATAAATTATGATAAAATTGCATTTTTAAACTAATGGTAAGGAAACGTACTTGTAACTCAGTGTGTGCATTCGGTAGAGGCAAGCATTACATATTTTAATAAGAAAATGAAATGCTAGTTATTTATTGTTGCAAGCAAATTTATGTACTTTCTGAATTTTCATGTTCTTATATAGTTACATTAATTTTAAATTATTCTCCACAAAATACATTTTCTCTCAAATTCACGTTAACTTACCATTTAAGCAACGGACACAAACTCAATAAACTACCTTCTTTGGAAGACATGATGGCTACAATTCAAGCGTGAGAGCTTTTCTACAGGATTTTGTGCTCAGCAAGGGGCTGGAAAGTGATAAAACGGCGGAACTAGTGCTCCGGTACGCACAAGAACGTTCAAGTGCATGGCGATTTGAATGCAGCGTGCGTATGTGAATGGAAAGGAAATGGTCAAGAGGCCGAGGGTCGAGCTAGAGCGAGTTCGATAAGGCCTGGTAGTCGAGGGCGAGGGCGAGGGCGAGGGCGAGGGCGAGGGCGAGGACGAGGACGAGGGCGAGGGCGAGAGCGAGGCCGAGGATGGGGCCGTGGGCGAGGCAGCGGGGGAAGCGGGGGAGTGGGGTGCCGTGAAGAAGGTGGCGAGGCAGGCGCGGCGTCGCGGCGCTGGCGATATATTCGGAAGTTTATTGGATCCCGCGGCGAGGCCGGGGGCGCTGCTGCGGGTAGGGCGTTTGCCCGCAGGCTGCAGTGGAAGGAATAGGAGCGTGTGCCCTACTGGACGAACGGCGGTTAAGAGTAGGATGAAAGGGCGGCTCAGGGAAGTGGTACATGATTGAGTAATGTGCTGTGGGGGTAGTATTCGAACATGGCAAGGAGGCGGAAGCATTGTGGCGTGTCGACGATTGTGGGAAGGACCGACAAAGGTTTGAGTGCAAAGGGTCTCTATTAAAAAAAGGGTGAATCGTGATATGAAATGAGGGAAGTGGAGGGAAAAGAGAGTCGGTCAAAATGGTAGATGTGATTTTGGTAGCAAAGGTGGGTGTGGAAAATATAATTAGAGAAGAGGTAATATGAGGAAAATGAAATTGCGAGAGTAATTGAAGATGGTGTGAACTGAGCGAATTGCAGAAGTCATGAAACATGAGGTGTGTGGCGGATATACTTGTATGTGATAATAAGTCTGTGGCTTTATGTGTGTGTGTGGGGGGGGGGGCGGTGAGGATCTTGGGAAAGAGAGATCGGCACCGCAACGAATAGTATGGAAATGAGGACAAATTACCATTGACAGACAGATTGAGGACAGAGACGATGAGAAAAGTGAAAAGCATGGAGTGGTGAGAAAAGTGAGGATGATGAAACGAAGAGAACGTATGAACAATTAGACAATTGAGAAGGGTGGAGATCGTGGGGCCAAACAAAAACAATCAGGAAGGGGAAGACGGCGAGGATGCTGGCTGTGACAGGCGGAGGCATCATAGGGCTCGACGTCAGTGAGGGGACAGCGAGAGGAAGCAGGCGTGCGGAAGGCGGAGGAAGGCAGCGCGGGCGCGTCTCACTGCGGGGGCAGGCGACCGGGCGGGCCAGGACGGGGCGGAGAAGGGCGGGGAGGGCCGGAGCGGGGCGGGGCGGGGCGGGGCGGGTCAGGGCGGGTTGGGCTGGGCGGGGCGGGGGTGGGCGGGGGGAGGAGCAGGGGGGCGGGCCGGGGCGGGGTGGGGCGTGGCTAGGCCGGGACAGGGCTGGGGCGGGACAAGGCGGAGCGGGGCGAGGAGGGGAGGGGCGGGGCGGCGCGGGCCGTGGTGGGGCGAGGGCTGCCGAGTTGGGGCGAGTCGTGCGCGGATAAGTAAATGAAACGGGCGGAGACGGTGACCAGTGGGCTGCAGTGGACTGAATCGCGCGCGTGGGAGTTTCGCGTGCACGCTGGGTATTTGTGAGAATGACGCGTTCGAACTGTTGCATGTCACAGATATTCAAGTAAAATGTGAACAAACGAATGAAAGAGCATGCAAATTAGAAATAGCGCCATCGAATTGGTTAATTATTGTCGTACAATAATGTTAAAAAAGTTTTCAGCTGCAGTTCGGGATTTCCATTTAAGAATTACGTAACAAATTTTTAGAAAATGTATTTCATTTATATCACGTATCACAAATTAGAGATAGCGCCATCTAATTGTTTATTTGTTTTCGTATAATAATTTTAAAAAGTTTTCAGCTGCAGTTCGGGATTTTCATTTAAGAATTACGTTACAAATTATTTTTAGAAAATGTATTTCATTTACATCACGTAAGGAGGCCCCTTAGTAGAGTAGGTAGGCTATTTGTACATCTAACTTTCTAAAAATTGGGAATCTATTAGTTTTTTTTTCGAAGATAACCAATGCATCGTCGAGATCGCTTTTGGAAAACCTTGAAATGTGTTATTTTCTGGATCTGAATTTTCTTCTGAGCTCTTGGTAAATATCGGTAATAAATTCAGAGATTGAGTTGTGAACGTTGCGTGGCGGCTAGAGAAGATGGCGCGTGTACATTCGCGTATGCTTGAAATCTGAAACGTGAAAAGTGTATTTTCTGGCATTTTAAACAATTTTCAAAATTGTGCCGTTTACACAGTCGAAGAGGTTGTAGCTACTTTGGAGCATGAAATATAGCTATTTCCCCTATCCACCTCTTGGTACATAAAAATGTTAATTTATTGAATATATAAATGATTATTTTTGATTGAGTTTAATGCTACATTTAAACGCTTTTCTTTTTAAAATTCGCGATAAAAAGGCCAAGTAAAACTTCAAGTTGGAAGCCTTATAATAAGTATAGATAATCACATGTTTGTCATGACCGTGAATTTCGTTGGCTTCCGTTTCCACCCACTGTGCGGCGGGGGGGGGGGGGGGAGCGCCGCCCCAAAGTTACGAAGCCGCCGCGCCGCGCTACGCCGAGGGCTTCGGCAAACAAACTGCGCCCCCCCTAGATATGGACGCGGACCGTCCGAACGGTACTTTACTCTTCCTCCACCCGCTGGTTTTCAACGGAGCTCGCGCTCCGCTGGCGGAGGGAGGAATAATTTTGTGAAATAGGGCGCCCGCTACGAACGAGATTATCTACAACATGGATAATATGTGAAATTATGGTGCCTACTTCCTCCAGAAGGAGAGGAAATATACCTATGAATTTGCGTATCACGGTTTAGTTTGAAGCAACCGATTTTTACATTTTTATTTTCTTCGTATTTTACAATTCTTGAATTGTCTTATTCATACAAAATAAACTATCATAAGAAGGGAGTGTTAGGCGGTATGGTTTTCATAACGATATCAAAATAACTTTTTCAAGAGATAGTTTTTATCCGCGATAACATAAGTAAGAGCAAATCATTTTCAGATTTAATTGAGACAAAAAGATCATATGAAAAGTATTACGAAAATTATCTCGTGTAATCAACGCGCTGTAAAATATACAACTAAACACTTAGTGATTGACATAACAAGCGCTTAAACCGTGAACAATTTCGTACATCGTTTTGTGTGTTGATTTGAAATTTGCAGACTCTACAAATCAGGAGCACAGGTATGTCTATATCGCGGGATTAAAAACTAGTGGTACTCAATAGCACATACTTTCTGGTATATTTCCAAAATTGCAATTTTCAACAATGCAGATAATTTAACGAAAATGAGACACACACCATTTTTTCAAGCGTCCATTCTTCTGTCTGCAAAAATATTAAATAAAAAAATTAGAGGTTTTAAAAAATATTTTTTAGAAATTTTGTAAATTCCAAAATCAAACTACGCGAAAACTACAAGTTTAAAAAAAAAATGTTCATGACTTTTTTTAAAGAGCTAATTTTTTACAAGAGCCTTTGTCTGTCTCTTATTAATCTTCAATTTTGTAGTTTTCAAATGTTAAGTTTTTGCAATTTTCGAAAAACGCAGAGTTCACCGAAAATGGGACTAGGACCATTTTTTTTACCGTTCATAAGAGAAAATATAAAGAAAAAATGGAACTGGTTTTGAGAAAAATGGTAAAAATTATTTAAATTTAACATGGATTTATATGAATTTCTGTCATTACGGAACAGATTTAATCACGGATTAATTTCTATCTTCAATATCTTAGTTTTAGTAATATGCCCCCAAAATTTGTACTTTTGCAATTTTCGAAAATATCGGGAATTTTAACGAACATGACATCAGCAGCCTTCTCTTAGCATTTGTTAGTTTAATAAACATATATGGAGCCAATTTTGAGAAAATTTTGAAATTGTTTTTGAGGTTTCATGAAAAATATCATCAAAATATTTGAAACTCCTGAAGCTTGAAGTTCATTCAGATCGATCGAGGGATATCAATTTTGGAGAAAATCGGCTGCATGGTTTAAGCACTGACGTTGGCCACAGGCGGACAACAGTCGTGGGTCAGACGTTTTGTCATCAATCGATTTTTCGGTGTCATGGACGCACAAAACATAGATTCTGGATACACCACATCTTGGAAGAATTTTTTCTACATTTAGCAAACTGGTTTTATCTACTTTTTCGTTTTCCAGGATCCGACAATAAGAGTTTTACATTTCTACTGTATTAAGAAGTTTTGATCGCTAATTATAGAATTCAGGTGTTGGATATTCCCTTGAACGTAATTAAGGCCAGGTTTTGTGAAATTATTCTTAGTTTTCTGTGTAATGTGTTGCAAATACTGTAACAGTTAAAATTATTTGTTTTCATTTTTAAAAGTAAGAAGTGACTACAGTCCTTGATTACCGAAATAAATGCAGATGAAAACCACATGCGCTTCGTTTGAATTGAGTGAATCGTCATTTCTTAAGTTTTAGCTGAGTTGTACGTAGGGCAGAAATGGCATTATAATAGTGTTTCGTAACTTTTTAATAATGCGAGAAAGTATGTGCTGTTAAGCGCCTCTAGTTTTTGTTTAGAGCAGAATGGCTTTAAAGACGTCCCTTACTCAAATTATCAAGAGGTGCGAGATTGAAATGATAAAAATCCTCGAAAGCATAACTTGTTTTTACATGAGAGAGAAGTTAGTGAACTGCTTTGAAGGATGGTTTATTTTCGCAGATGTTTTCTTTAAAGCGTGCAATGGTGTTATTTTCGTTTTATATAATTTTGTTTTGCAACTAAAGCGTTCCTTTAATATGGAGTGAGACGGTAACAACTTTCCTTGAGACCACTTATAGCGATAATTTGAAATTCGTAATAGCGGTATAATGGTTGTTGCTTCAAACAATCCGAACGGTCGGATCTCTCCACTTGAATGCATGCGAGGAGACATCACTTTGGAGGTGAAAAGATGTGATGTCATTACTAAATGTATTAATACTGCATATTAAATCAAGAAAAATATTTTATTTTTGGTCATTGCGGCCATTTGCGTATCTTTCTACCTCTAGTTATTGATCAGTTGTTGGTTTAAAAAAAAAAGACATTATTTGAATCGATGAAAACAAAAAGGATCGATATCCCTTGTGTCGGTTTTGGATTAAAGGTGGAAAACTGTTTTTAAAATATAAACACAACTTTCTATGCATAACAGTTTATTGCCCGCGAACTCTATGACTTCTGTAGAGTGTGCTTCAACTATTAATGTTAAGAGAAAATAATCGATTTATGGAACTTAGGACCTTTTCTCTTGCTCTTCAAAATTTGAAGCTCCTGGACAATGAACGTTTTTGTTTTTTCCGATTCATTTATATACACTAATTTCAAATTCTACAAAGAATGCTATCTAAGTTTTAATTCTGTTTTAAATTATAGATACACGGGTGGTAGGACAAATCATTGATTTCCAGTTGAACATTCCGCCACATTTTAAATATTATTTGAGATCAGTGTCTCAGTTGCGTGCTCATTTTGCTCGAACATAAGACAATCATAATTTCAAAAGCTTTCGTCAGAAATGCAATAATAATATGTATTTATGAAGAACCATATGTTTCTTTCGATAACTTGTCTTGCGATTTCTCAAATTAAGTTTGTGATTTTCTAGTTATATTTACTTGAAATATTAAAGAAAATGAGCATGATTATTTTACTTGATCAGTAAGAAAAGGTTTTTATTTCACCTAATAATAATGTTTTGCACTTTTTAAAATTTTTTATGAAGAATACTTAAAACTATGCGATTTAATTCAATCTGCGTCTACTGTTTAGAAACGTCTTAATGTTCAGAGTTGGAAGATCTCGAACTTACTTGCGTCATCGCGTCCCGGAAGAATGATGGTGTCGTCTCGAAACCACGATGTGATCGTTACGTAATCCTTGACGAACGCCGGAATGTTGCAACGTAGCACTGCGGTGTTGCCCAGCAGGACGTGAGCTCGATACACTTGCACTTCGTACGGCTGATGGACCACTGTAACAAAACAAGTATGCGTTCAGAAAACATATCCACGTGATTGTTTAATACATTAGGTTTAAAGCGTCAGATATTATTTTAAATAATGTAGGATTAATGAAGAAGGAATCAAATTAGAATTTAGGACAAGATGTATATTTAATGGTTGTGTGGAGCGAGGTATTCGTGGAGAGAGGTATTCGTATTTTCTGTGTTGAGGATCATGTATGAAATTACATAATAGTTTCGAATTGAACGTAGTTTAGAATGTAGTTGAACATATTTTTAAGGACTCATCGATTTTTATTAGCTGAAATATGAATTAACCGGACTGTTATATTAAAATATTATTATAATCATTTATTGTTGAAATAAAATAGTTATTTTTTTAGGTAAAAAATACGAAATTGATACATTAATAAAACAATACTGTTTCCTCAAGGTCCGGGCTGGAAATTGATGAAATTATAAAACGAATATGGGCACATCTGCGGTGATTTATCAAGATGTTCAAGAATAAATCTCCAGCGGATTGGATGCGCGAACATAACCATATATTCTTAACTTTATTTTTACACTCGCTCAAACGCAGAGAAGGAAAGAGCGGCTACCGCGTTATGTGCTTCACTCCACGACTCTTCCTTGCAAAAGCGCGCCGAGACGGAAAGCATAAAATCATTTTCACCAATTACGACCCCACGCGTAAAATCGCTGAACATTAATGGCCCCCAAAGGACCCGGCGTTCCAGCCAATTAGGGGCGAACCCTCGCAGAAATATCTGCAACTCGCGCGTTCGCCGATTCGCGACGAGGGAGGTTGGGAGGGGAGTGGGCGAAGAGTTCGCCAGCCATCTTCATTAGCTGCAGCCCCTCCCAGGGCCCCCGTTTCCTCCCGAACCCTCACTCCCTCTGCCACCGTCCTCACTCGCGATCGCTTCCTTGGCAGGTCGCATGCGTGTCGCGTGCCGCTAACTCCACGCGACAACACGAGCGCTTTCTCCTGCTACTCTTCGCGATCGCCTCCCCTCCTCACCCTCCGACCTCCCCCCCCACCTCGCCCACGGCCACGCTGCCCTCGGCGGCGGATGCGGAGGCGTTCTCATCCGCCCCCCGACCGCCGCGCCGCGACGGCCTCGCTGCTAACTCAATCCCGCGCCCCAAAACTTCGCCAAAAACAATTCCGGGAAACCAGCGCTCCCTGGCCGAGCAGGAGGCACTCGGAAGCACAACCCCCACCTGCTCTCCCCTCCCCTCCCCTCCCCTAGGAGAGCGCGGAATTCCCTCTTGCGCCCTCCGCCCCCGCCCGCTGCCCCGCTCTTAGCGGCCCTATAGATTTGGAAGCGGAAGGGGGTGGGGCGCTGCAGGGAAGGGGGAAGAAGATCCGAGTCGCGCGGCGCGCGTCGGCAGGTCTTCGTCGTTTCTAACGAAAACAACCTGACAGTGACTATCACAGCACAATTTGCTCTTACTTTGCAGCAAATATGACGAGAATTAAGCAGTTTTAAAATACATATATTATATTGACATCGAATTTCCGGAGAACAATGTCACGATAATTCTAAATAATCTCTTTTTATAGAGTAACTTTTAAGGTTGGAACTTTTATTTTTATATTTTTACACTGATATAATCGATTTTGTTTATTTTTATTTATTTTATTTATTTTTTCAGTGCGAGGAGATCAGTTTCGAAAGATAATTTGCAATTCCACGTTCATATTCTTTCATTTTCCATTCATGATCTTCTGTAATTGGCTTAGGGAAACACGATCATCTCCTTGCTGTTTAATATATTGCATCAAATAGGTTTTTCTCGCGGGTATCATTTAAAACGCGTTTTTGAAAATTCTGTGGCATATTCAAAACACGAGAAATGTCGTAGAGATATAGATTTAAAAGAGGAGACAAATATCGTTCAGCAGCAAACGACATTCAATCGTGATGTAGTTCCCGCTTATGCAAATGTAAACTTTCGATGTTCATGTATTTATAAAGAAGTACTGACAGAAGATCTGAACACTATATTATAATTGTTTTCATAAATTTATTACATGTATCGTCGAAATAGTTTATTGATTGCAATATTAAATAACGAAATAATATTTTCAATATAAATGTTGCATTACAAAATTCTCAAAGACAAGCTCTATTTCTACTGAGACACACGATGAAAATTGATGGTACAAATCAATTTAAGAAATATAACTTGTTCAATTTTAAAGAACATCATAGTTGTAGCAAAAATACTCTAGAATATTTGTGTTCTCCAAGCAACATAGTTTGAACTATTTCTGTTCAGAGATTTTTTAATTCTGCATGAGTCAGTGAATTACATTTTATTATAATACGAATGCTGTCTGTGGGTGATCTGGGCTGTCCGGGTGACGCCGCGTCGAAGGCTGTGTTGCCGACGTTTCGACCATCCTGCCGTGGTCTTCCTCAGTGTGAGGCCGACAACACAACCTTCGTCACCCGGACAGCCCAGATCACCCACATGACTCTGGCCGCGGAAGCCTACGTTTTCATTTACGAATGCTTGCTGTTCTGATCGAGTAGCCTCCACAGCGTTGGGGGCCCTGCGAGCAGCGCGCCGTCCCGGCGCCTGCAAGGGCCGGAGGTGGCCGTCTCCCTGCCCCAGGCCCTATTAACGATTGAAGAGCTCCGAATTCCCCCGGTGGGCGGGAGTTCGCGGGGGCGGGGGGACTTTCAAAGGCCGCTTGCGTCGCATCGCGTCGCGCCGCGGCGTGCGCAACCTCCGTTCCGGAACCAGCGCCCGCGCGGCCGCGAGTCGTTGGGCACACAGCGCCCCCCCCCCCCGCTCCGCCCCGCCCCGCCCCCACCCTGCCCGCGCCCCACCCCGCCCCACCCCGCCACTGCCCCGCCCCCGCCCCCGCGACACTCCGCCGGCAGCGCACTCCCCGCTGCCGCTGAGGCAAGAGGGGAAGGGGGCGGGGCGTGGGCGGCGCGGGGCGGGGGCGGTGCGGTGCGGGGGCGGTGCGGTGCGGGGCGGGGGAGGGACGGGGGCGGGGCGGGGGCGGTGCGGGGCGATGCGGGGGCGGGGCGGCGGAGAGGCGGGGCGGGGGCGGGCGGGGCGTAGCGGGGCGTGGGCGGGGGCGGTGCGTGGGCGGGGTGGGGGCGGGACGGGGGCGAGGCGAGGGCGAGGGCGAGGGCGAGATCGGCAAGGAGCTTGTGGAACCACAAGTGCAGAGAGTTGTGGAAAAGAAATGCATGATTTAACTACGACTAAGAAATGCATGATTAAGTACGACTAAGAAACTAAGAGAGACGTCGTGAGATGTGTATTACTCGCGCAACTTTTCTTGAACAATGGATTGAAGAAATGCGGGTAGAGTGTGGGTATTAGTTACTAAATCGGCCACTAGATTTTATGAAGCAATGCCAATCTCTGCCATGTCTTCATCTCTGCCCTGCATCAGTCATACCTTCTCCACTTTTCAATAAATTGCGTTCTCTCTCAGGAATTCGATTTATCTCCTGTGATAGATCTTTATATGCTTCGGTCATTTCTTTAGATTTTTTGGAGAAAATCACGGACAGAAGTTCTTGTCTCGAACAGAAAATAGTGTCTATTTCGCTCCAGTGAAGACGTGTTTCAAATGTCATCAGTGCTCGCGGCGAGATTTTGTCTTCAACTGTTTATTGTGTCAGAAAGAGGGAAGCAAGATGATCGTACAAGAAAAGTTGCGCGAGTAATATAGGTTAGGGGGGAGGAAGATCATCATAGAAGCATTACAATAGACGTTGTGAGACACGATAATGATGTGCATCGAGAAGATGAGACAGGAAGGAGTGCTTAGAAAAAACAAATCAATTATATATTCTTGGCAGTCCATGATGACTTTGCTAAAATGTTTCTGTTGTACTAGTGTAATCATGTATTTATTATTACAGTGAGAGTATAAACGAACCTGACACTGAATAAATTTTTGACACCGAAACCGATTAAATTTAAAAATTGCAAAATCAAATTGTAATAACTATAAGAGACAATTAATGAAATACATTAAAGTGCATCAGGTAAATGACGCTGATAAACCATTGTAATCGTAAAATAAAAATGAAAAGGAAAAATAATGGTAAAGGACTGGTAAGGAGGGAGATACCTCTAACGCGCCATCACGATTTTCAGGAGGCTACTGATATGTATCGAAGATCTGAGTAGCGAGTTTATTAGGGAAGAGCAGAGGAAGCGGGGGAGGGGAATGATCACACTCGTAGAAGCTCCGACGTGATTGGCCCGGAAGACCCCACCGGGGCCGGTGTCACCCGCTGTAGGAAGAGAAGCGAACGGCGGAAGCGGAGTCGCGATTCGTAGCGTGGCGCGGTGGGGCGGGGCGGGGAGAGGGGGGGAGGGGAGGGGTGGTGAGGGAGGGCGGGCGCCGGGGTTAAATACCGCCGAACGCTAATAGGGCGTGCGTTGCCTCCCTCGCTCCACGGCCGGCGCGTGGCCTCCCCAAGACGTGTCTCGCGAGGGTCTCTTTACGGGGCCGTAAACCAGGGTCGCGCTCCGCCGCCGTCTACCCCTCCACCGCGAGCCGTGTTCGAGAATCGATTCCCGGCGGAGCCTCGAGCGAGGTCGGGTCGACGATGATGCCACATGGGGACACTTTAAGGCTGCTATAACGGTCCCAAATGTAAGAGCTTTCTGCTATGGAATGCTTCTACCATCGCTAGAGGTAATGAAATATTTACATTCTATAAAAAAATGACCTTCAAAAGTTGTCGCTAACTCGCGAATTCAACTTTAAAATAACTACAGGTGGTTCAGAAAAAAGGTTACAGACTTCTAGGACATTTAGGATCGAAGTTTGTAACCTTATATCAGTGAACATGTGAGGGAAAATCTCATGTAACTAATTTACCGCGTTGACAAAGTCTAATCGTGCATTGACACTGCTATGCATATATCAAACATCATAGTCGTCATTTCGAGACATTCTGTAGTCGAACCTGAACATAAGACAAAAACTCGACATTGTCATTGAACATGGACAGGTTGCGTCTTCAGAGTCCGAGTACCTGCCAAACATTAGAGCAGGATGAGTTACCTACGAATCAAGGGCGCCAAGTCGAAAACGTCACATGTAGAATTTTGTTGTATGATTTTACACATGTTTCTTGGCAAAGCGTGATCATATTTGACCCACCTACATGGCATAAAAGTTTGTAACAGTTTTGCCTGAACCCTCTGTAAATTCGCAGTAATTAAACAAACACTAACAGTATTCTTAAAAGAAATGTACAGAAAAAAATGAAATTAATGTAATACGTACGTACGAAAACATTTTACTGTCAAGTTTTCGTGTAAAGTTACTATTACCGGAAAATCTACAGGCGGTTAAAGTTCTTTCCGAAGCCCTTTTTCAATGCCACAACATTCTCGATTACACTCTCTATGATCCAAGACCCTGCTATGGAATACATGTTGCTAATGACCTGTACTAACAGCCCCTACCGAAAATTTATATACACGATGCATGTACTTGCACCGTCTTTGCGTTATTACCGTGATGAAACTATAATTAATAATTGAACTATTCTGTTATTAATATAACCAACTTCTTCGCTTCCTCTATTGTTGGACTTTCTTACTTACTTGCCTTGGTGTCAGTATTGCTATCTTCTTTCCCTTGGCATCAACCGCAAACAAACTTTCATCTTCACTATCGCAACAGTGTTCACACTCCATCATTCGTCATAGTAATTTTTGTCTGCTTGCACTTTCATTCTCACGCCACTTCTCTAGTTTATTCGAATCTCATCATCTCTCGTTTAAACTGCAAACTGTTTTCTGTTCCAACATTTTACAAATACACACACACAAAATCTCACTTACGGCCCACGAGCTCTCTCTCTCTCTCTTCCTCTCTCCGTCTGTCTTTCTCTATCCATCTCCTCCCTCTCTATCTTTCTCCCTCTCTCTCTGTCTCCGTCTGTCTTTCTCTCTCCGTCTCCCTATCTCTCTCTCTCTCTCTCCCACACACACTTCCGCATTAACCCACACGCACTCACACCGGCAGCATTCAAAACTTGCGCATTCCCTCCCCCTCGGCCTTTGTGATCAAGCCGGCCGCCTCCCGCCTAGCGCCTCGGGCGCCACTTTACGAGTCGCAGCGCGTCGCGGCCCATAAAGCGCGCCGCCGTCCTCCGCCGGCCGCGCTGCCATGCATCAATCATCTGCATGCGCGAGGTTAGAGCTGCGGCCCGGGGCCAGAGCCCGACGGCGGTAATGGCCGGGCCTCGGCTCCCATTTTCACTACCGGACGAGTCAAATTTTTCTCGCCTAGTTGACACATTTTCAGTTCCGCGTTGCCAAGTAAACAAAAGAAATGACGTTCCCAAACATGTTCGGCGATGCTATTAATTTGGTAAATTATTATTTTCCGCCTGGGGTAAATGGCAATCTGGCTGGGCTGTCCCAATAGTGGGAACTGTTATTACAGTGGCAGTTACACACAAGAGTTGCAATGCTACCAAGCCTGCGAGCGAATTATGTGGCTCGGCGAAATAGAGCATTAACTCTAGAGAGAGAATAAAGCCAGACTTCCCTCCAGAGTCACACAAATCCGAAATATCTTCCACAACATATATTTGCCACACAAGGGAATGAGACAAGTTAAATTTCATCACGTTTCTATGTTTAAATACCACTATAACTTACAATTTTACTAGCGTGAGTTTGTAAAGTTTATTTTGTATCATATCGTTGTTAGCCAAAAAAGAAATTTCACTAGGATGAAATCTCTAGTCAAAAAATACTTTTCAAAAGTCATATTTAGTTTTCGTGTTGTAGACTTTGCTCAATATAAAATGTTAAAAAGGTGTATAAGTAATTTCTTGCATGTATTACATGAGAAGCACAGCGCTTGTTCCCTTCAATATTTATACTTTAATTTGGACATTATTCTGAAATATGAACAGACCCACTAACTGCAAACTTTGTCATACCTTTTGCAACAAGAGGTTTTGTTTTCAAGCTAATTTTAGGTTTAGAACCACGTCTATAAAATATCTAACAACAAATAAAATGCGAAAACTAATAGCGGATTATTTGAAAGTAAAGGGAATAAAATATGACCGACAATCTCTCTATACTTCATTTTGCTAATGATTACGAAGGATTTTTAGCCTTTTAGGAAAGTATATAATGGAATAGCATAAATGAGTATTTGTTGCTAACGTACGAGTACTGGGCGAGTAACAAATTCATACATTTAAACACTATCTTTTAATTATTATCGTATTATCTCTTAATAAAAAATAACTTATTATACATTTCTGAATTTTGTGAACGAATTTATGAATTTCAACTCCAACTCCGTAAATGTGAGTTGCACGCCCTTAAAGCGTTGTTTTCTCCGAATTATGTTATTTAAGCGGCGTTTTTTAATATTCAATCTTTTTATCCTTCTATTAATTATTGACGGGTCCAGGATACTCTAGAAATTAAGAATTTCCAGATTCATCTGTCAGTGGACGAAGTTCAGTGTCTGCCGCAGAGAAAGAGGGGGGAGAAGTCGTTTCGTATTAAAAAATACTTAAAATATATTTTCGAGTTTTCCGATAAGCATGGGGTGGAACAAACGAGAGAGGCGAGGAGGAACATATGTGGACCGAGCGAACGGTGAAATGCTATAGAAGCATATCAAAGGTACTTGATTGAGGGTTTTTGTTAAGAAAGAAGTTTGAGCTTTGCACCCAACCACATTTCGAAATTTCTTTTAAAAGAAGGGTAGTGGGTCCTAGATATATTTACTATGTTTAACTTCGTGTTCCCAGTGAATAGTTACCAGTATATTATTACAGAATTGAGCGGCTCGGGGAACATAATGGCAATCGTCTTTTCAGAGAAATTTGATTGGCTCCTCTTTCCTCGCCTCAGTAGCAGCACTTTCTCACACACATAGTTTTGTTTATTGCTTGCAGTTTAAGCCTTCCATAGGAGGAAACTTCTTTCATGTCTGCAGTTCTGTTACAGAGGTAAACAAAGGAGCAAATCAAATTTCGCCGAAAAAGCGCTTACGCTCCTCTGAGGGGCTCAATTTTTAAACCTCCTTTATTTAGGCTTCGAGAGTAAAAACTGAACATGAACAATATTTTTGGGGTTTTCAACTGCCTGTATTGTAAATTTTTACTACTTTTCCAACTGTTATACAGAACTCTCTCTTGTCGCAAGGGTTCAGTTAGTTAGTGTTTAAATTTGATCACACCGCGTCATATATACGCTACAAGCACTACTGTTTAACAATGGGCGAGTAAAATTATCTCAACAATAAAGAGAGCGTGGGAAGCTATAAGCTATATTAAATGAGTTAATTCCTATTGAGAAATATAACACTTCGCGCATACTTTGCTCGGCTTCTATAAGAATAAGCTTTTCTAATCCGAAAACTATATTGGAAGGGGGAAAAAATAAACAACAGTTTATTCAAATTCAAAGCTATAAGACACAAGTAATTTTTTCACTCCCAATACAAAATAATCAGGGTTTAAAATGTGATTAGAATCCCCTTCAAACTGGAAAAGAGTGATTAATTGCCTTAACAAAGAGAAGAGTGATTGGGGAAAATATTTTTCTGGAAAAAAATATATGCGTTTGGAAAGCAAATGGAAAATATTTTACGGAGCTGTATCTGCTTTGAGAATCAGAGACATTTAAAAGGGAGAAGAGTGGAAATGATTGTTTTGGAAGTATAATTTCAGGAATTTGCTTCCCGTATCCATAAATAAATGAATAATGTTACAGAATGATTAATTAGTGAAGTGTTTCAAACTCATTATTAAGGTATCTTTTAATAGAGTTTCAAGCATTTGCTTCCCTTTCCATTTCGTATTAAGAGTTATTATTTTTCTATTATTTAAACAAATTCAAGAAAACGTTAAATTCATTTGGAAATTCTTTGAAACCAGTTCAAAACGTCAGTAAATAATGAGCGTAAAAATAAAGTCTTACATGCTATCATATGTTATGAATTTCGCCTCGGCAGACAGCCGCACAGATAATTTTATTAGACGAATAGTTTAAATCCTCTAATCTGCAAGACGGCTACAAACATCATTAAATGGAAGCGCAGCAGCGACCGAGTATTTCATGTAGGAGGCACATTCAACTTGTTACATTTTAATTTCGCGGCGGCTCCTGCTAACAGTGCTTCGCCTGGGAGCCGCAGAGCGCGCCCTCCGTCTCCATCCCCGGCTGCCTTCCCCCCCTCCTCGCCCCTCCCCGCCATGTTTCCCTCGCACGGGGCCTTTTCCTCGACCACGTCCGCGTTGCCCTGACCGCGCCTCCTAGGCTGAGTTCCAGGCCTTTTGCCCCACCTGGGTCTCCGCTTCTCAACTCTTCTCAACTCTTCTCTCTGGCTCAGCTGCCTTCTTCCTTTCGTTGCACTCCGTCCCTCTTATCCTCTGGTGCAGCCCAGCAAGTTCCTAACACAGCTGCCGTCCTCTTTCCTTCTCCTTCTATTTTTACCATCGCAACCGCTTTTCCAATTGCATTCGCAGATCCCGTCGCGCACACCTCAAACTTTCATCCTTACGGCCCTCGCCGTTCGCCCCCCCCCCCGTCCTCCTCAAACCATCGCCCTCGTCGGCCTCTCTGCCCGGACGCGCCGCCGTCCCCGCCAGTGGCGCCGGGAGCGGCCGCCCAGATTTAATCTGCGTAATGCCCCACCTCCGACCGCCCCGCCGAACTTAATCCATAAGCGTGCTCGCCAGCGGTGTTTTTCATGTCTCCGGCCTCGGGCCCGTCGCGACCCATCTCCTCGCGCCCAGGCAGCCGCGATTTCTCTTTGTAACCTGTTTCTTCTCCCGTGTCAGACTGATTTCTTCACAAATTGTTAATTCTCATTATCACTTCCGTTTGTTTTTTACAGATCCATTTTTTATTGACTTTATATTTCTTGTCTTCACTTTTCTATGTTTCTTTCCTACTGTTTCTCTGATTACGCTCTTTGAATAACCTATCAAGTTCTATTTCACCTTTTGTCTTTATTTACTTTTTTAAAAATTCATTTACTTTCAGATGTACAATATTTTAGCAGGGGGTTTGGATGTAATCAATATGGATTTTTAGAATAATAGCTTCTTTTAGAAAATAAATATTAGCTGATAATATTTTGGAAGAATGAGATTAGTGAGAATTGAGGTGGGTCAACAAATTTACATGTAGTTTCCTGCGAATACGTATTTTTTGAGCTTTCTTTACTAAGTTGCAGGTGAAGAGTATGTAGAAATGAAGAGATTTTGTGAAGGTAGGATAGATTGATGAGACTCGTCATGGGAATTATACCGCGCTCTTGATGAAGATAATTGGGTATGACCCAGAATGCTTTAATAAGGGTTCTTAGGAAACGATTTTAGAAAGTTTAAAATATTTGAAAGTGAGATTTATCTATTGAATCCCAGATTGTATTTGCGTATGTGAACGTAAATCTGATCATGGCTCAGTAGAGATAGGCGCTGGTTTTATTTGGACCGTATGAAGGTCGACGTAAAATTGAGAAGAGTTGGTGAGTCCTTTTGTGGTTAAGGAAAATCTATTGGTGGATGTGAGGTTTTCGGTCAGGCGGTGATCAAAGATAACTGCAAGATATTTGACCGGGATGGATGTAAAGTTGTTTGCTCACAGAGAATGAAAGAAAGGTCTATGTAGGGAGAAAAGTTTGGCTCGACATTTTGTACTTCGAATACGATTCGCCATTCGCTGGCACAATCAAAGATCTCATCCACGTGACTTGAAAATCACGAGGTATATCTTTCAGAATTTGGTTAGGTACGTATAAACCTTGCTCGTCAGCGAAGAGGGAGAGAGAGTTGTTTGAAATTGTCGGCGCGTCATTCGTGACGATATTAAAGAGAATTGGAAGTAAGGCAGAGCCTTGAGATACATCTCCTAAGATAGGATTTGGGACAGAAAACGCGCAGATAATCGTATGGAGAAGGACGTATTAGCGAGGTAGCTAGGAAGAAATTAGGAGAATAAGAAATGCAGAAAGTCTAGTTTAAAAAACAAGCAAGAATGACAAACTGAGTGGAAGGCTTTCTCGATGTCGAGAAAGACAGCTACAGTGTGGGAGAATTGGTGAAAGCCTTCCAACATGTCTTCCAATAAGGCTCAGGATTGAATGGTTTGTTGAGTGTGGGGTTTAAAGCCCGAATTGATCATGTTATGTGGGAAATCATGTGGTGTCTCCCATGCTAGACTGAATGCGAGAAAGAATGAATTTTCCAAAGATTTCGCTGATGGTTGGGAGAGGACTAGTGGACAGCACTTCCATTTAATATCAGATACTGCCATAGATAAGTAGAGACCTCGTGGATTTCGCCATGAGACACAGACACATACAACTAATATCGCAACAGCGAGAAGGAAGATTGATTTTAGAAGAGCGAGTCCCTATCTTAAGCAAGTTCATTTTAGAAAATTTGGGAACTCATACCTCGGAAAGAATTTCACTCAGAAAGTTACATTTTATATGCTATATTCAAGCCATAAATAATGAGAACCGGGAGGGAGAACAACTCTATAATTATTTAATTATGAATAGAAAATATTTTAAAATAATACTTTTATATAAAAATGAATACTTTTTATAAAAATAAGTTTTATAATGAAATCATAGGAGTACATCTTTTCAATGGATTTTTGGATGATTACTGACTTCTTATTTAGAGATACTACTATAAACTAGAGGTGATATAGAATGTCAAAAACTTTCTTGTAGTAAAGTTTTCTAATTTCCTTGGTGTGGACTGGTTTTACGATCTGTACCCTGTGTTCTTGCCAGCTGCCATCTGTCGCCACCCAAAATGAACTTTGTCATATTAAACAGAGTAATTACCTCTATGCGTTGTAAAATGTTAAAGAAATAATTTAGAGCCACAAAACTAGAATTTTTAAGGAATTTTATATGACATTATTTAAAGCATGTGAACTGGTAAATATAATTCTGTAAAAAACGCCGATAATGTTAATATTAAAGACGTGAGAGATAAAAAGATAAATTTTTGTAACTTTTGGAAAAAATAAAGAATAGAGCAATATGACAAATATCTGTATTATAGAGTGCATTTAGCACTATCCCTATCAAAGGTTTAAAGAAAAAAATTGCAGCCGTTTTCGAGAAAATTTTGTTTTTGATATTTTTTTAAATCCCACACATAATTGCACGCAATATAGCGCGAAAAGTACTAAACGTTTCTATGAAATGTATGAAAGAACTAATTATGACAACATATTTAATTTGAAGGAAAAAGATACGTCTTGTATTTTTTGTAAGGGGTCCTACATAAGGGATGGGAGGGATGGAAGGGGTCCTACATAAAGGGATCCCTTATGTAGGACCCCTTTCTCTCAAAATAGCCTCCACACTCAATAAATTCGGTCTAAAAACTTCTTTCAACAATACTCATACATTATATAAAACACTATCGAACACTAAAGACCCAATCCCACCTACATCCTTATGCGGAGTCTATGCTCTCACGTGCAACAATTGCAATGCCATATACATAGGACAAACAGGCCGTAAATTCACACAGAGAATCAAAGAACACGAACAAGCATGGAAAAATAACACTACCACAGTCTCACACTTTGCGGATCACCTAAATTTAAACAAACACACATTTGATAAACACATAAATTTCCGAATTCTAGAAATTGAAAACAGGTACTGGAACAGAATAAAATTAGAAACCATACACATACACAACGTCCTCAGAAAACAGAACATGACATGTCTCAATCAGCAAATACCTGAACTCTCGTCACCTCTGCTAAAATTAGCACAAAGTGTACACCCCTAACCCACCCCCAGCCCTCCCCACTCCACTCACCTTCGCTCGCCCGACCGTCTCTCAGCCTCCACCAGCAAACCCGCGGTTTACGACCCTACACCCGCACCCCACCCCTCTTCCCGCCCCCTCCCAGTGCCGACCGGCTGTGTTCTTAAACCAGACACACGCCCAAAAATTCGCAGAACTTTGTTTTCGGCCCAGAAGCTGCAAGGTATGTACGACCCAGTTTGCTTACGTATCTTACATACAATAACCTCTTACCTACAACCTGTTAATAATATTTGTATTTAATAATATTTGTATTTAATAATATTTGTATTTAATAATATTTGTATAATATTTGTATTACATTTTAGCTCTGATGATGATCGCAACGCGATCGAAATGATCATAAGTTGATTAAAAAGTTTTGATACCGGACAATATCTTTAGTCATTTATTTATATGTATACGAGAACGTAAAAATTGCCTGTTTGGCACACAATTACTAAAGATATAGTATTTTCGAAAAATTGAACGTGACATTATTTGAAGATCTCTTTTTCATGAAGCATTTCATTATAAAAAAACAGTGGTGCCACAGAATGGCACAGACTTTCTCGTAATAGTTTACTATTTCTTTGGTCTCGGATAGCTACTCGGACTTGCCACATACTCTTGCCATATATATCATCATCTATCGCCGCACAAAGGGTTTCTGTCCGATGTGGATGTCCGTGTCGATGTGGAACAGATTGCATAAACGTTACTAAAAAACAAACAAAACAGTAAACGTTTTCTTATATTTTTTCAAAATAATTATGAAACGCCTTATATAGTACGTAACTTTCTTGAAATAAATCAGAAGTAAAATGGTATAATGAATAGTAACTAGTGGTGCCACAGGATGACACAGACTTTCCCGTATTAGTTTTCTATTTCCTTTGGTCTCGGTTAGCTATTCGAACTTGCCACATAGTCTTGCCAGCTGCCTTCTATTGCTGCCGAAGTATTTCATTTTTTACAAAACTTGTCTTAATTTCTCGGTTTCCTAATAGTATAACGGAAATATTATTTTAAGATTATCAGAGAACAGTAATTCATCGTCCGAATGACAATTTGTTTTGAAAAAATTTGTGCCGTTTATAAAAAAACTTACGTTTAAGCGTATACTCGAAGTTTGGAGTTCATTTTCACAGATACTTTTTGGGTTTTCGAAAAACTTCATTCGAAGTAATTTGAAGCATATTCAATTACAAATACAAGGGTATTTACAAATATCTGGAAATGTGTAAATTAACGCCGTGAGAGATTTTTCAAAGAAATTATATTTGTGTAATTTTTGAAAGGGATACAGGGAAACTGGCAAAAGAGTGGGGCTGCACCGAACTCGATTAAAAAAAACATTTGCAGGGTGATGGCGTAATTAAAGCTTCAGATTCGGATTCAGTTCGTCAAAATACATAGAGAAACATGTGTCAAGCCTTTGGGTCTGACCAATTTTTTCTGTGTGCCTGTGTTATTAGTTACATAATAAGGGTGAAGGGACCAATGTAGTTTTATCATCTTTGTTTATGTAATGAGTTACTGTTCTATCATTTGGGACTTTTATTATTTGAACTTTCGTTAACATGAAGTGATCGATTCGTTTTCGAAGACTCATCGCGTGGTTACAATGCTATTCGAAACCGCGTGTAATCGCTTCAGGGACACTCCGTCGTACTTGTATAGCCAGATCACCCCATAAACATGTAGCAATTTTATCAGCACGAACTAGTTTTTTAAAAAGTACGTACGTAGCTATCTAAGTTCCCGAGGAAAGAACCGAAAGTGCAGAAAATGTTCAAAATACAAGCGCTTACTTTACCTCAAGAACTGAAAATATTTTAATACAAACTTTCAGAAAATAATTGTAATATTTGACTAAATTCATATATAATTTGTTATTAAATATATACATTTTCCTTCAATTATATTATAATTTTTCTAGTGTCCGCCATTGACTGGCTCATTGGTATCAGGGCACCTGATTTCCTTTGATATGGGACTATTAACCACTATCCAGAAGATAATATCCGCAGGAAATGCAGATTTTACATTAGAAATCCAGTTACCATGCCAGTGAAATATAAAGAGACATTGAAAAGAATCAAGAAGAAACTGAATAGTATAATGCTCTTGAATTATATTCCGATAGCACATCAGGGTGTATTCCAAACACCAGAAAGTGATGACCACTTAGATATGTGGTTTGAGGACGTGAGTAGGAAGAAACAATATTCTGATAACGTTATTATATTACTTTTTCTCTGCAGTTATGGTGTTTACATTAAAACGAGGACGTGAGACGTTACAAAATTTAAACAGTTCATTATAATTGTTCGGGGACTGTTTCATATTCTTTTAAAATATTAGTTATTAACTACGTTGTCATGAAAGTAAATGTATCTGTGACATAATTCGCCGTTAATTTTTTCCAGAGAGCCACAAGCGACCTGTCAGACCTTCTACACTTATTAACTTTATCTTTGGTATCACTGATAAATTCATTTCATTTATTTAATTATGGCAGTCTGAAATGATTAGAAAAAGGTTACCGACAATTCTCCACACAGTTTGTCGCATTTGAAATCTCTGATTTTAGAAATTAGCTAAAGTTAGAACCAGCTCTACTGTAAAATTACCGTTTTGTGGCTTGTGATTATCTCTGACGCAACGACCCAATTTCGAGCCTTTTGTGTAAAGAAATAACTTTCCTTAACAGATGCAATGTACTGCACCCCAAACTACAGTTTCAAAATTCTGTTTCAACCTATAACAATATCACCACCCTGCCTGTGGACGTCAAAGCAGGGCCTCCTCGTATCAAAGATGGGTTGCGCCGCTCCATTTCGGTTAACCGGCCATCGCGCACGCTCTGTTTGCGGTTAGTTTCCGATGCTGTTTATTAATTCCACCAAAAATATTTGCCATCTCTGTTTGCGGGGAAAACTCATTTGCGGACGTGTTTACTCAGCTCGCTTCCGATCGCCGGCGCCATCACATCAACCGGCGCGAGTGGACAAGCGTCAGGTGTCCGCGCGCCACACTGCGCCGAAATGGAGCGGAGGCACGCACAGCAAGGCAAAAATCGACGGGCAAAACTCGGTGACTCCAAATGCGCAACTTTTGGGATGTAAATGGTAAGATAAAGAATGCATTACGATGCCCAATTGTTAATTGTATGCGATACGATGAATCAATATGAATATGAATTCATTTCAAGCTTCTGGAAATAAGATATAGAAAAAAAATTGAAAAAGGAGAACTACTAAGAAACTACAAGCATTAAAAAACTGCAAAAATTAAATTCATCGTTAGATCTATTAATTTATCTGTAAGAGGGTATTCGTATTATATTAATAGTATTTCCACAAATGATTTTCAGATATAAAAATATAAGTTTAAAGTAAACAGAATTCATAGAAGTTAATAACGAAGAGCCATATTTTATATAGTTTTATCATATTTTAATGTATATTCTACGGCTAATGTCCAAATCTAATTCCAGAATGTCATGTCAATGGCAGGTGAAGTATGTTACAGTGACGAAGAATACACTTAGTGTGAATAATAGAAATCAGACTATTGGTGGGTCATTTCTAAGGCAATTAAGGTAGTTTCAAGTTCCACTGTTTCAGTAGTATATTTTAATTTACAAGTCGCAACGTAACCCACCCTCACTATGAACCTCAGTTGACGCTTCACTGCGCGTATCAGGATAGTCAGGGGTTCCGACCTTCTGTCTTTGCGATTTAATACACGTAAAACAACCTTGAGTCCGGGCAAGGCATATTTTCAGGGAATTTGTATGCCAAACCACGCGAATATACAAGACGTCTCACACTGGGACAATGAGCTAATTTAGCTAGCATCCTACAGCTAATGTCTACATTAACCGGACGAAGTCGTAAATCATCCGTTTAACGCCATTCATGTAGCTTCAGCCACATAGTTTGGCTAATGTGCGAATTTCTTGGCTACTCCTAACATGAGTCATATTTAGACGTAATGGTGAATGACTTTCATTAACAATAATAATAATAATAATAATAATAATAATAATAATAATACATTTTATTCACTTTCATATAAGTTAAAAAATACAGCAGATGCATCGGCATGGGTAAATACTTTTGATTGGTTACACCCTAAGTCGGCTTATAACGAAAACAAGAACTGAGATATGGTGCAATGACAATACAATTTATCTACAGGTAACAGTTTTAAAAAATAGTTACTTAACATATATACAGAAAATTATACAAAACAAAGAAAAGAAAAGTAGCGCAAAATACATTAAAATTATACATCTGTAAAGACATTAACAAGCATCGAGCTCTTTATTTCAGTTTTTGGTTGGTTGTTACAAAATCACAGAACACGTACGCCCTTTTCGTGTCATTTGGGCTCACCGCGCGGGGCGGGGCGGGGCGGGGCGGGACGGGACGGGACGGGACGGGACGGGGCGGGGCGGGGCGGGACGGGACGGGACGGGACGGGACGGGACGAGACGGGGCGGGGCGGGGCGGGGCCACACGAGGGTCGCCGCGGTGCCAGCGGCCGCCGCCGCAGCAGCGCCACTGCGGCTGCCCCTGCCCGGAGCTGTGGCAAATGGCGAAAGGCACGGTAAAGAGTGCACGTGAAACCTGCGTAATTGAAAACAATTCGTGGGAAATAATGTTCTTGAAGTGAAAAGTTTTTAAAATCCGATTCTTTTGGAGTGTTTTAATAGGTTCCAACGGACAAATGTAGTAGTCTGGGAACGTCATTTATTGCAGAAACAAAATGAGAAAGAATCTTACCGCTCACCAGCAGCCTGCTCTGAGATTTCATTTAAAGAACTAACTTCCTGAGACATCTTATCACTATCAGAAAAGATGTACTAAAATTACAAATGCAGGGTAGTACGTCTTTGGTGTTTTTGCGCGGAGCAAATTTTCAAAATATTTGTACAGTTGTGAATTACTTTCTTTGAATATAATGGACATTTCTGAATATTCGAAAGCTATCATATAAAACACACCGCACTTTTAAACTTTCCTTTCAAGTATCTCCGTTTACAATGTCATTTTCGACCATTGTATCCACACTGCATTCACGGTCACATACTGTGCACATCTCGCGTACAGTGTCGAGCGTATGGGAGAATAGTTCGCTGTTAATGCGAGCTTATTTGTCGTTACGTTATGTACTGACAATCCGACTATTTTATTTGCTCATTTATTTTCTCTTATTATAGATACAATAATACGCTCTGCCAACATTTTATTGATTTTGTTGAGTTATTGTTTATTACAGGCTGGGTTGTCAGCTACACATTGATAATATAATCTTGATATAATATGTTCTCTTGATTTCTTCCAAAATATTATTTAAACCTAAAACGATCTATGAGATACATCCTTTTTTGTATTATGCAGTTATATTTGTATTGCTTCTAATTTTATAAAGAGCATTTATGACAACTACCACAGTGATCAAAATAATGTCTTATCTGAATATTAATATGAACGACTAATAAAGTAATTTGTGCAAATATAAAAGTATTCAAGCATTTCACTGCAACGGATATTCTTCTACCGTATATAAATTACTACATATAAGTTAAAAGAAATTAATGTTTCCATAGAGAGAGGTTTAGGGTATTCGACGGGACATTTAATAAATGAATCGTTATAATTTCCATAACGGGCAAAAAAGAGATTTTATATCTCCTGTAGATTGTGTCTATTAGGTAAAAAATGGAATCAATGTGACTTTATGGACTTCGTAATTAAATTGATAGCCAAGTAAATGTTATGCATTCTGAACAATCGACTATTAAAATACAAAATATATTCACTCAATTTTATAACTGCATTAAAAAACGTTTGACAGCACTTTGCCACACAATTCTTATACGTAAATTGAACGGTAAAAGAATAAAATTATTTAAAAAATACAAAATGAGAAATAATTCTCGCTGACGATGAAATAAAATTAGTTGAGAATGATCAATGATAATAATATTAGCTTTTATTATTATTATTATTATTATTATTATTATTATTATTATTATTATTATTATTTATTATTATTATTTTCTCGCCAATTTTAATAAAAAATATCTGGAACCATTCACAAGAAAAGGAATTAAGAATAAAGTTAATTGCTTTATGTACAAAGTTTATTAATGTGTACATATTAGTTCACACATTGCGCTTATGAAGTCTTTTGAAACGATTGTTGCAGTTACTTGCATTCGTATGTAGAGTAAAAATTCTTGATCATTAATTTGGTCGTTATTTAGTACACAAAAATAAATTTTTCTACAAGTATGCTACGTGACGAAAATAACCACAACATCTGAAAAATTACATTCGATTTATGATACACCAAGGACACCGTGGAAGATTGCCATACTAAAAGTAGTCATACTAAAATCTTTCGCTAAATTCAATTTTCACCCTGACGAGGCCTGCCCTTCTTGGTACAATATCAATTCACCGAAGCATCGCGCTCTCTGCAACGCGCTCATTTTCCTCCGCGGGGCCGTTTTGACGGACGTTTCCAAAAACCGCGACGCAGCGTGCGTCGGTGGGGGGACGGGGGGGGGGGGGCTGCGCAGCGGGCGGCAGATCGCCGCGAGCCGCACGTCACCGCAGCCGATCGCCAGCGACGATCAGCGCGGAGGGGGCGGGGCGGGTGGGGCGGGTGGGGTGGGGTGGGGGTGCGGGAATGAGGGATGGGGCGGCGCGCGCGACCGAGTCCGGCTGACTGATCGCCGGGTGCGCCGGACCGTGCCGACGGCGCCGTTGCCTCTCTCCCCCGGGCGCGGCGCGGCGCGGCGCGTCCTCGCTTCCCCTCCCCTGTCTGTCCGTCCATCCTCCCCCCCCCGGGCCCCTCCGGACGGTCAGCAATTAAACGCTATTGAAGGTTCGCGCCCTTCCACCGCCGCACGGCCCTCGCGTTAAAGGGGAGCGGCGCTCGCGCCCGGGACGTGCTTCCGCCGCGGCCCGACAGATGGCAGCGCCGTTCCGAACGACGGTTCCGCGGCGCGGAGAGGCGCGCGCGAGGGTTTTCGTTTCGGCGGTGGCGGCGGCGGCTGACGCGTTTTGATGGTGGGAGCGTCATGGCCGGAGCTGATGCTGCCGGTTTATTGCGCGGGCCGAGGTCACATTCGTAAACGTTGGGGTTGAAGCTTTACCCCCCCCCCCCCGGGTTAACTTCTACTTTCCGCTGCCGTTTTATGTGTGTGGTACAACTGAACGCGAAAATAAGAAAATATTACGATCTGGCTTCATTCGGTGCAACGGTGGAGGTAATCAAAACTGAATATAGTTTTCATTGCATATTAAAGGGTGTCCGTTTTTCTGCTCAGAGTTCACTACGTATACAAACATAATTAAGAGGGATTAGTGAATACAATAACCATAAGGGTAAATGGCAATTATGTTTATGTGTTACTTAGTTTGTGACTCTATGCTTTTAGTTCCTGAAATCTAAAAATTAACGTGGCTATAGCCATGTGCACTATATTTATGGAATGTTCGTAAAAATCGATTCGTATTACGTCGTCAAATGCGAGTATAGGTATCACAAGGTAAGCGAAAATATCAAGCATGAAGGCCTCGTGAATTTCCCGGGCGTTTCAAGAACATACTCTAAAGCAAAGTTCGCCATCCCATTTCTGACACGCAACCCGCAGTGCAAATATTGTCAGGCCCAATGTCCAGAAGAATTACTACTTCGATTTCAATCTTTGTTGTCATAAACTTCTATTAGATATTAAATATGTAAGCTTTTTAGTAAGTATTAAATTATTGGATTTATTGCAATATATTATTTCACTTGTGAAGATTAAACATCAAAACCGTTAGATGTCATTAGGTTTAGAAATATAATTCGATAATTATATTATCTATTTACTGCAGAAACAAATACTCCTTACAATGTTGTTAAATATTTTTTTTTATTGTATTGCAAATATATATTTTTAATACATTACTGATTAGCTAATATTGAAGTTAAGCTCTTCATTTATCAAACGCAGGTAGGATGAACTATCCAGTGTATTGAAAATATGAATTATTTCAATCCACAATCAAATATAAAGTACACTATCAGTCGGACAAATTTTTAGACAAGTAAAAAAAAAAAATAAAAAAAAAGATTTTTCAGAAAATCCGATACGCAGCGAACTACTTCCAAGATACTTTTCTAACATTTCAAACCGTTTTGTGCGCCCGATTAAGAAAATACCGTGATCAAAGACTCACTAGGCTCCTCAGGATCAACAGCGGAAGACGCTATGGTGTCTGTCCGAAGCGAGCCGCAGCCGGCGCCCGGGCTGCTCGCGCCGCTTCCACGCCGGCGCGGAGAAACAGCGGAGACGCAACGCAAACAGAAGGCAGCGCGGAGAAAAGCTACGCGCCGGACCGGCCTCGCCGAGAGCCGGCGAAGCGACTCCTCCAAAGACGAAGAGTAAATATTTTTCGTTCGACCCGCGGACGTTTTGAAATACACCGAAGAGGGACTCGAGAGCGATAGCGTCATTCGCGCGGAAAATTCGTCTCCCTCGCCCGCCGGAGAAAGAGCAAGGCGTATTTTGCTCGGTGCCGAAACAACACGTCGCCTTCCTTTCATTGAATTTCTAGGAAATACTATTTTATTCTGTTTCCCACACGGGTAACATATTCACAAGACTGGGAACACTGCGAAGGAAAAAAAACTCACAAATTGGCATGTTTCAGTGATGAGAATGTATCAATGTTTCAACAATAATAGAGACGCTTAATGGTTTATTATGAACAACATTTTCTCAGATGGTGATATGAGAAGAATCTATTTTTTATCGATCGTTGTAGATTATTTCAGCCTAGATGGCTTTCTTTGACTCTTCCAATAAAACTAATTTCAACTAATTCAAACTATGATCAACGTCATACTTACAGACATATGAAGTTTTTCAATTCCAATAATCATCCAAGCAAAATTCGAACCCGTAACAGAGGTATCTCCATATGTAGATAGAGGCACACAGCTACCGTCGGCAATTCCTTTTATCTTAGAGAGAATAATTTTTAAGAGCAAATAGGGAATATCTTGTGGGAGAATAAGTGTAATAAATTCTTTTAACCGTATTTAGAGTTCAATTCTTAAATAATTGACATTAACAGTATATTTATTAATATTAATTATTAAAAATACGATATCAACACAATTGAAAATTAAATGTTTAATATTAATTTATGTATGTAGAGTTTAATATTATACTTGGTAGACAATTTCTTTTACTACTTATACATGTTTTGCTGACCACATTAACAGATAAAAACAAATTGCTAGCCCTAGCAAACTATATCTCCCACAATCACGCAATTTCAATATTGACATTGTTTGGCTTTCCCTCCAGTTGTGATGGTAAAAAATGTAATGGAGATAGGACCAACAATTTTATAGCGAATTTCCTTCGGAAAGGAAATTGTATTAAAAACTTCGAAAACGTTTTCAGCGGAGGTAATACTACATTACAAAATTATTACATTACCTTTATTTTACATTAGGACAATGTACAATGCAATTTATTCTTGTGAACCTTATTATGGGTATCAATACATTTCTAGAGACCCACTACTCGCATACGAGGAAAATATGACATTTATTTAGAAATATGAAAGGTTAAATATATTTCAAATTCATAAATACACATTTTGGAAAATAGTGTTTGTAGGAGGTAAAGGAATCACTATCAGTGTTATTACATGGAGTTAACGTTGCCATATGGAGCCATATAGCAGTCTCAATCTTGTCGACAGCGCGAGCGGGTTTAACCCTACGCACCCATCTCCCTCTCTCGGTGCATTAGCGCGTGTTATTTCTCAAAACATACGATGCGCGTGATCAGCAGGAAGAGGACGTTCTCAAGTTGTTGTCATAACGTCTGCTGGGAACTGTTAAATAAAGAGGGTAAGCATATTCAACCCATCGTGCATGCGAATGCACGATGCGTTGCCGGACTAGTTGTTGGAATGAGGAATTTCATGTTCTCTTGTTTTTAGAACTCGTGCAAAAAGTAAAATAAAGAAAATTATGGGTTCATAAAATTGCTTAGTCCGCTATTCTGAGACTAAGTCTGCGAATTGTCTATTAAATGGAATTGCTACATTTCTAATGCATTTAGCAGTGTTAGGAGATTGTTAGATTTAGATTTGTTAATAATTCTGCAATTAAGTTTGAGAACTTGGTGACAGAATACACTAACTTAACATTATACACATTATACTGTTGAGAGAGTATACAACATTATACTGTTGAGAGAGTACTTATTGTATCTTACAAGAAAAAGACTTCTTGCGCTCATTTCACGATCCATTTGTATTAGAAGATCATTATGACTAAAAAACTTTCTCAATACATTTATTATTTCAAGATACAGTATTGTAAAAGAGAGGTGTTTATTAACATTACGAGATTCACACAGGAAATGATGTATAGGAAAGTATGACGAGCGGAAAGTGGTATTTATTGTGCTTTTATGACATCATTTGTTTCGAAACTTTATGGTTCATTTTGACCATCATAGAACATTGATAATTGACAGATTAACCATCAAAGGACAGTTTAATATGTTCATGTGATAAATTTGCCATCGAATTACGAAGCTTCGTCTAACGAAATTACAGAAACAGTTTTGTTCATATATATAACGGCTGAACTAGGTGCATCACCTGTCCCTCGCAGTTTAATATTAAAAGTAAGTTATTTTACTGAGTATATAAAATGTGTTTAATATAAATTCAAGTGATATTGAATAAAAGTATTTGAAAAAAACACATGTGGCAACTATTGCTTTTAATCACATATATTGAAATATTGCTTTTAATCACATTTTTATTTCGTGGAACTGCTGTTTATGCCCAAAAATTAAATATAAGGTTATCTGAATAACTACATTACATTGTATTAATTCCTTTTTAAATGTTCTTCTCAATTCTTTCTCATGCACATGACGATTTTAAAACCATGTGATCTCGTTAGCATGAAATCACATGGGCACTGAACATTCCGTAATACTTCAATCGGCTAACTAACCACAAAAAAAAAACAACAAAAAATAAAAACCACCTCCCTGCTTTCGGTGTTTGTAAAGCCTTCATCTTGAATAACGAAAACGAAGTCTGGCGTCCCAAGAGCCTTTCATTCACAACACGCGTGCTGCGTGTGAAGCTTCGCATTCTTCTCCGCTCGCGCGCGCGCGCACGCACGCACGCACGCACGCACGCACGCGGGCGCGTCTTCAGAAATACACGAAGCAGCCTGGCTGGCCTTTCGGCGAGGCTCTGTTTCAGCGGACGCACGGTGGGGCCAAATGCCAAAAAGCTGGTCAAAAGTCGAAAGCGTTGTACGATTTGACTGAAACTTTGTATTCAGAGGTTTATGATCATTCTAATTAATAATCTGTAATAAAAATTCCGAAAAACAAAATGGCGGACCAATATGGCGGATAAAATTATCAAAATTTTGTATTTTTAACACAAAATGATCATACTTATAAGTAAAAATGAGTTCATTCGGGTTTTTAAGGATGCTGATTAATAATCTTGAATGAAAATGCCAAAAAAAACAAAATGGCGGACCAATATGGCGGACAAAATCATCATTTTCTTCATTTTTAACACAAAATGATCGTGTTTAAAATTAAAAATGAGTTCATTCGGGTTTATAAGCATGCTGATTAATAATATTAAATAAAAATGCATAAAAAAACAAAATGGCGGACCAATATGGCGGACAAAATTACCATAAGTTTGTATTTTTAACACAACATTATTATGTTTATAAGTAAAGAAGAGTTAGTTTGAATTTTTAAGGATGCTAATTAATAACCTTGAATGAAAATGCCAAAAAACAAAATGGCGGACTAATATGGCGGACCAAATCATCAATTTTTTCCATTTTTAACACGAAATGATCGTGTTTATAATTAAAAATGAGTTGATTTGGGTTTATAAGCATGCTGATTAATAAATATTGAATAAAAATGCTAAAAAAACAAAATGCGGACCAATATGGCGAACAAAATCATCAAAAGTTTGTATTTCTACATGTTGCACGCGCTACGAAAATTTGTCACAGGCACTAAAACGGCAGCTACGGGCAGCTGTTTTTTTGTGATTCTCACAGAGAATAACATTTCGAATAATGTCATGTTAAGTTTTTAGCCCCGCACGACGGTGCACATAGTTATTTTTCATTTTAAACACAAATTTTTGATTATAGCATTTTCATTTTTCGCCAACAATCAACGTTAATTATTACATTAACAAATTATTTTTAAAAAAATTAAGTATACATATTATGTTTCTACTTACTCTCAGGAATAGATTCCATTTTGTTTTATTGAATTCGGCCGACTGCACGCTTCTCTATCCTTCAAAACACAAAGGTTCTGAAAACACGTTTCACAGCTGACCGATATCGATCGCTCGAGGCCCAACTTTGAACTGATCTCTTACCTCAAGTATAAGAGAGAAACCGTTACTAATTGCGGAATTCAACGGCCCAAATACCAACCTATTGAAGTAGCAACGACAAAATCCCTATCTAGTAACTTTTTTTTTGGACTTTTGGCCAGCTTTTTGGCATTTGGCCCCACCGTGGGACGACGGAGAAGAGCTGCGGTGGAGGGCGCTGGGGGCACTGCGGACCACGACCCCGGCCCGCTTGCCGCGTCGTCCTTGCGCGTGGAGGGGGTGGGGGGCGCGGGGTGCAGGCAGTGGCGCCGGTGCGGGAGTGATGGGAAGCTCCAGCGCAGACAGGGGAAACGGTGAGGCGGGCCGCAGCGGGGTGAACTGGGAGTGGGAGGCGGGGCGAGATGGGACGGGACGGGATGGGGCCGGGAGGGGAAGCAAGAGTAGGGTAGGGGACGTGATGTGATGGGATGCGCTGGATTGAGATGCGATGGGACGGATTGGGGTGGTTTGAGATGGGCTGGGATGGGATGGGACGGGTGGGGATGGTTTGGGATGGGACGGGAGGGTCGATAGTCGGATTGTGGCGTGATATGGTGGATCACATGATGATTTGGGCGGGGCATGGTCAATAGGACAGAGTTGTGGTTCGGGTCGAGTTCAGTCCATCAGCATCGGCCGAGTTGGGTTAGGGCGGGTCGGGTCGTTGAGGGTCGGTGTGGGTCGGTGTGGGTCGGGGTGGGTCGGGGTGGGTCGGGGTGGGTCGGGGTGGGTCGGGGTGGGTCGGGGTGGGTCGGGGTGGGTCGGGGTGGGTCGGGGTGGGTCGGGTCGGGTCGGGGCGTGGCGGGGCGGATTGGAGCGTTTTGGGGCTGGACGAGGCGGATCATGGTGGGCTGGAGCGGGGTGTGTCGAGGTGTGTCGATGTGGTTGGGAGATGTGTGTCGGGATGGGTCGGGGCGGGTCGGAGCGGTCTGGTCCGGTGCTGAAAAGGACGGAGTGGAGCGGGACGGCACGGGAGTGTCGGGGATTGGACGAGAGGGGGTGCGATGGAATGGTGTTGAGACGATGGGATGGGGCAGGGCGGGTTGTGGTTGGTGGAGACGAGCACAACAGAGGACAAGGTGGGGTGGAGGCGTCTCGCAGTAATTTCCCAAACGGACGCCGACCGTAAAACGCGGCGAGGCGCCAGCCGTCAAATATTCAGCGCGCGCTTTAGGGCGGCGCTGACGGCGCAGGTGGCGGCGAAGGCGGCCCAGAAGATGGCAACGACGGGTGAGGTGGCTCTGAGAGCACTGGGGAAGCTGGAGAAAGAGGGAATGGATCTAAGTAATCATACAAATTATACGGTAATACAATAGGGTGGTGACAGCTATACAAACAAATGAAATTTAATATTAATTAAGATAGAATTAAAACTCATGGTGGTTTGATAATTTCTTGATTCATGTCATGGAGTACCACAAAATATGTTACCACCACTGAATTTAAATGAAATTTGATTATAGTGTTAAAAATTACAATTTCAACAACTAAAAACGTCTCACAAAAGTAGAGTAATTTAGTATAATTTATATCCTACTGTCCTAATGGAATAGTTGAACTACTGCTTGAGGATTTAATAAGTAGTTTAGAAGTATGTAAGAGATGGTGAATTTCGAGAAATAATCAGACGGATAACGATATCAAATGGGAGCAAGCAGGTCACAATGAGGATGAAGAAAAGGCTTTAAGTGGAAGTTCTCAACTGAAGATAGAAATGAATGGTGGTCAAGACTAAGGTTGCGTAGTGCCTTTCAAATGTCACCGGAGGAGAGACGTCTGCAGGCCTTGCGGAGACGAAAGGCGTTTTGGCGTGTAACGGAAACAGCAGCGCCATCGTCGTCATCGTCGACGTCGTCGTCGAGAGAAGATACAGCTTCGGCAACAGCGACAGTCTCCACATCAAACTTCGATGACTCCCAGAAGTTGGGGTCGTGACGATTCAGTTGCTTTGCTGTGACATTCTCCGCTCGACTCTCTTGTCAAGTTGCGTCTCCCAAATACAAATACGGCGGAAGCAGCGGTGTATTTGCTAAACTTTCGGTAACTTTGCTTAGAAGGGTCTCGTGGAAGTCCTATAGATTCATGGAAGTTGATACATTCTTAGTTCTTGGCATCACTGTAGAGTTAACTCTATCTATTTGAATATCCAACTCTACTTTACACAAAAATATCGCGAATCTACAGTATGGTTTTCTATATTTTACACCATTACGTTGAATACGTAAATCAAAAGAATTACAACAAATTGAAAATGTTCAAATACATCTATAAATATTTGACACAAGTCATACATCTAATTAAATGACAAAAAGGCATGTTAATAAGGCTTTAATAAATTTATGTGGTAGATACATGTGTTGAAGGCACAAAAAATATAAAATCCTGTAAGTGGATAATGGTTCCAACAATGAACACGTTAACGTTAGTGTATTCATTTTGAAGAACATTCATATTTATTTAATGCGTAACTTTATGCATGTTTACCCGTCTTGAGAATGAATCTGTGCGTAAAATTCATTCATTCAAAGATTTTTCTGCTAGTCGTTAAGATTTTTTAATTTCCCGGTGGTAATGCTCTCACTTCTTAATGCAATGAATATGCATTTATAATAACACATTGCACATTGAATATGTAATATTCAGTTTGCTTCGTTATATAGCTATTAAAACACTGTTATTTAATAACTTATTATTGATATATTAATAACATTTACCAGTTTTGTTAAAAAAAGGAAGAATTAATGACAAAAGAGAAGTGATAGTCGCGCATTTTCATCTATCGATGATAATTTTATGAATTAGAACCACTAGAAGCGACATTAAATTTTCTAATTGAAGCTACAACTTGAAGGAAAACTAGAATATTTATGTTGTATGTAATATATTAATACTCTCGTGATTAATTTTCGAAAATTTGCTTACAATTCATTTTTGATGTGGAATAGAACCTATCATGCAGTATATCTTGCGGTAACACATAAAGCCCTTTATTGTACTATTCATTATTCAAGGAAGTTATTTTGCATGATGTGAATTACGATACATTTTGCAATATAAGTGAATTGTTAATCGGAGTAGCTACGCAATGCACATGGATTATGCATAACACGTCAAAACAAGCGCCAGGCCTTCTACTTTATCCATTTCGTGAATATTTATTATAACGAATTGGAAAGGAAATTCATGTCTGCACAATGTCATGTAAAAACAAACACTTTTTAATTTTCATACATGGATAATGTATTCTTTAGGCTTTTCTTCAGATAATTAAAAGTTCTGAAAGTCATTAGTATTTATTACAGTCGCCCGGGACCGGCACGTTTCACTCTCTGACACGACCGAGCGGCATATTACCATGGAAGCCTTTAATTCTCTCCGTCGCAGTAACGTCTCGTATTTCTTTCATTGCTGATGATCAACACTCCCCTACCGTTCTTAACATTGAACTAAAAGGCATATGTTCGTGTTGGAAATGCAATACTGCGTTGGTTTCGTCTTTCGGAAGTGTTTTATCGGCGCTATGCGTTTCACTATGAAACAAAGATTGTTTTTGAACGACTGCTTCGGGAAATATTGATACAGTAGAAAGTGCCACAAGAAGTTCAAAAGGAAATTTATTTTGCGTCGGTGTCTCATAGAAATACAGTGAGAAATGTAGTAAGAAAAGTGAGTGAAAAGGGATGTTTTAAAAAAATTAGGAAAGTTAAGTGTAAGAGACGTGTTTTCTCTGAAGAAGAAGAAGAAGAAGAAGAAGAAGAAGAAGACGAGAGAGAAGACAGGGAGGAGAGAGGGAAGAAGGCATTGGTCACCCAGAAAGTCACTTCAGAGACTCAGACAGAAAGTGTGCATGTGGACAGAAACGGTTAGAAAGCCACAAACAAGCCACTTCGTCTTAGAAAGCAATAGATGTACATGGACTGCAACTACATGGCATTACATCTCAATTGCACTTTTGCCATTGTTTTTTGCAGAATTTACTCCAATATAACATTTTAAAGAGATGAAACATAGTTATCATTGAGTGATTCTGTAAACAGCCAAAATAATTTGAATTGGAGTACAAAAATCCACACATTCTCCACCTTCAAATATATATCACAAAAATCGGTGTGTGGTACGCAATTAGTGCTCGACAAATTGTTCGTACGTTCTATTTTTATAGAAAACATTACGCAAGAGCGATACATCAATTTTTAAGACTTTTTTAAGTCATGGGTCATGGGTTTTGAAACTCCCTTTAGCACATGATAATGGGCGCCTTGAAACCTGTATTTCTTACAAATCTAAATTATATTTGGAGAATGGAAGAAAGATTGATTTCGCCGAAGAGTGACTTTTGACTATTGTGAACTCTTGCTAAACCTTCTTTGACCCTTAATAAAATAGATCTAGTTTAACGACTAACATTATCGTTTCCTAAGAAGAAATTGCAATAAAAAAAGAAGGTACCAACAGTTAAGCTCGTAGTAAAACAGAAAATACAGCGTTTCAAGAGATTTTAATTATTCAATTTTTATTTTACGTTCTTTAAAACATTTAAAGTTTTTCTCCGTATGCTGGTATTCGCCTTGTGCAGCTGTGAGTACGAGCGCTCGCATATGTCTCTCCACGTGTGGATAAAACGTCGCTCAAAAGCTGAGTTCGTGAAGGCTGTCAGCGCCTGCTTCACGCACGAACGCAGCCGATGGGGTCACGCGCCGTCTCGTCCACGCACACGCACCGGGGCGCGGCCTCCGCACGCACTGCACACACGACTCGTCCGCGCAGCGCGGAAGCGAGCGGACGCTCTTTGACGCGTTCGCTTCGAGGAACGTAGGTGCCTGAACGCCGCCGCCGCTCACGCTCCTGCTGCTGCCTTTGGAACCGCCACTGCCACCGCCACAGTCATCGTCACAGACTCTGTCAAAGTCTCCGATACAACCATCATACATTCTCTGCCACATCCTGCCACGGACTCTTACACAGACTCTTTCACAGACGCCGCCGCCGCTCACGCCGGTGCTGTTGCGTTTGGAACCGCCACTGCCATCGCCACAGTCAACGTCAAAGTCATCGTCAAAAACTCGGTCAAAGTCTCCGCCACAGCAATCGTATATTCTCCGCCACTGTCTCTGCCACGGACTCTCCCACAGACTCTTTAACATACTCTAAATCTTTCACAGACGCCGCCACCGCTCGCGCTGGTGCTGCTGCCATTTGAACCGCCACTGCCACCGCCACAGTCAACGCCAAAGTCATCGTCACAGACTCTGTCAAAGTCTCCACCACAGCCATCGTACATTCTCCGCCACTGTCTCTGCCACAGCCTGCCGCGGACTGTCCCACAGACTAACTCTTTCACTGACGCCACCGCCGCACACGCCGGTGCTGCTGCCTTTGGAACCGCCACTGCCACAGCCACAGTCAATGCCACAGTCATCGCCACAGACTCAGTCAAAGTCTCCACCACAGCCATCGTACATTCTCCGCCACTGTCTCTGCCACAGCCTGCCGCGGGCTGCCCCACAGGCTAACTCTTTCACTGACGACACCGCCGCACACGCCGGTGCTGCTGCCATTGGAATCGCCACTGCCACCGCCACAGTCAATGCCACAGTCACCGCCACAGACTCAGTCAAAGTCTCCGCCACAACCATCGTACATTCTCTACCTCATCCTGCCACGGACTCTTACACAGACTCTTTCACAGACGCCGCCGCCGCTCACGTCCTGCTGCTGCCTTTGGAACCGACACTGCCACCGCCACAGTGAACGCCAAAGTCATCGTCACGGTCTCCGCCACGGTCCCCGTCAAAGTCTCCGCCTCAGCCATCGTCACATTCTCCGCCACTGCCTCTGCCTCATACTTTACCATAGACACTGCCACAGTCACAGCCAATTCCATTGGCTCCCCCATTGCCGCTAGCTGTTGCCGCCGCGGCGGCAATGGCGGCGCGCCGCCATGCCAACGTTGTGATGCCGTGGTCGCTGTTGCTTCCGCTACTGCCGCCTACGCCTCTTCCACAGACTCCACTACCTTTTGCAGCCCGCGTCGTTCCCGCTAGACGCTCCCCGTCGCTGTTCACTGCTTTCTGCCACCATCACCGCCCCTGTCATTGCTGCCGCTGCCGCCGGTTGTGCCTCCAGCATCCAGATCTCCACTTCCACCGTCCTTTTTGTGTCTGAGACCACCTTTCTGCTTCCCAACTCCCCAGTGGCAGTAGCCAACCGGTCTCTCGCTGCGCCTCAACATTCTGCATCCCCTCTGCAGGAACCCCCTAGACCACAGCGCTTGACGTTGCCGCCGCCCCTTTTGCCTCTGCCAGAAGCGCTTCTGCTGCCTGTGCTCCTGCGCGCTGTGGCCCCCGCCCCCGCCCCCGCCGTTTCCGAAGCGGTCCTTTGATTCGAAGGCATCGCAAGCCGCGTCAGTGCTTCTCGTTTGGGTCTCAGTCTCCGAAGTCTGCATCGAGTGCCCGTTGTCCTTGCGTCACGAACCGAACGGTTGGTCGCTCCAGAAGTACTCATTGCTACCTGTGTACTATATGGCGCTTTTGGAAGGCCACGTTGCAGCGAGTAAAGCGCTTTCTGCGAGCGCGTTTCCTGGAGCTCGTGTTTTGAGCTGCATTACGACTCTCCGACCTAATTGCATATCAATCTGCTTTTCTTTTCTGCTGTAGTGCTTATTAGTTACTAGTTACTGTCATTATTTCTCTACGAATAAGTTGTTACTTCACTCATTAGTTGTTTAATCATAAAGCGAAAAACACATTTAGTAAATAATGTTATATAGAAAAAACGTTTCAATATCTCGCATGGCTGTAGAAGATGGTCCCATTTCATTTGATCATTTCGTTTGAATTATAGAAAATAAAATTTACTTTTCCTTTTCGAATCATATTTTACCCGTCAGACTATCTTCAGAGTTCTTACTTCAGTGGTCAAGTAACGTGGTAATAGATGATTAAACACCCTGTGTTTTGAAAATAAATATTCACCGAGCTCAAGTAATCACGCAAAATGGCCACTAATTGTCATTTTTGTAAACGTCAGTATATTTGATAACATCTGCAATAAAAAACCGGGTCATCTGATAACCCCATGATCAAAATTCTCTCGACTGACAACTGGCAAGGCTACTTAAAATGTGTAATAACTACGGAAAGTCCCTACGCCATTCCACCGTAGCTCTCGCCATCTGCCCTTCTCCACTCGCCAGGAGGCGACCCCTCAAGTGCATCCATGCGACCGCCTGATGGCCGACGCTTCATATCGTCATGTTTACCGCCCCCGCCGCCCGCCTCGCTGCCGCCGTGCGCCGTGGCGCTCGGGAGGGGCGGGGGCGTGGGCGGGGGCGTGGGCGTGGGCGGGGGCGTGGGCGTGGGCGGGGGCGTGGGCGGGGCGTGGGCGTGGGCGTGGGCGGGGGCGGGGCGGTCGTGCTCTCGCTTTGATGTCTGCGCCAGCGCGACTTTCCGGGTGCGCTACCCGTATCCCTTCGCCGCCTAATTAAGCAGGACACGTATTTACGCGCCGCGACGGCGCGGGCGCTCGCCGTCCTCTGATTGCTGCCGGAGGCGCGAGCGCTGTGGTGGGCGGCGTGGGGCCGGGGCCCGGCAGTGGGCGGCGGGTCGACATGTTAGCGGGCGACGTGGGCGGCGGGCGGGGGCAGTAGAGGTGGGGGTGTGGAGGAGGGGAAATCGAGTAAACTGAAGGCGAAGCGACGTAAATGAGCAGATGAAGTTAAGGGCATTATATGTTCCTCGAAAGGGATCTGTATTGTCTCAGGAAGCATTCATTCTTTTACTGGTGATAATGAAAATAATTAGAAGACTTTCGATTAACGCAATAAGAGACTGGTGTAAAAACGCTTAAATATTATAACAGGCCATATAAGTCTTAAATGTTATCAACGAAAGAAAGCAATTTACAATAACAGTATACCTTAACACAGAAAGTAAACAAATTTACCGGTTATTATTTGCGTACATGTTTTGCAATTCATATATATTTATAGCCTCTTACAATTAATCACCGTAGTGCGCGGCAGGCGGTGAGGGCCGGGGACCGGGCAGTGGGCGGCGGGTCGACATGTTAGCGGGCGTCGTGGGCGGCGGGCAGGAGCAGTAGGGTGGGGGTGTGGCGGAGGGGGAAACGAGTAAACTGAAGGCGAAGCGACGTCAATGAGCAGATGAAGTTAAGGGCATTATATGTTCCTGGAAAGGGATCTGTATTGTCTCAGGAAGCATTCATTCTTTTAGTAGTGATAATGAAAATAATTAGAAGACTTTCGATTAACGCAATAAGAGACTGGTGTAAAAACGCTTAAATATTATAACAGGCCATATAAGTCTTAAATGTTATCAACGAAAGAAAGCAATTTACAATAACAGTATACCTTAACACAGAAAGTAAACAAATTTACCGGTTATTATTTGCGTACATGTTTTGCAATTCATATATATTTATAGCCTCTTACAATTAATCACCGTAGTGCGCGGCAGGCGGTGAGGGCCGGGGACCGGGCAGTGGGCGGCGGGTCGACATGTTAGCGGGCGTCGTGGGCGGCGGGCAGGAGCAGTAGGGTGGGGGTGTGGCGGAGGGGGAAACGAGTAAACTGAAGGCGAAGCGACGTCAATGAGCAGATGAAGTTAAGGGCATTATATGTTCCTGGAAAGGGATCTGTATTGTCTCAGGAAGCATTCATTCTTTTACTGGTGATAATGAAAATAATTAGAAGACTTTCGATTAACGCAATAAGAGACTGGTGTAAAAACGCTTAAATATTATAACAGGCCATATAAGTCTTAAATGTTATCAACGAAAGAAAGCAATTTACAATAACAGTATACCTTAACACAGAAAGTAAACAAATTTACCGGTTATTATTTGCGTACGTGTTTTGCAATTCATATATATTTATAGCCTCTTACAATTAATCACTGTAGTGCGCGGCAGGCGGTGAGGGCCGGGGACCGGGCAGTGGGCGGCGGGTCGACATGTTAGCGGGCGACGTGGGCGGCGGGCGGGGGCAGTAGATGTGGGGGTGTGGCGGAGGTGGAAACGAGTATACTGAAGGCGAAGCGACGTCAATGAGCAGATGAAGGTAAGGGCATTATATGTTCCTGAAAAGCGATCTGTATTGTCTCAGGAAACATTTATTCTTTTACTAGTGATAATGAAAACTATTAAAAGACTTCCGATTATCGCAATAGGAGACTGATGTAAAAGAGCATAAAAATTATAACAGGTCATATAATACATAAACGTTATCAACGAAATAAAGTACTTTACAATCATTATTATATATATTCAAACAGACAGTAAACAAATTTACCGATTATTATTAGCGTACATGTTTTGCAATTCATATATTTTTACAGCCTCGACCACATATTTCCGTTCCAAAGACACGTGAAAGTTGGAAGTATGCTACAAGTGTGTTCAGAAAAGAGAGGAGCCCGGGTGCCTTAAGAGTGAGTAGTGGACAGATCATGAAAACTAACTTAAACCGCCCAAATTTATAGACTTTACATTTATAGACTTTAAATGCTAGTGCCTGCCAGCCCCAGGCACTGGCACACTGCGGACTCTTCGATAGGGGTAGCATATTGTCAGGCACGCCGCAACTCAACACAAAGATATGATAATGCTCAGGTCTCAAAAGTTTGTTGCCATTTCTCTTACGTATTTATTGACTGGACATTAACAAAACCATTCCATTGTATGCAAATTAAATTTGAAGAAAAAATTATTAACTTTTTGGCGAAAAAGTTACAATATGCCGAGATACCGGAGAACATACGCATATTTAATGCAGGAATATCAGACAAAAAAACTAAAGAGGTGGCGGCTAAATGTATACTAGGAATATGAAATGCATAAAGGGAGGAGCAAATAAAAATACTGAGAACTGTTTTTAATTTAAAGAAATGAAAGACGATTATTTTACGTAAATAAAGGTGACGTGCAAAACGCAACTTGTTGAGAGCTATTTTTTATGTTTTTTTGGTACAGAAATGTGGGGCGAGGGAGCTGATAATCAAAGTGCAATGTGCAATTAATTTTTCTACACACCATCCAGTATGCTATGGTGTCGATTGCCACAGAAAAGCGACCTGTGTGATGGCGAGGCGGAGGGCGTTGAGGGAAAAGCCTGGCCAGAGGAAGCGGCCGGGACGCGAACGGCTGCGAGTGAATCGCCTTTCTCCTCCGCTTGGGTGCGCCGCGACCTTGTTTCCCGCGTTTGCCGCGGAGGGGAAGGAGCGCGTCGATCGCGTGGCGGGAGGCAACTTTCTCATCTTTGTGCGCGGAGTCCGCGCCCCTCCCCCCTCCCTTGTCAAGCGAGGGAGGCCGGCGGAGCCACGCGCCCAGTTGCCTTTCCCGACCCCTTTCCGCCTTCGCTCGCCAGCGCGCCCCGCGGACTCCTCCGGAAACTCCGGGCCCTGCAAGCACTCGCTTCCGGCGTCGCCCCGCCCCGCCGCCCCCGCGCGCAAAAAGAGGCTCTGCCCGCTCGTTGCCACGCCGCCGCTTCCGGCGACACCTCCGAGGACTCCAAATGCGATTTAGAGGGGGAAATAAATGGGCCGGCTGGGGAAGTACAAAGGTCTATTAGTGTTGTGCGAGGCAGGTCGATGAGGTCCTAACACACGTCCATTCACACAAACTGCTTTGTTTAAACGATTATATTATTTCAAACGGATCTCAAGCACAAAAACAACAATAAAAGTCAAATGCGTTCATCAATTTTTATTCGATTATATCACGGCGAATTATAATTTCAAGAAATCTATAGCAGCAATCATAAAGACTGATATTTAACAGAATAATCCTCATAAAATCTTCTTGGGAACTGTAGGTACAATATATTTTTAGAGCCTTTATTATTGCAATATTTTTTGCCACGTAGCAAAGATTTTGAAATTCTGCACACAAATGTATAAAATAGATTGTATAAAAAATATATATGTTGTAATAAGTATATAGGTCGTATATAATAGGTTGGATAAAACGTATTTTCCAACTTTCTCAAATATACCACTTTCTCATATTGCAGAGTTCATTAGCTTCTGTTTCTGTGCCATAAATGTACGGCTAGCATATGCTAACTTTCGGAAAGTCCATTACATCGTGCATAATACGCACTACGTGCGGCAATTTATTGACAAATGCCAGAAAATAAAGCCGGAGGGTTGAGAAATGAATTATGTAATGTGTTTTCCTAATTGCTGCCGTCATTTATTTGACACACGTCGATGTTGCAGCTACGCGTGATTGTTACCGTGCAATTTGAAGTGTGAAACGGAAGTGTGCTCTTGGATGTAATGCATTTTCGTAGACAATCAAATGCCATGTTAGTGACATTCGGGGAGAAACATTAAGTTTAATAGCCACGGTCTTCATGAAAAACCGAAGGAAGAACGCAGTATTTGTAATGAAATGAAAATATTTCTATAACAAATCTATGCGAGTAATTCCTTACACTTTTACTAAACATAGTACACTAAATTTGTTCCAGAAATAGAATTGTTTCCTTTTGGTTTTGTGTGCAGTGTCAAATGTCGAAATACTACAACGGAATTATTTCAAATGAAATAATTAATATCGCACTTGATATGATTTCCTTCAAAACTGTCATGTGTCGTGCTCCAAACACTTTAGAAATATATTTGCAAAACTATTGTCATTAAAATTTGGATTCGCCTTATTTTTGTCAATTTTTTATTTTCCGAAATCCCGGTAATGAACTGAAATTGAAAGACAACCATATGGAATGACAAGAATGCGACATGTCTCGTTAAAATAATTATTAACTCAAGATCTATGGGAAAATAAATTTTATTAATTGTTTGAAACAACTAATAAACATTTGGAATTAATATCTTCAGCTAAAGTACTATTCTAGATATTAAAGCTATTTATTACTTTGTACAGTTTGATAATGCATGATCTCTTTTGTTCATTTTTTGAGACTAAATTACTCCCTACAGATAAGTAGAAAATAATAGAATTGAATTTTGAATATCACTTCCCTAAGAAATGCGAGAAAATAATTCATAACATGAAATTTTCGAACAGATGTTTTTGGGAAAAGCAAATTCTATATCTGAGAATTTGAAATTAAAAAATGCAATTTTGCTTTCATAAAAAGTACTGGTACTGTCAGTGAAGAAGCTTCTTTAGCGATTACATGAACTGGAAAATGGAAAATTCCAATGTCATAGTCATGCCGACTTAATACTTACATTCCTCGAAAAGATGCAAAAACACTGAGCTGGCTCTATTTGTTGTGACTTCGTTTAGAGAAAACAAATTAAAAATATATTTCCTTGCTTTCGTTATATTTTTAATCTTGTTTTGTCAGATGTTTTTAAAAATAACGCGCAACTGTTGAGAAGTATCTCATGCTTAGGTCACCGGTTTACTTTTATTTAAGGTTCAATTATACATTGTAATTGATTTTCAGAACTTACGCAACTGTTCTTTGATGAGCATGTGTATATTTACGAAAATAGAAACGTTTATTTAAGAAGCCATTAACATTCGACGTGTGTAATGCACTAACGGCGACGCAATGGAAACGTTGCGAATTGTTTGTTCACTCTTTAAACACACCTACGCCTACTTGACCTGCCATTTGCGGCCCCCTGAGCATCCAAGTCCGCCAACGGCAATAAGCACGCATAACAACGCACCGGTTTTTCCACCCGCTCAAAACTCAAGGGCCCCCTCACGCGTTTGCACGCACCCGGCCGGCAAACGCTCTCCGCCGCGGCCACTCACGCTTCGCGGGGCTCCGAAACAATACACCGGCGCGCGGCGTTGCGCCGCGTCGCGCCGCCCGCACGCGCGAATGCCGCGTTCCGCGCCACAAGTGGCGCAGTGTTTAACGAGACAGCGTCACCCCGCAGTGCGGCGGTGCGTCCGGGGCGACAAATTCCCGTGGGTTGTGCGCAGCCATCGCCCCGGCCCTGGCCCTCGCCCGCGCCCGCGCCCGCCCGCGTCGTCTCGCACGGGTGCGCGTTGGGGGCGTGCACGGGCGCCCTTTCTGTCGTCGCCTCCGTCCCCCTGTCCTTTTCTCGCGCTCTCCGAGCCCATTCAAGGCGCGTTTCCTTTCACGCGCGGAGGTCGCACCTGAAGGCGAGCCAACACAAAAACAGACCCTGCGGAACCCCGCCTCCGGCTGGCGCGTCTTCGCCCGCCGTTGCCATCATCCACATTGCCGTTGGTGCCGTATTTGTTGTTCAGTCCGTCCAGTGTCCTCCGCTGCTCTGGAACTGCACTCGTGCCACCATCTCTAGGTCTCTACATTCTCACGACGTAACGGAGAGAGAATCACATTACTGGCTTTCTCCGTTATACTTCGGACGCTTGCTCAAGCTTCTGCTGTCCAATCCACCATTTCCTTGCTCTCTGCCTACGTTCCCAGCCCTCCCCTCCCCCACCAATCATGTCCTCATTCTGCGCCCTCCGTTATTCTCCTGTTCTCCGTTCACATTCCCCGTCGCCGTCGTCGTCGCTCGTCGCTCGCGCGGGCTCTCGCCGTGTTCCCGCGCCGTCCGTCGCCACCCTCACCCCCCGCGCGCCCCGGGCGACCGAGTGGCGCCTGCTAACAAGGCCGCTTCATTAACGGCGTGGGTCGAGCCCCGGTCCTCGTCGCCACGCGCGCCCCGCCAGGCCAAGCCGCGCCATGCTGCGCCGCACCGCGCCGCGCCGCGCCGCGCCGCGTCAGCACCGCCTCCCCCTCCCCCCGGCCCGCAGAGAGCGCCAGCCGCGGCCGTAGAGGGCGCCTCGCCCCGCGCCCACACGTCGCACTCGTCTGCTTAATCACCGGCGCCGCCCGAGCTGCACGACGCGCCGCGCCGCGCCGCGCCGCGCCCGGGGAGATGGAGATGTGGGGCGTGTCGCGCTTGGCTGCGTATTTGTCTCCGGAGTCATTTTAGTAATGAAGCGAGTGAAAGGAACGGTAACTATGACAACCTCACTGCAGACCGAAATCATTCTCAGCTGATTTATTTCCTCCGGTCCGAATATTCTTCATTTACTAGAGCTAAATTAGAAGATTCAGTCATATTAAATTAGCACTGACATTTAGTTTAAATTAAAATGAATTGTAAATAAATTATTTTCACAAAATGAATATTGAAAAAGTTAATTTCGTGGTTACATTATTGACACACAACTCATTGAATATAATTACAAATAATTTATGCATTACATTTCCACCTGAATAATTCAGTTAACGAACAATTCAGTTGACGAAAGTTGTCTTCTGTTATTATTAGAATTTTCTAGATCATGGGAATAAAGTATTTCAGAGATTTTAGGATATTTTATACTTTCCTTTATAGTTTCTTTCTTCGTATAAGCAAATACAGAAGTAAGGAAATAGGCGAATTCTGATCAATGCATGTCAATACTAAACACACTCTACTGTTCTTATAAAAAGTAGTAAGTTCAAATTTCTTCAACTTTAAACTAGTGGTGCTACAACTTTTTCCCGCAGGGTCACGAAAAATTATATAAATCGTACGTAAAAATCTATACAAATAATAACTGAACAATCTATTATCAAATATAAGCCATATCTAAAGAAAATAACAAAATATTTCACTGCATATATCACCAACAACTAATGTGCAACCAGTCTGAACAACAGTATTTGAGGAACGTTCAATAATATTTCTCGCCAAAAGAATGTTAGGAAATTTGTCAAGCTGTAAATTTGTTTTGCCTCAGCGCTCCCAAATGAATGCTCTTTAAACTATACAATTTATAGGGAAATATTGCGCGTCATAAGTTGAAACTACTTTCAAAATGTCGGTTTAAGTAAGTACGATTTGCATAAAAGACATCAAAAGAGATATCGATAATTCTTTCTTCTGTAGGGATCCACAAATTTGCCCAAATTGACAGAAATGTATTATGAGACACCTATGAGTGTACGTAAATGCGAAATTGTAGATGAAACTAAAAAAAGGCGCGAGACTCTCGCGCGGTAGATGTGGAACTTCGAGCTTTGAGGAAAAGCTGACAGTACGCATTGCTTTTTCTCCATTTGCTAAATTTTGTATCATTAATACTATTATTTTTATTATTACCACTATTATTATTATTATTGTTATTATTATTATTATTATTATTATTTTAGAACAAGGAAATAGCTAGATTGATTTTAATTCAAGAAAATCTATAATTATAAGAATATATTACTTCTGTTTATTTATTTACCAATTTCCTTAGATACAGACTTCAAAAAACAAATCATTGGTTTATGATAGCTGAAGTAAGACACAAATAATTTAGTGTAAAGTTTCTACATGATTCCAGACTATAGTGTCGACAGAAGTGCCAGTTATAGTTGTAGACTGACCCTTGCCAGTGTTCAATTTTAAATTAATTTTTTCTTAAAATAATGTTATTAACTGTTGTTGTAATCAAAATTGAAATTAATATTGATATCGCCACTAATTTTTACTAATGTTTTGTCAAAATAATTTTAAGCAATTCCGCACCTTCAATAATATATGCCAACATGTCTTCATGAATAAAGTAAATTATATCATTAATACTTGTTTTGGCTGATATGTAGTTGGCTACCATCATAATCATTTTCGTACTAGCAATTTTCAAGTGTCACCAATTTCCGTCCTCTATAAATCCAGTGTATGTTCCCCTACATGTTTCTTCACAGGTTCATTATAGTGACATGTTCCTCCAAAAATGTTTTCTCAAAAATGTTCCCCTAGAAATGGTTCCTCCCAAATGTCCCCCCAAAAACGTTCCCCCTAAAATTCTCCAAGTGCATTACTTGACACAGCAGCACAGCCATTGTCAATGCAACCACGACGTAAACTACAATTTCAGTGCACATCTGATTCAGGCTGATTTCCCTCCTGCGACTATGGAGATGACGTAGTGCGACGACTATTATGGGGACTACAAACACAACGGCGTTTGACGACTTCAAAAACCAACAATATTGTTTCAGTGTTTCAATTTCACATAAAAGCTTGAGAAAATTTATTTTGCACAATTACAATACATTATCCTTATTTCATATGCGAAAAAAATACGAAAAATTATTATTCAGAAACAGATATTTATGCCGAAAAATGAGAAAAGGCTAATATTTCAGTGAAAGTTAAACCTGCTCAACCTCCTCAGCGTTATCATATTACAGGAAAGGAACTTATGTTGCATAAGTGATCTTTTAATGCATAAGAGAACCTATGCTGCATTCAAAACTCACACAGAGAGGTTAGCACAAAAAAATACAAGGGCAAAACTACACATTTCACAGTTTTAAATACTGTTTAAAACATGCTGGAAACGTTCCAGACACGCCTATTTAAGATTTTGTTTCCCCTGCTTGTGATATTGCATTTTTAATGAATTTAGTCGCAGCGAAGATTTTGGTGTTGATTCTTACCTGCTTACGATATTGCATTTTTAATGACGTTTGGCCGTAGGATGAATAAAATATCCCTGCGTAAGCCAACAAGAGAGAAAGCAAACACAAAAAGAAAACAAAAAACAAGCAAATGTCCACGGACTCGTATCTGGAAAACGGAAAAAATACATTCCGCGTTTCCTACGTGCGATAGCCCAGCTGCGGCTCGGAGGCCAGCGCGCGCCCCGGAGCGCCGGCGGCGACGGAGAAGAGGCGGAGATGGCGGCGGCAGCGCGGGGGGGAGAGGCTGAGCGACTCGTAGGATCGGCGGCGCAGCGGTGGGGCTGTAGCGGGAGCAGCATTGCGCAACGGAGCGAAGAGGTCGGCGAGGACGATGTGGGGGCGGCGGGGTCAGCGATTTGATAGCGGCATGTTGGGAGCGTTTGGGGGGGATGGGGGAGAGCTGCTGAAGGGAGGACGACGAGGCGGCAGAGTGGGGGTGGGGGAGGAGGCCGGGGCAGGGGTTGGGCGGCGATCGCGACAGCGAGATGCTGAGGGTGAGGCTGCGACGAGACCTGGGGTAGGGTGGGAGGGCGAGGGTGCGGTGTCGGGGGCGAGAGTGGCGGGGGAGTGAGGGGTCAGCGGGGGGGAGGGGGGAGAAGGCTCCTGAAGGGGGCGGCCGTGAGCGCGGGCCAAGGCGCGAAATTTGTTTGCTCTGGAGTGCGGCGGCGCGGAAGGGCGGGTCGGGAAGGGCAGAGCCGGGCCGGGCCGGGTCGGGTCGACTGGGGGGCGTGAGCCGGCGCGCGGGGCGGGGGGGGGGGGGGGCAAAAATGTGTTGACACTGCGCGCCCCTGGCGACCGTCGTCGTGATTACCCGTCGCCTTCGCCGCCGCCCTCGCCCCCGCGCACCCGCGCCCTTGCCCTGCACCGTATGCGTCGCAGACTCCGACACAGTTCATCATATAAGATCGAATTACAAACTTTATTCCAGAAATAATTTCAGAAATATTATTAAAATATAATATGAATTTGCCACATGCATGTTATACTTTTTTCCGAGTACTGGTACACGATTTACCTAAAAAACTGTGAATATTGATTGAAAACTTCGAATATTCTGAATATTGAATTATTATAAACTCTGAATATTCTGCCTAAACCACGATTCTCAAAAGATTGTTCAAAACTAAGCGATTTTATCAGTTATAATGAAATGTTTTAACTGAAACATTTTACGAGTTAAAATATTTTTAGATCACTTTAACTAAAAAAGCAATCAGTTATAATTAATTGACAGTATTTTCTGCCTCTCAATCCTGAGAAATTAATATTTGGAATTTTTTCTCTCGCCTCTTGGCTTTGCTATTGATATAAATAGAAGACGAATAAATGCAAAGAAGACATTATGTAGACATTATGCAAAGAAGACATTATGCCTCTGCACAAAGGCTTCATACTGTAATCATGTCTGAGTGTGTCGGTTACTACCTAATCCTTTTACACACTATCCATCCGCCGTCATGGCCATTCCCTCTGCTGCCCTCATCTTGCAATGTTGAGTGCTCTTCCTTTTATAAACATCATCAATAAATGTCTTAGCAATTTGTCTTCTAGTGTAACACCACATCTATCACAGCTTGTCCGATTTTGATATTCTTGCTTTATCATTACATCAACAGTGTTTTAACCTCCCAATCTATATCAACGTTTGTCACTTAACGCACAACCATTGTCATGTTTTCATTTAGGTTTATTTCTCCGGGTTGTCAAACAAATTCTAATTAAAAAATGTCACAATGTATTTTCTAAAATCCATTCAGAACCCTTCAAATACCTGATGCATCTGATATTATTGGAGTACATTTTTGTTACGCATATCTGTTCTCTCATGTTAGTTGTAGGCGTTTGGTATTTATGAAAAATACATATTATATACAAAATGAAATTCATATCTAAAGGAAAGCATTCCGAAAAAATCGAGAAAACAATTCTAAATACGTTAATACTATTTGACATGAAAATTATGTGCAGTTACGTTAAATATTAACTGTGATTTATAGCATATGAATGATAAAATTAAATAAAATATTAAATGAAATAGCTTGCATCCCCAATATTTCCAGGACATCAGAATTGACAACGACAGCGAAACCACCGAAATGCGTTATTTGCAAATAATTATCACGTTGACAAAATGTCAACTTATTCCGTTCCCATTCCGCAAGCAATTCACAGAGTGTGTGTGAGTGAAATTACCAACATTCCACGAACGTTTCAGCAAGACATTCACGCACCCGAAACATTCCGTCGTAGACACGTTCATACTTTTTTTTACCTATGAAAAAAGGCTTCGTCCAAAAGCGCTCGCAGGTTTCACATGGGTGCGCCCGTCATCGCTTTCACCACCTTTGGCCTCTCCAGCGCAGCGCTGACCGCCGCAGTGGCAGGACGGCACGTAGCCTCGAGCGTCGGCAGCCAACACCGCTGCCCGCGCCGCGCCGCGCCGCGCCGCTCGTGTCAATTTGACGCCGTTGCGCGGCCTGGCGCCGCCGGGCACACAGCGGGACCGACCCGGGGGCTGGGGGGGGGGGGGTTCAGGGCGGAGGCGGACGTGAGGGAGGGGTCAAGCAATGCTAGGCGGGGCGGGAGAGGAGGCGGGTCCGAGAGGGAGTCGGGAGGAGAGGGGACGAGTGGGACGAAATCGGTACGAAGCGACGGGAAGGTACGAGGGGCGAGGGAGGAAAAGGATGAAGAAAGGTGGAGCGAGACGGGGCGGAACAAGGTGAGGTAGAGATGAGGAGGGATGAGGGCGGAAGGAGGTGAGGCGAAGGTGGAGATGGGTGAGGAACGTGGCGAGGCGGGGGTGAAGCGGGGTGAGGCCGGGTCGGGAGCAAGGTTGCAGAGGGGACGGAGCAGAGCGGGACAGAGTGGGGCAGGGACGGTCAGTCGGGCCCTGTGTGCCGATCGGCCACCCAGATCAATCTGGCCGGTGGTGTGCGAATGGAAGGCGGAATGACGCGAGCTGCACTTTTACAGTTTCAATATAGGGTTCCGAATGTGCGCTCCGGGTATTTACTTGCGACGGAAATGTATTTGCGAAGGGAAAATATAGTCATGGTCGTTGTATTTGTGCCTGATATATCGATCTTTGAGAGACAGCCTTGTATTTGACAGGAAATATATCTGAGTGATGATTTGCGTCATTGCCTTAAATTGAAACGTATATTCGAAAAATGAAATAAAAAGTAAGAGAACTGTTTAATTTATAAAAATCGATAAATAATTTATCATTCACACTGAAATGTAATTTAGTAACTATAATGCTCCCATACCTTGTCCCTCTCATCGCGTGAGGTTTTCCACCTTCAAGAAACTGTACCTGTTTAATTGTTTCTGTGTTTACTCCTCTGATCGTTGCAAGGTATGGTAAACATTCCTTCTAAATGGTTTTTAACTGAATTGTGTAAAAATAGAGAGTTTATTAGTATCTAACACGTGTTTTTTTGTGATCTTGTATTTTTCTTGTTTTGCTTATCTTGTATAGGCCCGATGATAGAAATACATTTCCAGAAACTTTGGTTAATCATGTGTTAAAACGTTTTTACTCCTACTGACCAAATCCCGTAAACATAACTTCAATATAATATTTACGGCTGCTAAGGATTCACCATGTTTTTTTAAACTTTATAATAATTTATTTCAATTCATTAGTTTATTGTTAAAGTTCGAAAAAAACGCAAGGAACAATAGATTGTTTCGTGTATGAATTATTTAGATTAACTATTATTGAAAAAACCATACATTTGTGTCTATGAAGACTCAACGGAATAGGTTTTTAATATGGTACCAGAGTCAACCTACGTTCGACACTTTCGCTTAAAATATGCTAATATTAAAGCTTAGTGTCCCAAAATAAGAGGAGGAAATGATGAGAGAAGAATTTATTCGCATCGTTCGCTGTATTAGCGGCTGTCAACAGATTACGAAAAAGTGGACATAATATTCGAGATTAATGGGAGATTTTATTTTCCAGAATTATGGGTGAGACACCATGATACATAAAATTCATTCTGATGGGCGAACTATAACATTGGTTTCAATAGAACGTGAAGGATGAGAAATTGTATTCAATTAATCAGACGATTGACAGCCATATATGATTTCAATCAACTACGAAACTGAATTTGAAATTTAAACAAACCGCAAAATGGCTATCTCATGCAAATTTTGAATATAAACTATGTGGTGGAAAAAATGCTAACTTTTATCTCAGTTGTCAAGTTGAATTACAGTGAATAAAAATCAAAATGTATTACACACTTCACATGGGATTATATGGAAATAAACATCACAATATACAACAAAAGTTGCTACTATATACTTCTCAATATTGAGTTGTAATGAAAGAAAATTACAAATATTAATTTAGAAATAAAAGGATGGTGTTTTAGGAGAGAAGCATAATGCAAATTCACATTCATGACCACCAATATCAACTGTCGTTGTAGCTGCCCTCCCCCAAAATAATTTAGCTTTTCATTACTCACTTTTTACACTTTGCTCGTATATCAATGAATTATCAAAGTTCTAAAAGAAACATCGTAAATGTAGAAGATAGAGTAATGAAAGACTTTGAATTCGTAAATACAATACAACAACAGCAAAAAATTGCTGCTGAACATAACCATTCAAAATGGTTTTCCAAAAAGTAGCGTGCACAATATCAACAAATACGATTAATATATAATAGTCACCACAATAAATTAATATTTTTAACAAAACGGACTTTACAAATACTGCAATAATGTAGTACAATATATAGAGATACAAAGCTGTTTACATACCAAAAACATCAGTGAATTTGCTGTTTATATAATGCAACGTATGAATGACAAATATTTTGTAGCGAGCGGTCTTTTTCTTGAAGTCTTGCTGTTATTTTACATCAGCTGTTTCGTAAGGAGTGTCGAGTAGGGTTTGGGACTTCAGTCAGTATGCGCAGTGCGAGAATAGGCGGAATAACACAATCAAATATTTTAATTTTTCAGTGAAAATCGAAACTGTATTATCGTTTTTTAAATTTCTACAGATTTCCTGGCTAGGTAATGAAATCACACACTAGAGAGCTGCAAGGCGTGCCATTTGCTAGCTCGTACTCCCTCGAGCATTTGGCCTCGAGCGCCGTACGCCCGAGCGCTAGCGATGGTGGTTCCTGGGCCTGAGCAATGGCCATGACGGATTCGCTTTGCGGATGCGACATCCACAACTAAACATCGATGTTTAAAACTAAAACATCGATATTCATAATACATCCTAATCAATAAACCAAAAATGATTTTAAATTGTATTTTTCCCACGGTTACTTTTAAGAGAACATCTCGAAAATCTGGAAGCGGAATGGTTTTCATCAATATTTGCGTGCATTGGAAATTACTAATATATATGAATGTATTACTTCCTTTAATGCTTTATTCTGCTGAATGGTCTTAACTAACACGGTTCGTGCGCTGTTCCAAATGAAGAAAAGTGATACAATTTCATGACATATCGCGTATAAGTGAACCTAATTACTGCGCGAAGACAGAAGTATGAAAGACTGCAAATGCCGATATTGTCTGAATTAATTGAGAACGAGCCCCGTGGGAACGTAGAGGCCGGGCCGGTCGCCTGATAAACTGCGCCCCAACTTCTTGGAGTTTCGACTCGTCGCTGAGTCGGCGCTTTTGCCTCCGTCTAGATTAATAGCGCCGTCGGAAAAGAAATTCCGCTCTCTCTAGCGCCACCGTTCACTTTATAGCATTCCACCTCAGTGGCGCAAAATGGATCAGGAAACCGATGAGATGTTTTCGTGTCGTTCATTGTACAGGCGGCGAAATTTCTTTTAAAGGTGAAGTTGGTATTTTGCATGATGTGTCGATTGTAAGACTAGAATACTTAAAAAAACAGCATTTCGGTTGAACTGCTTAAAAACTGTATTTTTTACAAAAAATAATATGATTTTTTATCAAACAGTAATATATTTGGACTTATATTTCGGGATATCCAATTTGTTCAGAAATTGAAGATTATAATAATTAGAGTATTTGTAAATGTATTAGGAAACTATTAATTTATATGTTAACTAATAAAATACATTTTTTTCAATTGGTTCACATAACTTATTTAACTTGAGTTATAACATCATGATTAATTAATTAATTAATGTTATTTTCACTGTGATTTTTGTTCCAAAACAATTTACCTATACTGTAACTTTTTTTATTAAATATTCGGCATATATACAAATATGATCTACTTTCAGATCCAAAATGTGTTAAATTAAACGTCTAAGAAATTTCATTGACATAAAATTCAACCAGGAAAGTATTATTTAAAGAAACAGTCAACAAACGTGCGCAATGAAATCTTAATTTTGCAATGCAATAAGGATATTCATTATACCCACCAAAACCCATATATTAAAAATAATTGAAATGAGAAAAACGTGATTTGAACAAACTTAAATAAAAAGTTTAAATATTAAAAAAATATCACAATAGTAACAAATTATGCATTAATATTGATTCTTTAAATAAGGTGTGGTTTGAAAGCTGGAAATATCTGCAAGGGTAGTTAGTTTGTACATGTTATATAAAAATCGATAATATGAATGGGTGAAAATCAGAACGGTATAAGCGCCATTTTATAAATTCTGAAAAAGAGTAGTTTATGTTCGGCTATATTTCAGCGACAATGTATTTTCGTGGTTTTAATGGCAATTGAAATGCCATGGTTTTAATAACGAAACAAAGTACCACGACTTTACAGTGATATTGACTTAAATAAACAAATTTATCATAATTTATAAAATGTCACTTATACAGGACTGGTTTTCACCTATTCATTTGAAAAAAATATCTTTTGTTAATTGGTTGACATCACGCACAACCTAGCAGTAAGGCGGGTAGTATCCGCCCCAGGCAAGGCAGTTCAGGGCGGAAACTGTGGGAAGGAGCAGGGTACCGTTGCGGCGCAAGGCAGGACGTGCCAGAGCAGGTCACGGCAGAGCAGGACAGAGCAGTTCACGCTAGGGAGATGACACACTATAAACACAATGTATTCCTTTTCCTGTACGAATAGATGAAGACTAACGAAAATAAGTATTCAAGCAATTTGCGTACTTACAAAAGGAGAGTACACTCGTCAGTTGAGGATATCACGGTTTACTTACCTGAAATAAAAAAAACATAAATTGTACTGTTTTAACAATTAATTAATTTCTTAATATACATATATCCTCATAAAATGATAGGAAGATTGTCAATATTTGCAGTGTGTTATGCCCAAATAATTTATTTATTACTGACACATGCTAGTTTTTGGAATTAAATCATACAAAATGAACCCTGCAATGGTTTTTGGAGAAAGTAAACATGTTACAAAATAATGCAAAGAAGAAAAACACTTTTTAAAACTCCAACAACAAAACGTAATAAAATGAGGATACAACAAATAAGTCTTGGCGGTGTTATGGTTTGTTTTTGTCACTTATCACAAATTATCAAACTTCTGAGCGAAAGAGAAAAACTTTTGTTATTTACTGTTTTACTTTTATGTACTTTATATTATTTTTTCACTGGTATTATTGTTAACCGGTTTTGGTACAGTACTGCCCTAATATTACAACTACTATTCGGAAAGGTGAGTGATGATGTAGTCAGAACTCCTACACAGTACCCCTTTACGTTCCTGATGCTCTTATAATGGGAAATAACACAACAAATTACGTCAAAAATTTTAGTACCATTACGTGTATCGTGTTTTCCCCATAGATACCACGCAGTCCCCTCTTGCAAAATGCGCAATACGTTTTAGTCGCAGGGTTGGATTGGACGTCATTTACGAAGTGTTTCAGCTTATCGCAGCACTTATCGCAGTCGAATGGCCAGTCGAGTAGGAAACCTTCGCAAACTGTATGTGTTCAAGCTATTGCTGACAAATAATTTTTAGAGCTGTTTAGGTATCTATTGAAGCAATGCCGCGCTACCTCATTATACATTAATATTGTGATATTTACCTTATTTTCGACTAATGTCATTATAACACTGACATTGCGGGGAATATACTTCGCGTTTTCTCACATGTGTTGCATATGGTTTTACAGTTATTTTCAAACTTCGTATCCAAATAAGAATGACTTGAAATGTCGTACAAATACACACAATTGTGGTAGACGTATGCGTATGAGTGTAGAGAAGAAAGAAGCTACACAATAAATGTTGCTTTACACAGCTCTTAGTAAAAGCGATTACTTTTAGGGCACACACGGCGCGTTAAAAGTTCCATTTTTAGTACTGGTGTTAAAAATGAATCCAATGCTTCAAATGTCAAATCAAACTGCAATGTAACAAAGGAAGCAAAATACTTTTGTCTGTATTCATAGAGCAAGTAAAAAAAGACGAAAATACAGCCAAACGTAAATGGTGTCTTGACATCTGGAAGAAAACAGCCAGAAAGCTAGCTCGTTTTTATGGGGAACAGTACGTCACAAGGGGAAGAGTGCTAGAGAATAAAACTACTGAGCATGATTAAAGGTAGGTTTTTTCTTTGTATAATTAAATAATATAAAATATTAAGACTTTTTAACGAGTGAAATATCTATTTTTGTTCATTTTGTGCAGTAGCAAAAAGTACATGTACAATATAAGCCAACCAGAATAGGAATCCATTTTGACTCGTTTGTATCAACGAGCTTCTCAAGACAAGGAAGATACATTTTTGTTTGGCCTATTGAAATTCCACGAAATAACAAGAAGTCGTCCGAAGGGAGAACCCAAGCAAAAAAGTTAGACCAGAACGTTTTCGTATTTTATACGAAATGGCTCAGAGATTTCTCTTATATCTTTAAAAAGGAAAGATTTTTGCATAATATGTAAGTATTTCCCTGTTCGTGGACACTCCTTTCTACCATGCGAAGAGCCTTCGGAAACGTCAAACGAGTCATACGAAAACATGATCAAACTTCCTCATCAGAAGATGATGAACACATCTTCTTCGTCAAAAAGTAAAATCATTTACAGTATCAGTAATGAAATACACAGATATAACAAACTTTTAAAGCTGGAGGCCATATATTTATAAGAATCTTGCAAATCAACTGTTCAAGGATATAATGAAATTTTTTTATATGTTTGAAACTATAATTACGTAATCTATGACGTTATACACCAGGTTATATTTCGGTTACTGATTTTATCGGATGAGTAGCTACAAATTTTAAACTGCTCAATAAATTAATACTCCTCCTGTAGTTATACCAAATTAACAAGTTATACTAACCTTTAACAAGATATACATTATGCAACATTTAACAAGTTATACCGACACTGCAATTTTACTAATAATGCTTAAATAACTGTTATAAAAAGAAGCTTGAGACAATGCCAAACAGTATATTTCCGTATACACTCCTCTAATTTTGTCGTATATTTATATTCTTTTTTAATGTAATATAAGCATTTATCAATTACTCAGATGAACTAATGTAAAACGAATATACTAATATTTTGTGAAAATTAAATATCAATATATTGTTAATTGAAGACTATTAATTATTTGTAACTAGGAGGTTTTTGACCTAAAACATAGCCAAAAATGATCAATATGTTTTAAAAATGCCGTAAAAGCAAAGAAAAAAGACGTAAAAATTTCGACCAAAACCTATTCAGATGAACTCACGCTTTTGAATATAATCGAATCGAATGAAGTTGATACAATCGAGGTTTCTTCCTTTCGTTCAAGTGAGCTCAGCTTGCAAACTTTTGATTTGGACTGTCATAGGAACTTTGTACATACTCATAACGGCTGACATTACAATTTATGAGCGGAGAAATTGAATAGGCTACTAAGGAATTCTGTGGAGAACATTTGTTTCATCTCGTAAATAGTATTTGAAGCAAGTACCATAAAAACGATTTGAAAATCGATGAAATCAGCGAAAAATGCTTTAAAAATTACGGAAAAACATAAAAAAGACTTATTAGTCGAAATCAACGAAAAATGCAAAAAACATAATGCAAATGGGTTATTTCCTTTTTGCCATAACATGAAATTAATTTCTTAACTAAAATACATTATTATAAAGTGAAAAGAAAAAGGTCTTTTCTTTAAATTCTCCCCTATTTATAATATTCCAGGCCCTGGAAGGCTCGTTGGTTAGCGTGCTTGCTTTCCACGGTGTAACCCCGGCTTCGATTCCCGGCCTGGGCAAAATTATTAATGTGCTCTTTCCTTGCAAATGTCCCAGCGCCTTTTACTGCGTAACGACGAGAAATCCCACACTAAGGTTATGAAGACCAGTGTATACGGTGAAGGAACTTCGTGCTAACAAGACGAACTCCTTATCCCATGGTCGAGAGGCTGGGCCACCGCTGGTTGGTCAAAAGCCCGTATCGGACTGTCGAGTCAAAGGACAGTACAGAATTTATAACATTCAATACTTTATTTCGTGAAAACAGTTGAGTTAAAGTCATATGTTGCACATAAGTTTTTATTTTATTTCTCAACAGAGATTTTACGAACGTACAGGGACTGCTGTGTGTGAAGACATACTAGCCAAACAGGAGAACGCGATGAAGAGAAAAGTATTCATATTTCTGGCAGTTATTTTCATATTCAATAGTTCTAAGTAGAAACTTTTGAGATATGGATAAAATTCCGTCACACACATTCCCAAAATGAATTCAATAGAATTCAAATAGCATGCAGTTATTGATTTCTCTGAAGGAACAGGGAAGGCGAACACAGCGAATGACGTTTAAAACAAAGAAATATGCGAAGAAAGAAAGCGAAAATCAAAATCCGGTGTAGAATGTTTTCCTCCGCCTGGCTTGCAGCTGATGCCGCTTAGTAGAAATCGACAAAAGTGCAGGGTGTGGCTGAGAAATGGGAACGAGGAGGGAAGGGCGGTGTGAGTGAGGTTTGGGATGCATGGTGCCAGATGACCGGCGCCCACTGAAACAGCCATGAATTAATTTCCGATATTTCACGCGCACTCGTGCGTCAAAGTGGCTGCTGACGTGGCAGTGGTAAAGAACGCCGCCACGCAGTCAAGAATGCGACACACATCTCCGCGTAGTAGAATTATTTCTATAAGGTAATGTCAATATTCACCCACAAAATGTAATAAATTGTCCGTGAAAATAAATAAGAAGTAAATGATCAATTAAATGTGTGCACAACTTACAAGAAAAAATGGTTAGATTTGCTGGTCTGTCTTATTAGACAAAAATAATAGTTTGTTTAGAATTTTAGTTTAAAATATGAACAGATTATGTAGAGGAAAATATTACTTTACCAATATTACTTGACAACAATTAATGAATGATCCAGTCTTAAACAACAAGATACTTCCCAGGAAATAAACACGGTCGTAATCGAGATTGATGAACGAAGACATGAAACAAAAGCTCTCAGTATAGATCATTTACGAATTAGTATATATGTGAACTATAGGCCCTCGGTGGGTCGTTGGTTAACGTGCTCGCTTTCCATGGCGCAACATCGGGTTCGATTGCCGGTTTGGGTAAAAATTAATTGTGCACTTTCCTTGCAATGTCCCAGTATCTGTTGCTGTGTGACGATGAGAAAGCTCACTTTCCAGGCTGGCAATACCAGAAATACAGCGTAGGGATGACTGCGCTAACAGCATGTAACCCTTAACCAGTGGTCGCAAGACCGGGACGCAGCTGGTAGGCCTTAGCTCGTAAAAAGCAGCTGTGTGTAAGTGAACAAACACACACTCGATGATAACTCGATAGGAATAAATTTGAGGTAGGTTACGCAAAAAGTATTTTTATCTCAATTTATCGCAATCTATCGCAATCATTTTACTTCAACTAAGTAATATTGCATAAGTAAAAGCTATTTAATATTAAGTTAAGTAAAGTCAAATGTAAATTCTTGAAATTAAAACTCCATAGTGAAGAAACCGAAAATATTATTGCCCTGCATCAGTAAAAATATTGCTGGACAAAATCACACAAATAGCCCGAAAACACGCATGCACCCTGCGCAAGAACAACAAATGAAATACTATCGCAAAGAACGTCTATAAATTAAATATTTGGAAAGAAAACCAGTTTTCACGAATTCTACACAAACATGGCGCAGTAAACATACAGTACAATTCTGTATATACTATGTGTATTAGAAAGGTGCTATTCCATTACGTAATATTTATTGGCGTGCGGCATTTTACATAAAACCTTGGTGTCACAAGACATCTGTTATGTCGGTCGGTACGTTCAGTAACGCAATAATGGAATCAAATATTTGCATTTTAAAACAAAACTATAGTCTATCTCAAAAGGCCGAAGACTACATAGTTTAATTCAAATTTCTGTTACATAGCATAATTCGAAATTAGTAATATTGATGACGGATAAATGTGGATCATTGAAGGAAAATAAAGATATAATTTTACAAAAGTCATCGTAGTGTGAATTACAGATAAACCTCAAATGTAGGAAAAGGTAATAACCAGAAAGTGTCTTTACCAGCAACTTTCCATTCGCGGATACTGAGAACATTCAGTACCACTCGATACGAATCTTCAATATTCTCAGAATTCGTTTTACATAGTATTAAATGTGCATACTAGTTTCCACATAACACCCGTCTATTTACTTTATCAAAATACAAAAAGGGCTTTTAAAAATTGCATAAACATTACTGAGACGTAATGTAGCAAAACAGTGTTCGTTACTTAAAAGCATAGAGAAATGAAAAGAAACAACAACAAAAATTTCATATAAACTGGATAAAAATGAACATTACCTGACGTTCTGTATTCTCCTAAGGTAACGCTCTGGGTTTATCAGTAGTCAATTACCAGTGATACCAGAGGGAGGACTCCAGTGCCGCTAACGAGCAAAAAACAACCGTTGCCGGACTCCGTGACGGGAGACGCATCGCGATGGGGCCAAACGGAGGTCAGCCGCTCGCTTGGCCACCTCATCAGCAGGGCAGCTAATGAGGGCGGGGAAAGAACGCGGCGCGGTGCCGCGCTAACAGCCGACCGCGGGTCGGGCGGCGCCCGCGCGCCGGGCGGCAGGGCGAGGGCGAGGGCGAGGGTGCGGGCGAGGGCGCGGGCGAGGGCGAGGGTGAGGGCAAGGGCGAGGGCGAGGGCGAGGGCGAGGGCGAGGGCGAGGGCGAGGGCGAGGGCGAGGGCGAGGGCGCGGGTGAGGGCGAGGGCGCGGACGAGGGCGAAGGCGCGGGCGAGGGCGAGGGCGCGGGCGAGGGCGAGGGCGCGGACGAGGGCGCGGGCGAGCGCGAGGGCGAGGGCGCGGGCGAGGGCGAAGGCGCGGGCGAGGGCGAGGGCGAGGGCGAGGGCGAGGGCGCGGGCGAGGGCGAGGGCGCGGGCGAGGGCGCGGGCGAGGGCGCGGGCGAGGGCGAAGGCGCGGGCGAGGGCGAGGGCGCGGGCGAGGGCGAGGGCGAGGGCGAAGGCGCGGGCGAGGGCGAGGGCGCGGGCGAGGGCGAGGGCGAGGGCGAGGGCGAGGGCGAAGGCGCGGGCGAGGGCGAGGCCGCGGGCGAGGGCGAGGGCGAGGGCGAGGGCGCGGGTGAGGGCGAGGGCGCGGGCGAGGGCGAGGGCGCGGGCGAGGGCGAGGGCGCGGGCGCGGGCGAAGGCGCGGGTGAGGGCGAGGGCGAGGGCGCGGGCGAGGGCGAGGGGGAGAGCGTGGACGAGTGCGGGGGCGGGGGCGTTGGCGAGGGCGAGGGCGCGGGCGAGGGCGAGGGCGAGGGCGCGGGCGAGGGCGAGGGCGCGGGCGAGGGCGAGGGCGCGGGCGAGGGCGAGGGCGAGGGCGAGGGCGAGGGCGAGGGCGCGGGTGAGGGCGAGGGCGCGGGCGAGGGCGAGGGCGCGGGCGAGGGCGAGGGCGCGGGCGCGGGCGAAGGCGCGGGTGAGGGCGAGGGCGAGGGCGCGGGCGAGGGCGAGGGGGAGAGCGTGGACGAGTGCGGGGGCGGGGGCGTTGGCGAGGGCGAGAGCGAGGCGACGGCGAGGGCGAGGGCGGGGGGGAGAGCGTGGGCGAGTGCGTGGGCGTGGGCGAGGGCGAGGGCGAGGGGGAGAGCGTGGGCGAATGCGGGGGCGGGGGCGAGGGCGAGGGCTTCCCACCGAGGGGGGTGGGCGAGGGCGATCGCCGCGATTTCCATACGCAGCGGCCGCTTAATTCGATTCGGATGGGCGAACGGCACAGCGCCGCGCGGCGCGGCCGAAATCGGAGGCGTTAAATGCGCGCGGAAGCAGACGGCGCCGCGACGCGGCTGCATCTCGCAGGCGCGCGCCGCAGCGGGGCATCGGCGGGGACAAGTGGCGCGTAATTGGCGCGGGGGCAGGTTGGCAATCGGAAGACTCCAATGCGACAGTTGAGAATTAGCCAAATCATCTAGAATAGCTGTACAGATGTTTATACGTATGGTTATGCCAATACGTATGGTTATGCCAAGCTCTTATGCCAATTTTCTGATGGATGAAAGAAGAGTACTTGGCACTCACAAATTAATATTTACTCCTTTGAGACCTTTTGAATCATTTTAATATTCAGTTTTGTCTCACTTATAAGACCTCCTTCACCACGGATAATCTCCTGTGAACCTGGTAATTGGTCAAATAATAACTATTTCATATTATTATCAATATAAATCCTCCGACAAGAATGATAGTATTATAAAGAGATACTTTTTGATATTTTTACTGAAGGAAAAATTCGAAAGACTGGTACTCAGAATATTATATGAAATGTGACAATAAGAGAGACAATAGAGGTTCTGGACATTTGCAAAATGGAAACAAAAGAGCATGAAGCATTGGTATGTGAACTGGAAATGTAATGCAATATTCATGTTCACTTTGCTGTGTATGTATGGGTATAATAGGAAGTTTTTTCAAATGTAAATGTCATTCGAAAAAAAGCCTTATTTGATACATAGAGAGTGTTTTGGCAAACAAACAAAAGAAGACGGATGTTATCACCCGCAAGAATAAAACTAAAATGATGTATGGATCATTATATCATATTATATAATCATAAAATCGAAATTATCTCTTTGACATAAAATGTTGCTTCGCAAGGTGGAATAAAACCTTCCCATTATTTCTGAAACGTTTTTTTTCTGTCATTATATCATTTTTTCTACCAATCTTTCATTCACTATCAAGAGCTTTGTTCTTATATAATAGATATAATGATTCAGTATATTTGGCGCAAGAGAGCAGCAAAAGAATCGTGTTCACATGACGGAAGTCGGGGGCGTGAATCGCGAACGGTAGCAGCCGCTGCAAAGCCATAGTTCGCAGGAAGCATCGACTATACATTACACAACTGACACGCCATACATTCGTGGCCAGTGCGGATAATACGAGTACATCAGTCATTGCTTTAATAAACCGAGTTATAAAAATCTGTTCGATCTATTCCAGCGATGATCAAGGATATGATTACGCTTATATGTAAAAACTAATGAGATATTGAACCATATCTGTGAAGTGCAAATACAAACGAGAGGAACCGTTCCACCCAACTTTTGGAAGAAGGCACATTTCCACTTTAGATTCTTTATATGCATACTTGAATTATGTTACTTCGATTAATTGCTTACTTGGGTATTTACTTTTGTTTCGAATTTATTTGCTTGGATTTATTCCATTCAGGCAGAATAATAGTATTCGAACATTTCTATAAGATCAATTATTAGCAATGCATGCACAATGGTTCTCACAATGTGAATCGGAAAGCCGAGCGGCGCAACGCGGCGGTCGAAATGGGGCGTTAAATGCGGAGGGGGCGGCGTGGGTGGGGCGGGGCGCGCGACCGCGTGCGCGCCATCGGCAGATCGACCGCCGACACGTGTGCGTATCGCTCTCCGATGCCGAGCAGGCGCGTCATTAACGCTGCGGAGATCGGAAAACGGAAACTTAGCTCGCTAAAATCTGATTACAATCTTCCTTCTGTTCTTCTGCAAGCTTCATTGGCAAGCATCGCTATGAGGTGAAAGTAATGGATATTCCCTCTGTTATACTATAAAATGCAACTGTCCGTAAAATAAAGGAAATTTGACGCGCAATTTTTATATTCATGCTATTACGATCTGATTAGATCCTTTGCATTATTTTTCTTCCCACCTGCGATAGAAAATGTAGTTGCTAATCCGCAACTGAAACTTTGTTGCGGCGGTTCTAGGTTTGAGCCCCGACGGTTGCACGATTTTTGACATCAGTTAAAGAGGGGGTAGAAGTAGTCTGTTGCCTGAGTCCTCTGATTGCTCATTGATCTGGTTGGCTGTTTTTGTGATATCCTCTGATCAGTTCCAGGCTGATACCGGATCAGCACCTTAGGCAAAAGATAACCATGGCTAATCCTTCCTTCCTTATAATGACCCCTTTCCTTTGAGCAGAGAGATGGGCCGATCCCGCATTCTCTCATATTAGTGCCGGAGACCCGGAACGATTGTTTCCCAGAATATTTCTTCTCGCCGAAATTCACGGTTCATTTTCTTTGCGTTGGACGACTCGTAATAGAATCGGTAGTCGCATGAAGGAAATTGCCCATTTATTAATTTGGGAGGGCCGCTTGCACTGACGAGCGGGCGCCCTCGACCGGAGGAATCCGCGGGCCACACCCTTAGCGACGCATCACCCACGCGAGGACGCACGGAAAGCGGAAACATGATTAGAATATTCGCTCACAATGAAAGAGATTGTTCCCGTATACGTATTAAACAAGCGAATACTCACTGATACCAGCGTCAACTAATAGTTATTATCTCCCTTCAGCTTCGATGTGGCATGTGCTGTATTATAATTTCATACGTAGTAACTCATAATTCGATTTCTCTTCGATTTTAATGCTAGTTTTTCCATCGAACAGCGTTATTTCTTTTCTCTGGTATACTCTTAATAATGAGAAGAGTAGGAAAGTCTTCTTAAGTCTACTGTATAATTGTCTGCCCGCAGAAGAAAATAAAATGGCGAGGTACTGAAATCACATGATAACCATTCCCCACTGTCTAGCTCACGAGCGCATACCTCAAGACATACGACTGCATACAATACCTGATACGAAAGTAATGTATTGTTACTTTTTCATCGTAATTTGTAATTCAACTTGATATTCAGAGAATATTTTCCTAGTATTCTCTGGAACTGATGAAACCACATTTGACAATATTCTTTAATTGTGAATTTAAGTCAATCTTTTTTATTACTTCATGGGTTACGGAATTCCATTTTGGGTCGATTAAAGAATATCCTACTAGCAACCGATCAAACCATTTACGCAGGAAACACCAAGTTTGGTTAGATTCAGCCGATTGTCGTCCTGCCTACAAATATTTGGTGTATTTATCGACGTTTAGATTTTTTCATTACCATTCTTTCATGTGCGAAGTCTCCTCAGTGTTGTTTCTCTTAGCCCTCCAGTGTCCTACTTTTTAGTTCTTTCACAACGGATTCAGGCAGGTCAGGCGCAACGTGCAGCCCATCTGGATCATCCACCACATGACTATTGTCTTTGAACCCTTCCATAAATGCAATCCTCGGCGCTAATGCGTTTCGAATGGGCGTGCGCGCAGGCGGCGAGCGGTGGCGAGCGGCAGAGGGCGCGCTAATCGGTCAGAGGACGCCGGCGGCGCCGCCCCTGCTCTGCCGTCCGTTCGGCCGGCCGGCCGGGCGGGTGCACGCGGCCCACCGCACGGTGACGACCGCGTCGCAGCCAGCCGGATGCCGCATCCGTCACCGCACGTCACCGCGCACGCACGCATGCACGCCCGCACACGCGGCGTGGGCCGCGGGGCCGAGCCGGCCTGCCCTCGCGCCCGACGTCAGCTCAACGGAAGCGGGAGCGAGTGCAAGCAAATGGGCGGGCGAGAGAGCGAGCGAGCGAGAGAGAGAGAGAGAGAGAGAGCGAGAGGAGGAGAGGAGAGAGGAGGAGGGGATGAGAAGAGGAGAGGAGAGAAGAGGAGAGGAGAGAAGAGGAGAGAGGACGAGAGGAGAGAGGACGAGAGGAGAGAGGACGAGAGGAGAGAGGACGAGAGGAGAGAGGACGAGAGGAGAGAGGACGAGAGGAGAGAGGACGAGAGGAGAGAGGACGAGACGAGAGGAGGAGAAGAGAGGAGAGAGAAGTGCGGAGGAGAGAGGAGTGGGGTGGAGAGAGAAGTGGGAAGAGAGGAGAGGAGGGGTGAGGGGAGAGAAGAAAGGAGAGAGATGGAGATAGAGAGATAGAGATAGATAGAGAGAGAGGGGGAGGGAGAGATATGTACGAACGAGGGACGAATATTTGGAAACGTCTTGAGAAATATTGGACTATATAAATAATATATTGAGATTTAATTGAAGACAGTATTATGATAACAGAAACATATTGTGGATAGTTCGTATTCTGCAATAACATCCAACCGTTTTTGTTGCAAGATCTTTTGTTTTTTGAGGTCCGGCCGATACCGATTTGGACTCTTTACTTCTTACCTCGTATTATTTTTTATAATAAAAAAGTCCGAATTATTACGAGAGTCGGTAGCCATACAATTGAAAGTCATTGCCTTCCAATAGTAGTACTTACTTTAAAGCACAGAAAGTATCACTCGTGGACACTGTATGATTTATTATCTTAGTGATCTTAGATTTGAAATCTACCCACCGTTTTCACATTTAACAATGAACTCCACAGCAGGCGCCTTTTACAGCGCACAATGGAAGGCGTGAGCTTAACACGTAGCTGCTAGTGATGTACGAGGACATTTGTCAAAAATATGGCCCAGCTATGTTCAAGATATTACACGGCTTAAATTCGGTTCAAGAATCCATTTACATTAGAAGGGAGGCGAAAATCTTCGTTATGGGCCATAGTCCGTAGGAGAAGATTTAAAGCGAAAAGTTCCCCTGAGACCAGCCGATACAGATGCCCAACGAAAAAGTTCACGCATCACAGCAATTTTTTATAGCGCATCCCACGAAAATAAACGCGAAGTATAAAGAGGATGTGGCGAGAAATTGACCGAGAATGTAAACGCACTTTACGTTATTTTTCACTCTAATCGATCTCATATTTGAAATACGAAGATGGTAGCTACCCCAAAAAATCTTTGTTTCTTTAGAATGTTTTAAAGACATATTATTTGTAACAGTTTCAGCATTCAAAAGGAGTGTTTCCGCTCAGCATTTTTAAAATCTACAACGTAATGTTCTCCTTTATCATCAGTGTAGCACGCGTGGACTTCCAAAATCGACGATTCCATTCCTCGGGGCCGCGGGCATCAAACAAACCCCAGCGCGATCACGGCCCTTCGGAATTAATAAAACTCTCCGCGGGGGAGGAAATACCGCAGGCCGCGAGCGGCGCGAGGCAGTGCGCGGTGGCTGCGAATCGCAGAAACGAGTAACAACCCGCAGTGCGGCCGCCAACGGTCGGACCGACGGACCGACGGACGGACGGAGGGAAAACCTTAATTTATCGTGTTTTCCAGCGTTCCTGCGAGACCGCCCGCCCCACGCGACCGCGCAGGGTGGCGCGCTGCGGGCGTCTGGGAGGCTGTGGTGACGGGCGGGGGCAGAAACGGCAGCAAACAACGGGCGAACGCGGCGCGCACCCAGACACGCCCCGTCGCTCGCTCGCGCACCTTCCCCTCCCCCTCCCGCCCCACTCCCCGCCAGCGCAGACCTCGGCGTGTGCCGACGGTGTTTGCCGCGTGTATTATGGATTAAAAGCCGCCCCGAGACAGACTGGAGCCGCACGGCGCATAATACATGAGTCACCCCGGCTCCGCCTCCCCAATCCCTCTTCGCCCCGCTCCGCGTCGCCCCCTCGCGCCGTCTTCCGGCGCCGCTCTGGGGCCACGCCCACCCCGCCTCTCTCGTCTCGCGCCATCCGCTTGTTCCTGCGGCAAATAGAATAATGCCTTCCCCACATGTTCCCTTGATACACCTGTCACACATGATTTCAATTGTGTCGACTCGCAGATTCCGAATAATTTTTTTGAGAAATCATATTTTGTCTTTAATTTATTGTTGTATCTTTATACAGGCTATTTAATTCGCTCTTTGGAGTTATATTTTTTCTCCATCTTACTTCAATTTATTCTTTCCAATCGTTGAATACCTTCTTTCTTAGCTCACTTTTTCTAAGATAACAATTTACCATATACCTACATTATAATTTTATCTGTATCACGTTTACCACTGATATACATACTATTTACATTTTTGTGCGATTAAAAAACATTCACTTGTCTCTCAAATTAGACTTTTGCCTTTGTGTAAACTGCAAAAACGTTTCTATCAACTAGTTCTACATAAGCATATCCAAATACCAACTCCATGTACAATTCTTTGTATCAGTTGTGATCTGATTTATTCAGAATTAAATTTACTACATTAATACACTTTAGACGACAAATTTTCATACTTCTTGTCAACAACTTCGTAATCTTATGAGAACATCTCCGTAGTGTCCCAACTATCAATTGTGTTGAGCCTCTCCCCAGATGCTCCACGCGCCTTGCCCTCCGCCCGCTGGGGTGAACGGTCCACCCAGCGCCCCGGCGCGGAGCGTGGAAACTAAGGGCGCGGGCGCCGGCGTCGTCGCGTCGCCTCTGCAAGCGGCGCGGCGCCTCACGACGGAGGACGTGATGTATGCGCGAAACGGCCGGGAGGCGCGCGCCGAAGGAGAGCCTCAAGAGCTGACGGACAACGAGGCCGGCTTTTCCTTTCGGGAGCCGTCTCCCGTTAGGGGAAATGGTTGGGTTCTCACGGATGAAACTGTTTTTCTTTGTCCTGCCTTCCTTAATTCACGAGAAACATGACGACGAGATGTGTGAATGAGGTAATAAGTATTCATTACGGGCGGGGTTGGCTATTGAAATTATTAGTCTCGTAAGTGTAGTACTTATGAGACTAATAATTTCGGGAGGATGTAATGTTCCTCCCTCTGGAACGTGCGATTCGGCGCCGACCTACACACCTGCTTGCTTCCCCCTCCAGGTATCCCTCAGCATCCCCTCACGAGCACCAGAACATCTGGGAAAAGCTCTCAGCTTCCGTCTGGCCTCGCGACATCTGTGGAAGAGTGGTGCATGTAAGAGTGTTTTTTTAAGGGGATAGGATAGTATAAGGATGAGGAAGGAAAATTTCACGTAGTTTGCGGTTCGTTTGTTAGGATTCTACTCCGGAATTTGCCTGGTATTGATCGGAGAAACCACTGAAAACTATCATTCAGAGCATCCAGTCGCCAGAAGTACCCTATAGACAGTGAAAATTCGACTTAGATAGTTAGCTGGGGTGGAAAATACTGGGACTCCCCAATCAACGATGACGCTGAGAATACATTGTTGTCGCTGAGCTGTCGCAGCCGGATTTCATGACAAAATTCTCCATGAGAAGACAAGAAAACGTCACAGGAGAACGTGTATTCACAGAGGATTTTTTTCTAAAGTGTTTTGAGTCGAGTGAAATATTTTCTAAGGGCTTTTTAGAAAACGTTTTTATACTTAAAACCCAGAAATCGTAGCATTAGAGTAGTAGAAATCGTAGTAAAGTGTAGAAATCGTAGCAATGATAATGTACTTTTAGAAAATAACACAACAAAACGAGGAACAATATTTTTGTTCTAGTAATTCCGAATGTTTTAATTATTATTCTCAGTATGTTTCAAATTATTCTCGTGATGAAAAATTTAATACACATGACAATACACGTGCTCATGAAATTCAAATGATACCTAGCGCGAACATGTAAATTCACGTTCTTCGAGGCCGAAATCGTTTTCATTAACAATTTTAATCTCAACGGAGAGATAAAAGGACGCCGTAATGCATGGACGTGAGGGAACCGAACAAGGTTCACTTACAAATTCATTTCTGCTGCCTCAAATCGAGTGCGGCGAAAATTACCATGGAGCGAACGCAGCGGGAGCAGCCCCCCCCCCCCGGGGCGCCCGTGGCTGCCGTGCTCTGGAGAACGAATCGTGAGCCATACGCAGCTCCGCTCGCTTCCAGCCCACCGCATCGGCCCCGCCCCAAGCCCTCCGTGCCAGCCCTCTCCACACTCCACTGCGCGACCGCCCCACTCCGCTCCGCCCTGCTTCGCCGTGTTCCGCCACGCTCCGCTCCGCTCCGCCCCGCTCCGCCCCACTCCGCCCTGCCCCGCCCCGCTCCATTCCACCCCGCTCCACCCCTCTACGCCACGCTCCGTTCCGCCCCGCTCCGTCTCGCCTCACACCTCCTCCTCCGCTCCGTCCCACCCCGCTACGCCCCGCCCCGCCTCCATTCGCCCCATGCACCACGCCTCTTACCGCTCGCCCCTACTCCATCTCGCACCACCCGGCTGCGTTTCAACCCGGTACACCGCCTCACCCCACTCCGCCACGCCCCGCTCCGCCCCGCTCCGTCCCGCGCCATCTCGCCTCTCTCCTTCCCCTCCGCTCCGTCCCACCCCGCTACGCTCCGTCCCGCCACCCTTCGCCCCATGCACCATGCCTCTTACCGCTCGCCCCTGCTCCATCCCGCACCAACCGGCTACGCTTCAACCCGGTACACCGCCTCACCCCACTCCGCCACGCCCCGCTCCGTCCCGCTCCATCTCGCCTCTCTCCTCCCCCTCCGCTCCGTCCCACCCCGCTACGCTCCGCCCCGCCCCCCTTCGCCCCATGCACCACGTCTCTTACCGCTCGCCCCTGCTCCATCCCGCACCAACCGGCTACGCTTCAACCCGGTGCACCGCCTCACCCCACTCCGCCTCGCCTCGCCTCGCCCCGCTCCGCTCCTTGTCCCTCTGCCCCGCACGCGTCGCCAAGCTACGACCCGCACTGCGACGCACCACAGCGCGTCACCCCGCTCCGCTTCCGCATACGGTTCTCCAAACACCCCGCGCAACTCCATCCGCACCGCGATTCCACGCGACGTTCTGCATCAACCCGCACCACGTCGTCTCACGCCTCCGCGAACCGCGACCCCGCACGGCTGCCCTTCCCCCCACAGCCTCTCAGGCAGCCACAGCTAGCATCTCCCTTCCATGCGCAGTTCCACCCCACCACCAAATATTCTAAAACAATTTATTCTGAATTTTATAAAAAATGGTTCAATACACAAAACATTAAAATGATACATAACACGAATATATCAAAATAAACGTAATTGATTTTTCACATTTTGTATACGGTGGAATGTGTACATACAACGTTTGAATTCATAGTTGCAGAAGAACAAGTGTAGTTTGAAGCAGAAATGAACAATCAAAACGGAGAGATTTCCATTTCTCCACCAAGTCTTCTTTAAAATATTTCTAATAGGAACAACATTTTTCTTTTAGGGAAATTTATTCAATATGTATATGTGATGGAAGAAATTGTTAATAACTACAACTAAATACTTCTATTATTTATAATTAATAACCTTAATAGTGTAATACGCATTGTCACAATGTGATTCTCTAACATTGAGGTAAGATTTTCCTCCTGTAGCTCTCTTTGGAAATAAACCCCTCTGGCGCTTTCCAGACCCGCGTGCTTCGCTGCGCCTTCCCGTGGCGCGAGTCTGCGCAGGGCCATTCCCCATCCGCCGCCTCTAAGTCCACGGCTCCGGCTACATCGGTTCGAACACGTCCTCCCCACATCCGCGGCCGCTCGTAAGACAAGCAATAACGGTTCGGAGAACGGCTCCACAGGAGCCAAGCGGGGGAGGGGGGGAGGAGGACGGGGCGGAAAGAGGGGGTTGGAGGGGGAGTACGCACGGGCACGTTTGTGATAAAATGAACATGGGAGGGTGGAAGGAGGGGCGTCCGGCCAATAGGGAGGTTCGAAATAGATGAAAATAAAAACCTGCACAGAAAAATAAACGCAACCACCTGAAATTTTTTAATTGGCACGAAAAGGAATAATAAAGTGCGCTAGTATGGCTGATATGGCGAAGAGAGTGTGGTAGACTGCAATAATGACAATTCCCAGCTTGAAATAGAAAAAAGGGAAATGGATGTTTACAAAGAAAGAATGACACGGAGAATAAAATGTTTGATATGAAAGGTGAATATAGCATTAACACAGCAGGGAATTACGTCACGTCTGGAAAGATGAATTGACTGGGTGGTAGAATATGACAGATAAAGTGTAGACAAAACGGAGGTGAGGCTTTAGACGGCTTACTTCATCTGATAGATTAATTATTTTGTTTCCGGGCGCGTCAACGGTTATGGTTATTAGTCTCGTAAGTGTAGTGCGTGTTTTATCACTGGCGGAGGCTGTGTTCTTCCTCCACTTGATGCTGTCATCCAGTATCGAGCTACACGTAGGTTTGCGGGATTTGCCCATCCAGGTATCTCATTGCAACTCACCACCTCAGCCAGGGCAAGCTGTAAGCCCCCGACTGATTTCTCGCCATGTGTGGTAGTGTAGTGTGTGAGTGTAAGTAGGGGGTGAGGATAGAGGAAGAAGAAGAAGAAGAAGAAGAAGAAGAAGAAGGAGAAGAAGAAGGAATGATCGCTCGCGGTCCTTGGTCCTTGATCCAGCATTCTCCTGATCGGAGAAATTACGGAAAATTACTCATCAGAGCAACCGGTCGCTAGAATTCTCCTCCAGACAGGCTGAACTCAAGCTAGTCGGAAAGGCTGCCACCGTGAAGACTGGAAGCCTAGACGGTTCAAAGGGACCAATGGCAAAGAGTGAAGCTGTGCGCGCTAGAGCCGTGCCGAAGTCAGAGACGGCCAAAGCGGAGGTAAGGAAGAAGAAGGAATAATCGCTCGTGGTCCTTGGTCCTTGATCCAGCATTCTCCTGATCGGAGAAATTACGGAAAATTACTCATCAGAGCAACCGGTCACTAGAATTCTCCTCCAGACAGGCTGAACTCAAGCTAGTCGGAAAGGCTGCCACCGTGAAGACTGGAAGCCTAGACGCTTCAAAGGGACCAATGGCAAAGAGTGAAGCTGAGCGCGCCAGAGCCGTGCCGAAGTCAGTGGCGGCCGAAGCGGAGGCGAGCGGCGCGGGCTCTTTCCCGGGAGCGGGGAGCGGGGGACGGAGGGTGCGGGCGCGGGCGCGAGCGAAGCCTGGCTGGCGCGGAAGATTGCTGTTGACTGAGCGTGCGAGCGCCGTGTTTGCGCGAAGCAAAAAATAATTAATCGTGCGCAGCCGCTCGGCGAGAGCGCCGCGCCGGGTCGCGACCTGCGAACGGCGAGGCCAAATAGGGATTTTCACTCAGTGGATGAAAAAAAACCAGCAGTAGTATCCAAGAGACTTTTGAAGATGCAAGTAAGATGGCACTGAATTACAATTACGCGTTTGTTACTGTATCATCTGTGCACCGTAGTAACAATTCCCAGTTACAAAATTCGTTATTCATGGCTGCAGGAAAGGTAAGAGAGTTTTGTATTTGGTTAAGAAGATCGTACCGTTTTTTAAAAAAGAATTGATGAAACGGAATAAAAGCGGAACATTTAATGATTTTGCTCTGACTATTATTTAATTAAGATAAAACTGTCCATTTTCACTCCATTACTCTACAGATTGAGAACTAATGTTCCTGATATTTTTAAACCAGAATCCATGAAATAAAGATGTAAATACCTCGATTATGTATTTAATATTTAAGACGTCGACAGTCAATATTAAATTTTGGAACTGTTAAGACGATTTCCTTCTAAAGAATGTTCGTTGTTATTCTGACTTCAAAAATGTTCTTTTCATCTTCATACACGCTCGGTTTCTAATTGCATAGCACGCCGTCTTGTCCTCGGGATATGTCGTTTTGTCGTCTCCACACTGTCTCTCCCATTCGTTGGAATAACCTCACCAGTGTAACACCAATACACTATGTAAGAGAAGAACACGCAACAACAAACGGATTGTTTGCGCATGTGAAATGCCAACATACGAGAGACAGTTGAAAAAACTACAAAAACGGATGTTGTCAAGTGTAGACTCATGAAAGCCGAAGTAAAAGTTGCAAATGAAATCGGGTGAATGTATCTTCGAATAATATTGATATTTCATGAATATAACGGCGAAGAAGGGCACATGTTTTAATGAACTGAAAAATACAATATTACGAAATGAAATTGTAAGAAATAAAATAAATACTTTTAAAGCTCCTTACAAATTCACAGAGAAAAGCGATACAATGTCTTAAGAAAAATAGTCTCTATATTATAAAGCAAACACCTCTTTAATCCTGTAGGCCTTAGCTAATGAAATGTGTATTATTTTTCCAGTCACACTTAAACACGATCTTACTCATAATCATTATATTACATACAATTGATTCTCAGAAGAGCTGTCAAATAGAAAATCTAAAATAATGATCAGAAGCTCATTTCATTTAAATTTGAATGTCGCAAAAACAGAAGATCGTGTATGAAATGATACCATTATTCGTCGTTTGTATGCCCCATCAGCATATTTTAGGAAACAACGTCTGCAGTTACCCTATATTTCCAAAGAGTGAACGTTTTCGTAAACGTCATGTAGCTCCCATACCAAACAGAAGCGTCAAACCCTTGCTGATGCAGGATGAATATCAATTATTATATGACATGACATTTTGCATTCGGTAAATGGAGTTTTCTATTCTCAGTTCCCAGAGGAACGCCAAAAAAAAAAAAAAAAAAAAAAAAAAACGCGCCATTCTTTTAAGTGTCCCTTGTTTTAGCAGTGGAACAAATTTAAAGAACAAATTTGGAGCGGGTTTTATAAAAATATTTTTCTTAGAAATTGCCTACATCTTAATTGAAAATTACGCGAAAACGACTTATTGAAAAAATTGTACATCACCTCTTTCTAAGAGATGATGTTTTACATGATACTTTCTTTGTTATTTGAAGTCGCATCAATATCTAGGTCATTAGCGACCGCTATTGCTTTTAACGGTATGCTAACTGTGAAGATGACAGGATATGGTGATGATAGGGGATGAAAGGACGAACCACGCCCGAGGCGAGACTCGAACCCGCGATACTTCGGTCCGAAATCGCTACAACACTACTGCCGAGATCGCTACAACACTTGCATCTCGGCCTTCCGGATCGGCTACATCATACTTTGTATGAGGCAAAAATGTCTATCTTCAATTTTGTAGTTTAGTTAAGTTTCCTTTTTGCAGTTTTCGAAAAGACGGACAGTTCTCCGAAAATGGAACTAACATCACATTTTTTACTGTCGCTTATTACATATAAGAAGAAAACTTGAAGAAAAAATTGGAGCGGATTTTGAGAAAACAGTTTTTAAAATGTTTTAAATTGTCTATATTTCGCGCAAAATTACACAAAAACTAATCTTTTTTCGATAAATTGAACGTGGCCTTATTTCGAAACCAATCTCTAAGGAACAGATTTCATTAAGGCAAAATGTCTCTATCTTTAATATTATAGTTGTAGGACTCCCCCAAATTGCACTTTTGCAATTTTCATAAAATCTAAGATGGAGGGCGAAGTTTAATTAAAAAAAATGGTGCTTTTCGAGACAAGTTTGAAAATGTTTTAGATGCTTCATGAAAAGTACACTCAAAAATCAAAATATTCGTTTGAAGCTCCCAAAGCGTCAAGTTCGTTCATATCGATCGGGGAATACTAATTTTGGAGAAAATCGGTTGGGTTGAAAGGCCCTAGCGCTGGTTACGCGCTCGCGTTGACAACAGACGGACAGACAGATGTTTTGCCGTCAACTGATTTTTCGGTGTCAATGGCTTACAAAACACCCTGGCTACACTACGTGATATAGGAAGTATTTTATTATATATATCAACCGAATTTACTTACATTTTCGTTACCAGGACCCTGAAATAAATGAATTTTTCTGCAGAAAATTCACTATTTTCCGGCGTACGATTACACTTTCCCTTCTTACGAAGTACCTTTGTGAGGGCGAGGAAGTAAAAAAGTTAAAAAAGAAAACAATGCCACAAAATGACTTTTGAGAAAGCCATTCATTAAAAACCCTTTAACGAATGATAATATTTAACTTATTTTAAAAACAATATTTAATTAATTTTAATATATGATTTTTCGCGAGAAAGAGAAACGAATCATTGCAAATTCCCGTACACGGAGCGTGTCGATCAGGTTAGCAAAGAAATTAATTCTCTTCCGGCACAAGCCAGACTGCTAATAGCGCCCTTTACAAACGCGTACCAAGTACGTTAGCCACACAATCACCCCGCTCGCCAACACGATGCAACAGCGAAGCGATTACAAGAAGCGGAGCGCTATTTCATAGAACGGCGGGCGGTGCTGAGCAAGTTTGCAACGCGTAAAGTTTGTAATAAACCTACTCGGGGGGGGGGGGGGGTGCAGGGGAGGCGGGCGCCGAGACCGTGGGGGTGAGCGTGGTCGGCGAATCGGAGGCAACTGGTAGGGTGTTGGGGAGGCGAGATGTGGGCGGGAGGACAATGGGCGAGGCGGGGGTCAGGGAATGGTTAGAGGTCTGCGAGAGGAGGCGGGGCGGGGCCGGTCTGGCATGCTCGAGAGGGTAGTTGAGGCTATGTGAGTTGGCAACATGGGGACATACGGCAAGGCGGAGCGGCCGGCAAGATGGCAACGGCCGGAGACGCGAAGAATGGCTAGACGGGGATGACGGAAAGCACAGGGCGGCCAGCGAGCGGGGTCGTGGGCGAGGTGGGGCGGCTGGTGACTGTCACAGCGATAGGCGACCGGCTTGCGCGAAGGGAGAGGCGTGGGTGGCCTGTGGGGGGGGCGAGGGGGCGCGCCAGTAAACTCGGGGATCCCAAGGGGGACCGAAGCCGCGCCCGGATAACGACCTAATTCCGCCGACGCGAGGGGGCGGGCACCGGCGGCTGGTGCGGCGAGCGGGGACAATTGGGTTAGGATGAGAAAGCGCTGCGTGTTGCGGTGGGGGAGGGCGCTGGCATTGGATGCCAAAGGTAAGTTACACGAAGTGCGAGGGAATATTCTAATGCGGAAGAGAAAGAGACGGGTGTATCAGCAAAGCTGAAGAGGAATGCTAACCCCGCTGTCCAGAGGGAATGGAAATGGAGCGGAGTGTTCACAAACTAAACTGTAGGCTGCGTTCAGGCGCAATGGGCCCAGGAAGTGAATGGGTGGGGCAGAGTGAGGGTGTCGTGACGATGGCGGTCAGCCACTAAAGATTAGGAGTAAAAGGTATGAGATCGATTTAGATAGTGACGTATCAAAAGGCAAAACAAGGGGTGTGTGGAGATAAGTATAGATGATACATGAAGATACTGTAGACTGAGAATTTTACGGCATTAGAAATTTATCTCAATAAAAAATATAAAACAGATTACCATATGAGTTGATATTGATAAACGCGATAGTAATAAAGGCAAGTGGAGTTAATATTGTCAGGAGACTAGTGAACTGAACAGGCTCCTCATGAAAGAACTTCCGCCATGAGAGAAGAAACTATAAAAGTAGTTATCTGTAGATAAGGTCATGGTGAAAGAGTTAGAGATGCTAGTAGGTAAGCGACTATGGGTTTTAACTTAGGGCCGATGTCGCGGTTAGATATGGAAATTGTATTTCAGGTAGTGAGCATTAAGATTCCAAACGAGAGCAAAAGTAGCAAATCATCGAGAGTGTAATCAAAGTTTTTGAACTCAACGGTTGGAGGCGAGAAGAAGAAGGGAGTAAGGCGAGAAGGAAACAGCCTCAGTGGTGAGTTTAGTGATTCTTAGACAGCGGCTTCTAGAAGGAAGCAATAAATCGCCTTATAAAAAGCAGTAAAAGGACCGAGATGAATGACAGTGGGGGTGAAGCGGAGTGTTGTAAGAGGCACGGCATGGCGGTTGCGGCCACCAAGAAGAGTGAAGAGTGAGAGTGAGAAGAGACGAGGGCGCAGAAAGAAACAGCCAACGAAGAGGGAGCTCAAGAGGAGGCGACTTGAGGGAGAGGCCGAGCGAAGACCGGAAGCGGAAGCGGCCGGAGGAGGCGACGGAGGCGGCGGCGCCTGGAGCGGGGGCCAACCCGCGGCCTCCACCATTAATCTCGGCGGCGGCGGCGGCGCGGCGGGGGGGGCGGCGGTGGGCGGGGCGGGGGCGGGGCGGGGCGGCATCGCCCGGCGCCCAATTGAGCGTGGCCACTCGCTCAGCAGCCGATTAATCTCTCTCCGGACTCCGCAGCCGCCGTCGCGGCCGCGCGATCTGTATTCAAACAGGTTCGCCGTCGCGGGCCGGGCCGGGCCGGGCGCGCCGAGCCGGCGTGTTCGAGAGGAGGGGGAGGAGGAGGAGGAAGGGGAGGAGGGGCGAGGGCGAAGGAGCAGCGGACAAGACGGGTGGGCGCGCGGCCTGCGGTGGCGGCGAGGCGGCGCGGAGCGCAGCGGGGCGGGGGGGGACGGGGCGGGGCGGCGAGGCGGCGCGGCGCGGGGCGGGGCGGAGCGGGGCGGGGGCGGAGCGGGGCGGGGTGGGGCGGAGCGAGGCAGGGTGAGGCGGCGCGGAGCGGAGCGGGGCGGGGCGGGGAGGGGCGGGGCGGGGCTGAGAAGCAGTTGGTCAAGTAGCTGAGCAGCGGAGCGAATTTAGGGTGCTTGCAGAACAGTTGAGGAGGAGGCGTAAGAGCATGCAAGTGAGCGGATGAGGAGGCTTGTAAAGTGGCGAAGGCGGTTATTACAAAGTCACGTGGCCCTTCAAGATACTTGGCAAATGAAAAGCAAACATTCTGTTCTGAAAACGTTCCAAAATATTTATAATAGAGTCTGTGCAATCGAAAATTCATTATTGCATTATTCATTAATTGCATTTTATCTGATTTGCAATTTGTTTGTTTGTAATGTCATATCTGTATTTATAAAAGTAATTACAATGACTACGAAATTGTTTATAAACAATTCCGGTTCATAAGGTTGGTCGCATAAGGATTGAATGTAATACAGTCACTTAAAAAAAAAATGTTGCAAAAAATGGCAAAAAAAAATGTTCTGATTCAGGGTGTGTTTAGTTTTGCTCTGAATAGTAAGCACCCGATGCAGACACAGATTAATGCGTTCGTGAATACGTAAACACACTTAGAACTTCTTCAGAAGCCAGTGATGGTGGGGTTGGAGGGGTCAGAGTGTCTTTGAAGACGTTCGTGATTGGAGTGTGAGGTGCCGTCGCGGCGGGCATCCTGGCTGCGCGGGTGGAGCGGGCTAACGGGGTAGAGAGCTGGGCGGGGTGGAGGGGGCGGGGAGTAGGGGTGCAGGGTGAGGCTCGCGCGTCTATGGGCGTTGGGCGCTGACGAATGGCTGGGCCGATACCGCAACTGCTCGCCGCCCACCCCACAGGCGTCCGTCCGCCCCCGCTCCGCACGCAGCCGCGAGACGGAAGGACTGTTGTCGCTCAAGGAGGCAACTTTCTCTTGAAGTTGACGACTTTTGAAGCAACATTCTTTTTTCACCAAAACGGACTTGTTGGTGCGTTGTATACGGGGAGCATAACGGGGTCAATTACCAACTAGAATATAATAGTGAGCGATAGCAATAGTGAGTAAGCTGTGACTATTAAATTTAATATTTATAATCGTGGGGGAGCTCGAAAACAAACTTGCGAAAAAAAACCAAAAAGATTGCTAGAAGTTGGTTTTCTTTCATCTAATTACGCTAGAAAGGATATAAAAGACATGTATATTTTTTCTAACTACAGTCAATTACAATAAAATAGTTCAGAAAAGCAACTTTGGGACAAGGTAAATTATTCATCTTGACATGAAACGTCTAAAACAGTTGGAATGATGATTAACATTTAATTTTTTATATTCGTAAATTGTAGTGTTTTTGCTGAATATTCACCTGCTTCTGTCTTTCTTTTCTTCGTCACGTGCCCTACATCACGATTGATTGATTGATTGATTGATTGGTGGTTGCGGGCGCGTCAACGGCTAACGTCATTAGTCCCGTAAGTGTAATGCATGTTTTGCCCCTCGGGTGGCGGCGGTGATCTTCCCCGCTGGTTGGCGAGATGCGGCGCAGACCTACCCGTCGGCTGGCGCGGTTTTCCTCAATCAGGTATCGCCCACCAGTGGGAATCGCCTCAGCCGGGTCGAGATCTAAGATCTCTTCCGGCACGTGTAGTAGTGCAATGCATGAAAGTGTTAATGGGGTGAGGAGGGCAAGAAAAAGTAGGGAAAGATGGCACGTAGCCCATTTATTAGAGCACTCCTCCGGCATTCGCCTGGTGTTGATCGGAAAAATCACAGAAAACTACCGATTAGAGTAGACGACCTCTAGAGTTCAATTCCAAACAATGAATTCGTTCCAGATATGTAGGTAGTGACGAAAAACCTGCCGCCGTTGGGACTCGAACCCTGGGGCCTCCCGATCAGAGGCACTGCAGAGACATCTATTGATATCCTAAGTGACCTAAGGCGTTATCCCTTCATCATCATAACGTACTTCTTTAGGAAGGGATTTATATGTGAGTTGACCGAAATGGGATTTTTCAGTCTCCTGCGTATTTGCTGACTAATCATTGCATTCATTTTCTTTTGCACATTCTTCAGATTTCATTAGGGTCATGGCTGTGTAAGAGCAAAATTCTAGTTGACACATTTTTTTTCATTCGCAATATTATAACTTTTCCATGAGTTGACATTTACTTTGTGAATTGTTTACTTCTTCATCTTGTACTTCTTTTTCCTCCAGAAAATAATTTATATTTTCATCATCTGTCATTTCATCTTCAACATTACGGGGAATGTACCATAATCAATTATATTTCCAGTGATAAGGTCATCATCTTCCTTCAATATTGAAATAATAAGTTCAGCAGTTGATAGAGATCTTTATATCGTCTCTCATTCCCGAAATTAGCAGAAGTTTTATAGAATCAAAATAATTACTATTGAAGTATTGTTTATATTCATTTTGACAAAATCATTTATTTTATTCCTAGTTAAAATAGTTTATTTATTGTCCTAAATACAAATTATATTGAAATGCCATTTTCCGAATATGGAAATCACGATTATTGTCCCAACAGTAAATCTGTGAGGAGTAACGCTTCAGAAAGCTAAATGTTTACTGTCCAAATACAGATGACAGTGATGAAACAATGCAGAATAATATAATGTACTTTCAAGATGAAATAATTATATCAGGTACGGAAGCATGAAACACTAGTTACTAGTCTGTTCCTCGACGCTAACATTTGAATGTACTGCATTTGTTCTACGAATCATGACCATATACTCAACAATCCTAAAGTTGCGTAAACTCAACATCATTGTAAAATATCAATAATAAGATATGTAAGGACTTACCTACATAATAATTAGTGTAAAGCAATAATGGAAGGTTGAAGCAAGTTTGTCGAGAAATTTACAGAAGGATAGCTGTAGAGTGAAAAAAGCATTGGGTAATTGAATTAAAAATTGAATCCATTATATTATTTACAAATTTCAAAATTCAACGAAGACAAGTTCACTCTCGTATATGAATGAAAAGAGAAAAAACTGATCAAATAGTATTTCTTCTTCGTTCAGTAGTGATACAGAATAATTTTATATCAATCATTTCATCTAAACAATATTAATTTAATGTTGCGTTAGTGCAACTTTGGTATTAATGGATGAGTTATATTGAATAAGTAATGTTATTTCTTGTAGTTTTAAATCTCTGATGCATTACATAGATTAGCTAAACTTAATAATATGAAAAGTATATTTCACGTTTATTCCTGCTAATTTCTGCTTGAAGATTTTATAAACGTAGATTTCTATTTTATTTAATCCACCAAAGTGTTTGATGTGTTTTTGTATTGATGTATCATCCGTAAAATGAATGGTATTATTTGAATACAGAATCGTGGACAACATGAAAGAAACAATTTTATATTGATTACTTCCCATATTACTATGCAAATTAAAACATCAATGATAGTTGCAAATTACATGTATATTACAAGACATAATGCTCGAGTATCATTGTCCATAAAAATGTACACCATATGCACATATTAACAACCTGAAAAAACCTAATAGTTTTGGGGTATGCTCTTTGCTGAAAATTATACACATAGTCGTTTCGTAGCGTTTTCCACAACAACAACAAACATCCCCTTTACAAGTCTTCCCATGAAATTTGGCTACCGCTAAGATACTTAATATCGAGATAAAAACATGGCCTTAAAAAGAGCACAAAAGCTTTGTTATTAAGCTAATGTAAACATGCCCAACAAAATCTGTTGTCAACAGGGCGGTGCTTTCACTCAAAAAGCGTTCCGCAAATGGGATGGCGAAGAGAAAGACAAACCAGCGGAGTGCTAAATATTCGATAGGCAGGTGTCCTACACGCATTTTTTTCGAATCTAAATTCGTTCCCGCGCTCGCGCCGCGTAAAGCAAACCGAATGCGAAAGCACAGAGCCGCAGGGGCGGCGCAGAGAGGGCGGCGAAGGCGCGCGCAGGGGCGGGGGTGGGGGGTGAGGGGGAGCGGGCGGGTGTGAGGGAGCGGGATCCAAATTGGCTTGCGCGAAGTTAGACGGGCTTCGCCTCCTCGTAGAAAAAAGTTCGCCGCGTGGAAATCAAATATAACATTTCGATATTAGCCTGCTATCGGAGAAGGGGAATTTGCAAGAGTCGATGTGGGCGCGCGCGTTCTTGAGGCGAAGTCGGAGAGCGCGTATTTTTATGAATCGTTCCGAAAAAGGCCGGGGGCGCGTTGAATGGAAAATACATTGGGTAGCGGTATTTCACATTTTGTATGTGGCAATATTCCTGGGCTACTTTTTATATCTTGAACATATGATATACGAATTTGTAATTGTAAAAAGACCAGAAATATTGATAGAAATTGGTCGTTCGAGGATTTCCACAATGTTGTACCACTTGTTTCCTTTCACGAGTTAAGAAATGCAAGCGAGTCAACAGAAAACAGATTAAATAAAGGACAGATCCCCAAAACGAAAATATGAAATGTTTTAAAATAAATATACCTTAAATAGTGATTTCACTAGTTTTGTTTTATATCAAAAATCAACGTTTCATGTAGGTTGACTCGGGCCACTTATCATTGGGAAGATAGAGAGTCAAATATTTTTTTTTATGCAGTAAACGTTTATGTCTCTGTATTTTAAAGAATAGTTTGAAAGATTTAGTATTTTCATAATATTAGGCGGCTTGCATTAAAAACCCTCGCGGAAACATTAAAATACAACAGAAAATGCATGCGACAACAACATTAACACTGAAGAATTACTTTAAAGTAGTACATTAATTATTTTTCTACGGACATGAAAGTGAATAGTATGCATTATTTCAACTAAAAAAATCAAATTATTTTCAAATGATTTATTAACATCGCCAACCATTGTAATTAAAATCTGATTTTAAAACTAAATCTTCAATACTATATATTTGAGCAAGAATATCGGAGTTACGTCTATTGTATGTACTAATGTGTTTATTGATTATTTCCAAGCAAACAAGAAAAGAAAGCTTATAAAATTAGCAGTAGGAATTGGCACAGCAGCCGATTAGTTAAATTCATAACATTACAGTTTCGGTCGTCATCATTCGAACTCCTATACACACTCTAATCATATCGAATTTACTGTTGAGACTTGCAAGAGCACAGAAGAGAACTTTCTGATTACTCCCCGGCATTTCCTACGCGTAACGTTCCTTTCATGTGGTCTAATTTTCTAGTCCCTCCGCTCAACAGGGTAAGCAAGGAATGACCGTGTGCGCCGCGCCTCCACCTGCTTCAGTCTAAGCACGCCCCCCCCCCCTCCCTTACGGCACCATGACTGCGCTCCACCGCTGTGCTTCCGAATTGGCCGATGCGCGGTACACGAGGAGCGGGGAACAACTCAACGGGAGGAGGGGGTGAGGAGGGGAGGGGAGGGGGAAGCCGAGCGGTGGTCGGAGGAAGCAGAAGGTGCTCCGGTGGAGGCAGTGGGTGGAGTTGGTGATGCTGGGAGCTGTAAAGGGAGGGGAAAATCCGTTGATGGAGGGGTGAAGGTAGCGATTGTGGAGGAGGTAGCGGAGACGATTAAAGAGGCGGGTAAAGAGAAGGTGATGGAAGCCATGGCAGAGGGGGAGGCAATAACGAAGGAATTGACAGAGGCGATGGTGGAGACGACGCGACGACGGAAGTGGCGAATTTGGGGGAGGTGGCGAGGATAGCGGTAACGAAGGCGGTGAGGAAGATTTTAGCGAGGGTGGTGACGCGGTTGGTCACACTGAGAGTGACGGGGATGGTGATAATGGGGTCAACCGGAGACACAGCAATTAAAATTGCAATTAAAACGTTTGGTGGAACAATGGTAAAAAGGTAGAGCATATTGTGCAGAGGTTAGGGCACTCTCCGAAGCCTGGGCTCAGTAGACGAAATATTTGGTTAGAACAGCGACGACGAGAACCCTGCAGTTGGATAAAATGCAATTTGAAAGGGATAAAAGGGCGTTTCTCTTTAGAAAAAAAAACATTACGGAAGTGGGCACAAGACCGAGCGAAGAGAATGTAACATTGGCATGCTGTGACAATGTATTTACAAGAAAATAGGAATAATGTTGGAATGAAAACAAAAAGTTACAGATTATTACATTGTCCCATTATTGTAATAATGGGACATTAAGTAACATTGCAAGGAAAATGCACGGTGTATTTTCAACCGACCGGGAATCGAAGTGGGGGTTGCGTCACAGAAAACGAGCACGCTGATCAACGGGCAAAACTGTCAGGGCCTTTATCTATCAGGTTTCTTTAACATTTCTGATTCCATGGACTCAATTTCCTTTTAATACTGCAGCTTTTATTAGGCTGTCTTTGTCCCGAAAGAAGAGCACACATCACGAAAAAAAACAACCCTTCTGCAGCAGCATCTCTAACCGGGTAGCGGTGAGCGTGGTCGACCGTCGGGCCCGCATCGTCGACCACGTCAACGTCTTCCGGAATGGCAAGCGTTGGGGGAGCCTACCCGTAATTCCGGAGCGCCCGAGGGCTCACGTGGGGCCGAGGGCGAAGGGCGGGGGCGGGTGGGCGGCAGCGAGGGCGAAGGGCGGGGGCGGGTGGGCGGGGGGCGGGCGAACGAAGCTAATATCGGGTGCCGCGGGCGACAATTCCGCGCCGAGTTTGCATTCCGATTCCGTCCGGCGGGGCGCGCTGCCGCCTGGGTAAACACGCGTCGCTCCCACCCGCCGCGGCGCACCGCGGATCGCGGCCTGCGGATCGCTGGCTGACGCGGGCGCACACCCGTTTCATTGGGAGGCGGACTACCTGCCGGGACTACTGAGCACACCGGCGCACATACGCTCTTCATCGAGTATGTGCGCAGAAATCGAGTTTTCCAGCAATCTTCGAGTATATGTAGAGACTCAGTGTGGAAACTCAGAGATAAAATAAAACTACAAAATGGATACCTGATTCTAATGTGCACAACTTCTACAAACTGAAAAGGTGGTCATATGTTTTAAAGCAAATGGGTACACATACGTGAGTAAAAACAATATTAAATTTCGATTATACTTGTAGAAATTACTTTATTTTCACAATGTTTCATGAGATATAAAACTTTACGTTATACTTTGTTCATTTAATCGATAATATATATTCTTTTTATCATCATAATGTATTCTAAATGTTTCTTTAGAATTTGAAACCGAAATAATATGTTTCCTGGGTTGTTTCAATTTGGCTCTCGAAGTAATTTTAGATATAACAGCCACAGCCTTCACAATGCCTGTTGTTTCTTTCTCGCAACAGACCTGCGTGTCCTGGGGCCATTTGTTCAATTTTACTCTTCTCTGCAGTCAAATCACCGCCTCTATTTTGTATTCAAAGTGCTAACGTTCCAGAACGTCAGGCTCCATCTCTTATTTTTATGAATTGGCTCATACATAACGTTTCATCTGCATCCTGCAACGTTTACTTTAAAACCCTATATACTTTTTCCAAAATTCTCGTACCATGAAATTAATTGTAGAGATCGGGGCAACATTATGCATTCTCCTTATCTGTAATATTTAAAAGCCAGAAAAAAATGTTTATTGTAAATCCTTACGTATTTTAGTTTGAGTAAGATTTGGCATAAATTGCGAAGCTGACAAATATCCGAATTAGCTTGTTAATGTTCACATTATCCAAAAGTGATGGATAAAGTTCGAAGCAGACGCTTTGCATAAAGCAAGTTTCGGACAGGCAAATTAAGTTGACTTTTGCCAAAGCAAGGTGGCTAAGACATAACAGGATAGCAGATATGTGATCAACTTCGTACCGATGGAAAGTTTCAAAGGCTAGTGGGCAAGATGTGCAGTTTCAATTTCCACGGTAACAGTCGTAAATTTCAATTTATGTAATAATACTTAACCTAACTTCACTATACTTCAGTTTACGTTTTCTTACGCATTTTCACGTTTGCGACGAGACACCGGCTTTGCATTTTCGATTTACATAAAACAACCTTGAGTCTGTGCAATACATAATTTCCAGCACTCTTTTGTTCTTCCAATCTTAAGTCTTCTTGCGAACACAGACACTTTACACTCGGGTAATAATCTTACATTAACCATCGATATCTGGCTGGAATCAACATTATTCGGAACCCATTGATCGTCATTCATTCAACTTTATCCACATCATCTAGCTATTATGCGATTTAACAGGGCCCTCCTAACATTAACCATGTATCAGTTTTTAGCTGTGAAAAATATAATACACTTCTTGTTCCATTCTGTAGGCGTTTGTACTGAAGTTGTGCGGTCTCGGTTGCACATTTTTAAGACATAATTTTTGTTTTTGGTGGAAATTATAAAATATTTAATTTGGTTATGTAGAATGAGATTTAGCACTGTATTTTACTGACTCCTACAATTTCAGGTCTTGAATCCAAATCTTTTCTTATTATATTTCACTTTCTTTGTATTTTGTTACACAATGGGTAACTCGATATTTACCTCACAATACAAAGCCTTCATTTTATAGAACGTATACTCGGATTTATAATTGTTTATTGAACGATTTACAAACGAAACATGTGGCTGGACGATGTTTTCAAATATTTGCCCTGGACCTTGGATACAGCATTGAAATGCCTGACTCGAATATTTTACTCGATTCAAGAACAAGAAAGACTATATAACGTCCATTTCCCTTCAGCAGCACGTTGAGAACTTCAATCCTGTATAATTGTAAATATTAATTACTTGTTCTGTCTGACGGTGTGAAAAAAGGAAGCTAGTCTGGATGAGAAAACAAAATTATATTCATTACTTTTAACATCATTACTACTCTATGAGGTGCTTGTTAAATCAAACGTTTTAAATTTAACGTTGTAATGGGACTGTATCCATTACACGATAGTGCAGATGAAAGTGACACACAATTTTTTGAAAAATATTGACAAATCAATGAAAATAATTGTCGTGATACTTTATTCAATTAATTTCAAGGAAAAAAAGAAAATAGAGAACAAGACTAGAAAGCATTCACGATTGTCACTGATTCGCCCATTAGCCGAATAGTGATCACTGAAATGATGCCCTGGAAGTCTTGTTTAGTTATAATGTGTAAAAGAATGAAGAAAGATAGAGTTAATTTCGATCGCCGACAAGCACTATAGAAACCAAACAGCACCTTACTAAATCGTTTTCTGAGTATTAAAAAATATTTGTAAAACGACCATTTTATTCTAAAACGTGCGGTTCCACTCTAAACTCCGTGTGTCATACAAAAGAAGCGGGTGAGCGAAGATATGAGGGTACGCTCTTTCTTCAAATTGAAAACTTAAAGGCACAAGAGGGCATCAACAAATGATGACATATTTGTTGGCGCCATCTGAGCAGATTGTTGCAGGAGGGATGAGATGAAGCCAAATGCGAAGCTGCAGACTGCATTATAAGAAAAGTAAGGATGTGGAGGGAGAAATACTAGAAAATGAAGCAAATTCGGAGGTAAGAAACAGTGAAACATTGGAGAAGGGGTGAAATGAACGCAGTGCCACGCTTCCAGAGTAGTAGAGACATTGAAAGAATGCAATGGTAAATAAGTGGTGTGAGAGTGGATATATTAGAGAAAGTACCATTGCCGCTCCTTCCTCAGCACTCTGAAAGCACGAACTTCTCGAAGAGGGTAACCTTCAAGTTGTGTGCGAGTGTACCAACAGTGCAAGAGTGGTGGAATGGGCGGGAATGATGGGGAGGGGGAAGGAACGAGTGTGAGAATTGGGTGGTGGGTACGATTGGAACGGCAAAATACTTTGAGAGCACAACTCTGAAGTTGAGTGTTAGTTAGGCATGAGTGTATGAGTAGGGGCAAGGTTGAGAGATGATGATGAATATGAGTGTGAGGACGAGAGTAAAAGAGAAGGTAAAAGGACAAGCGTAGGAATACAACTGTTGATGGAGGAGATACGAGGAAGAACAAGTGGAGGTGGATTGAAGGTGAAAAAAACCACGCGCGCGTGTGTGTGTGTGAGTGAGTGAGTGACAGACAGAAAGAGAGAGAGAGAGAGAGAGAGAGAGAGATAGAGATAGAGAGAGAGATAGAGAGAGAGAGAGAACAACACTCGAGAAGAGAATCCCTGAAGTTGAATGTGAGCGCGGGTGCAGGTGGAAGCGAGGGGGCGGCGAAAGCAAAAGCCACGTTGAGCCGCATCACAGCGCGGGCGCGGGAAGGAGAGGCCTGCACCCACAGGGGGGGGGGGGTTGCGAGCGCTGGCCGAAAGGGCCTTTATCTGCCGCTCGGCTGTGTGGGGCGCTGCGAGCCTCCTCGCTCCGCCCGCTTCACGCGCCAATCGCCTGCGCCGCTTTTCGACGCGCGCCGCCCGCGCGAGTGGGGCCTGCCGCCGCGCGCCTTCGGGCTGTTATGTTGTTACGCGTGCCTGCGCGCGCAATCTGCGGGGGCCCGTGTTCTGCGTGCTCGCCATCGACTCGTGCGTATCGTTTGGCGGCGGATCAGGAGCCTGGAAAGGGTGAGCGCGGGTGCTTCAATGTAGTTTCGTCGAAGGGCTTGTTCACAAACTAGAATTGTAATCAGTTTTCTTGGAAATTCATTATTTTACAATGAACACGTACAAAAAGAATTGAAGTGAAGGTTGTTAAAATATTACAAAAGAGTAAGACATCTCTGAAAATAATACTTTGAAGTCTCGTCATAATCGTTATTCATTAAACGTGAAAATCATATTTTTCACGATATTGTTGGTTTTTACATATACAGCTTTAGTCATGCGGCGGCAAGAACGGAAATAGAAATAATATTTCGTAATTGTTGACTTAAATTCACGATGAAGTTTCGACATGTGATTGCAGAGATATGATTTGCTGAAAAACTACCGTATTCCTATTCACTGGTTTGTGAGTAACCAACTTTTTTCTTACATTCAGAATATACACAATAACATTCGAAACTAGGGGTTATCTTGCTTTGCGAAGAACTGTGAAGTTTGTAAAATATAATAGCTACGATGGATGTCCGTGTGCGGTTCATGGATGTTTGCAGACGTAGGTCTATTATCTTCTCAGACGACGCAAAGCACAAACATTTGTCAGCCCCACACGATTTTGACGATTGTACAAGGCAGACATGGAAGGTATTCTGGACTATTAATACTCCATAATATTGTGATTTAAACTGTAGGCACCTAGGTGAAAGAAGATGAAATATCCGTCCACCTTCAAAAAGCCCTTTCTGAAAGACTTTTTTCAACACCTCTGAATGCGAACTCCGAAATCCATTTGGAAACTCCTCCCAAACGCCTGATCTCTGGGTGCAGCGCGTCGCTGGGGGCGGGGAGTGGTGGTCGCAGGGCTTCCGCGTGTTGCACAAAGGGCGGCGCCCCGCCCGCGGAACAGCGGGGGCTGCGCGCACGGAACGTCGAACTAACGACCTCCGACGGCGCGCCGCCGAGCGAGCGAGCGAGCGAGCGAGGCGGGCTGGCGGGCGCGCGCGCGACGCAATGCGGCGTGGCCGCCGCCCCGCGCCACAGGCCGCGCCAGCCGCGCTCAAAGAGACGCGCGGCTGCTCTGCTCTGAATTGAAATGAATTTAATTGAATTGATGCCTTATTTTACGTGGCGAGACTCAGGCCACGAGGCCTTCTCTTTCGTCTGAGCACGCAAATTTCGCCAACTAGCACAGAAAGGAGGTATTTCTTGGGCGAGAAACACGCGATTTTTGAATTTAGCTCAGAGGCGTTATTTACACTTGAGGATCTTTAACATGCAAGTAGATCTACTAACATGGGACAGCCGGCTTTACTTCCCCTCCGAAGGAAGGCATAGGAAGGATATTTTCGCCCTTAAAAGTCCACGGCTTCAATCGGGTTTCAACCCGTCAACTTGGGTACAACAGTACGATACGCTAACCGTTATACCATCGCCGCGCGCTCCGCTCTGCTCGCCGCGCCTGGCGCGCGCGGGCTTCGTCTGGGTTATGTGGGAAGTTTGAATCTATATATTATAATCGTGAAGAATGCGGCCTTTCCCAAATACAATGCGCCAGGAAAATACTCACCACACTGAGCCAAACAGGACCTGCAATTAAAAATTGCGTTTATGTTGGCACCAATCAGATCACTCGGAAACAAGTGAAGGGGACACTTCCTACATCCATTGTGATTGTGGCGAGGCGAAATTTACGTTTTATTTTGTTACAAGCAGCAGCTCACGCTAACAACATAATTTCTGCCGCACAGGAGCCTGGAGATTTTCCTGACCTTATATTATCGGTTGATTTAAAATCACCCGATTTCGGGCGCGTCAATTGATTGTTTTGGTTTCAGAGCATGTCAACAGCTATGGTCGTTAGACCCGTAAGTGTATTTTTTTCCTGAGAGGTGACTGATCTTCGTGCGGTAGATACAGAGATTCGGCACCAACCTACACATCGGATTACGGGGTTTTCATCAACCAGGTATCTCCCACCAGCGGGGCACCGCGCCAGTAAGGACAAGCTCTAAGCTCCAGACTGGATTCCCGACATGTGAGATACTGTACTGAGCGTGTGTAAGTGAGGAGTGAAGATAGGACAACAAAGAGGAAGGAAAAATCGCGAGCGATTCGTGGCCCGTGGCCCGTTTCTTGGGGTACTGCTCCAGCTTTCTCCCGGTGATAACCGGAGACACCACAGAACACTGCCGATAATAATTCTCCTCCAGATAGCAGCTGAATTCGATCTAGCTCTCTAGCCAGTGTCAAAATCCTGCCACCGTCGGGTCTCGAACGACCCTGTCAGAGGGTCTAAGTGGCCTAAGCCGGTCTGGTGTCTCAACTGCTATAGTCATTATTTTCGTAAATGTATATTATGTCGCTGGATGTGGCGGTGATCCTGTTCTGCAGGGACGTGATAACAGGAAACGACGTACACCTCGACTTGCGAGGTTTCCCTTCTCCAGGTATTTCCGCCCCAGACCCAACGTGATGGCAGTATAGTGCAAAGGGTTGGTGTATGTAAATACTGAGGAGAAGGCAAGCATAAGAAGAAAAGATCGCACGAGGTTCGTGGCCTGTTTTTTAGGGCACTACTCCGGCATTCGCCTGGTAGAGCAATTTTGGGAATAGTCGGAATAGTAGAATAGTGGGAATAGTAGAATACCAAGCTTTTTCCTCTGTCAAGAGCTGCAGCCTAGTTAAACAGTCGTAAACTACTTTAGAATGACCGTATTTTAGAATGACCGTACTTTAGAATGACTTGCGGTCAGTGTCACCCACTTGCCAAGTGTATCATCTCTGCTACTGAAAAAGATTCGTTATTTGGTTTCCAAAGAGTAGGTATGTAGGTTTAGGCAATATTATTAGTTTGTTTTCTCTTTAGTAATCAGAAACTAAGCGGAATGTACAACTCAGTAGTAGCTTTGCATTACTTTATGCTCATTTGCTCACATGCTGCTGCTTGCAAGTATTGACGTTTAGGTTAGACGCTATTGATTTCAAAATAAGTCGTATTTTATGGAACACAAGGTCTTTCCATCCCAGTGTATCACCTGAGTTGGAGTTCATCCCATTTACTGTACAGGTTACAGGTTTCGGTGAAATATTTGACCTGTTCCCTGTGGGCCCACCTTGACTGATATGGAGCAGGGCAGCAAGAGTACATGCATGCTTTTTTCATACAATCTATTAACAATCTAGGTATTTGAATGTCTGATTATCTTCACATAGTTTTTCATCAACCTTATTTTTTTTGGTCATTTTGCAACCCCTATTCCGTATTACCCTTTAAATCAGCGTTAAAAATCATTGCTACTGAAAATGGTTATTTTTGAATTTTAAAAACAAATATGTAATTGAAAATAGTTGAAGTTTGGATTAATTTGGTAATACGTGCTCTAAACAGTTTCTTTACAAGTAACTCAAACAAACAACATCGGTAACCCATATTACCCATACTTCTTCTATTGATTGCAAAACTACAGATCAGATCAGGAAGCCGCTAGAATCCTTCTTCAGACAGTAATTCTTAACAAAGTCAACATTTGGTTTCAACACTATGAAACTGCATGGTATGAGGTATCCTTTGGAATTGTATCGAATTTGTCAGTTAAGTGTCAGTGAATTTGTGGTTCAGAATTGACCGAACTCGCCTGTCAAAGCGCATCAATACTTATTCAAATAATTGTTACAAATTAATGCAATAAATTACAACACTTACTCAAATTAATGTTAGGGTTTATCCTCCTTCAGTAATTGAATAGTTTTCAGAGTTCATCTGTTTGGGATATACATCACATTTTAACAAATTCCAAAGACACATTTCAATTTCATGAATCAAGTATTCAAAGCTATGATCAACATATTTTTATTTGCTTAGAAAATTTCGTTTAAATTCTCCTGGAGCTAATTTTATGGTTACAAAATAAATTTAGAGCCAATTATCATTCATTATTTTTATTTTATGCAGTATTAAAATGAAGCAAGGTACGTGTGTTGATAATGACAGCATGCACTGGCACGCATTCTACCAGGAACATAATGAATTTTACTTTATTTAAATTCTCACTTTGATTTTAGTGTCCAACTCCTCTTCGCATGCCTCAGGAAAGTATGTGTATTTTTGTTACGTACTTAATTGAAATATACTAATTTGAAATAATGAAAACTGCTGCCTTTCATGTGAGTTTTGCATTTAAAAAAAAATCTGGAATGAGTTCTTTTCAGACAGCAGGCGTTTCATCGTCGGGAAATACAAAACAAAACGCCATTGAAACTGTAAAAGAAGCCGGGGCGAGAGCAGCGCACAGCGAAGAGCCATTAAAATCCTATTACCTCTGGACGAGAAAACACCTTCATTTACCTCCGGTCATTTGTTTCTGTTGTATGTAATTATTGGGATGCCATTCTCCGAATTCTCTCGCACAGCACTTTCTAGTACTAGGTATTATTTAAAGGGATATCATTTCCTTTTGATCTTGAGAGAAAAGTTACGTAGAGAACAGACAAATAATTCTGTTTAAATGTAATTAAACGTATGTTTCAAAAGTACTAAAATAATTGCAAGGAAACGCGACAAAAATGTTATTGTGTGACTACAGACAAAAATAGAGGTAACTTACAAAATTAAGTTTTTATAAATTAATAAACCTTACGGAAGTTAACTCAAGGAAGTCTTGAATTAAGGTGCTTTTCTTGAAGAAGTGACTCTTGTTGATAAGAAGTTACTCCAAGTTAAGTTTCAACATTAAAAAAATATTATATAACAATAAGAAAGGTGGTTAACATTGGGAATTAAATATGTGTGAAAACTTCCGAAGTTTTGAATAAAGAACCTCACAACAAAGTAAATGATGTAAATCAGTTCGATAGATTTTTATCACAGCATACGTGAACAAGAACGGAGATCTACTGAAAATTATAAGACACCCGGTCCATTTCCTCGTGAGTAAAACTGTATAACACTGGAAACCGCGGAAAGTAAATGGTAATGGTAACGATAACGGGAATGGCCGAGTCTTCGCCAGTCGCAGCACCCCACCGGCGCGGCGCGGCGCAGCCCCGGAGGCACGTCCACGCGGGAGGGTCCCCGGGCGCCCCTCAGGCAGCGGCCGGCGGCGGGGGCGGTCGGCGGCGGGGGCGGTCGGCGGCGGGGGCGGTCGGCGAAGGCGGGTGCATGACGGCCATTACGCGGTCGCACCCAGGGAATACATTGACCCACGCCGGGAGCACGCAGCGCGGCACACTGCAGCACAGCACGGAGCAGAGCGCGCGCGGCACCCGGCGGCGGAGCCACAAGGCACTCGCGAGCTGGCGTCGAACTAACGGACTGTGACGCGGGTGGCGGCGGGGCGGGGCGGGGGAGGGGTGCGGCGCCGAGGTCACGCATGACCACGCGGCGGTCACGCGTCGCGGGGCGCTTTGTGCGGGGCGCACGGCTCCCCGGGGCCGCCCGCTCCGCTCCGCGCCGCGCCGCGAGAGCGAAGCCCGCCACAGCGAACGTCGTGTCGCGCTGCGATCGATCGATATCGGGCGGCTTTTGACGCAGAGGCGGCTCCGAGTGGTGCGCCGCTCGCCGGTCAGAGCGGGCCCCGTTGACAGGTCGAAGGACGCCGATGTTTTCTTGGCAATGTTGCCAACGTTGCAACACCCGTCGGCGGCGTTCGTCAGGGCATACCTATTGCGGCCTTCGTCAGGGTATCATTCTACAAGCCGATTAATCTTGATGGTGCCCGCCGAATTTTGCCAGAAAGGTTGGAAACATTGCTTCAGATGCAGTTTCTCTCGGAATGCCGAGCTGAAATGGACCGGGCCGAGAAAGCCTTCGGCAAAACCTTGAGTGAAGTAACGGTGTGGGTCGACCATGCAAATACCATTTAATAAAGACCAAATTGCGTAACAACAACAGCCCTGAAGGAAGATTAGGCATGTAGTGGTTTTGATTAATCCACGCGTAAATTGAATGTACAGGCCATGCATAAGCATGTCAACTTTATATATTATAAATAATATCCAATAGCATACGTTGTAAATAATAACCAACAATGCACATATTAAATAGTAGCAGTAGTATAGATAATAATCATAATGTCAATAGTAATATAGTAGGACAGAATTTACACTAAGCCAGACGGCAACTGAAATATGTGAGTATATATATATATATATATATATATATATATATATATATATATATATATATATATATATATATTGTGGCGTCACCAATTAATTAGTATAATTTTATTGTGGCGTCGCCAATAATAAAATAATTATGACATCTAATGATAGCTCCCGTCGAGGCAGAAGTGGGTCGAGGGACACTGCCTTCGCCGCGAAGCTCCTTTTGTTACGCAGCAGGGCTTGCCCCGACCGCATTCAGGCCCTTTTCAGAGGCGACCCGTTTATTGCCCCCATAAAAGACACACTGGCCCCCTGGCCGAAACCCGGTCGGACAATGCACGCCCTCGCGCCCCCTCTTTTGCCACCACCCCGGGAGGGATGCCAAGCCCCGAAGGAGTTTGCACGGGTGTCTATTAAGAGGAAGACACATTTACAACGCGTCGTGAACGAGACCTTTCTCAGCCGTCAACCGACACCCCTTTCGAACAATGCCCGCCCCCGCACCCGTTGGCACGCGCCTTGAGTAAGGCACCCGAACCCCACGGGGGCTATTTACAAATTAAACACAGCAGGCTGCCGATAAGCCTTTTGCCGACCGAGATGACCCGTGAAATGCGCTCCTGCTTGAACACGTGTCCAGACAGCTGCGAGGAACTTCTGGAACATCTGACAAAGGGAAGCGAGAGAGAGGAGAGGAGCCGTGTTAGACAGAGAACGATCTACGGAAAATTACAGGAAAATTGCCACATGATTGGTAAATCAGAATCCTGCGACGCAGTTACCCTCAGCCAATGGGAAGCTTCGCTATGAGGGAAGGGGTAAACTTACAGAGTTAGGAACATTTTGGGAGTGGGGAAGGGAGTTTTCTTGAATACGAGATGAGAGAGGAAACTTCACTTGCGATCGGAGCGCGACGGGGGAGGAACACTCCCAGAGAGGAGAAGTACTTTTGACCGGAACGTTACTTGGTTACTTGTTACTTGGTCACTTGGTCACTTGATTACTTGGACTTGATTACTTGATTACTTGGTTACTCGGTCGCTCAATCAGATTACTTTACTTTAACTTTTACTGACGATCGGGAGGCGAGTTGGGAAAGACTTTCCCAGAGTCTATTTAGTTCGAACGCGACTAGTGCACTTGTCACGGAGGAAACTCGGGCGGGAGATCACTGGATCCCGCGCTACTTTGCCGCGTTACGCCGGGCACATTGATAGCCCACCGCATTACGTCAGCGCCCGTGGCCACTCACCCGACTGAGCCTGCTCGAGTCGGCGACCTGGGACTGCCGCTGCCATCTGAGAGGGGACGCGCCGCAGAAAATCAGCGACCCGGGACCGCTCGCCGCCCCTGCCTCCGAGGCTGCCGCCCGGCCCGCTCGTGGAGACAGCACAGCCACCGGTGAAAAGATACGAGGCGAAGCCGTGTCGCAGGACAATTTTAACGGCGAGAAATTGCTAGTGGCCGCGCTCAGGCCCTGCAGATCTTAAATGGTGAATTGCACGTTTCATCAAAGAGTAAGCCTAATATGTTAGCCTTAAGGGAATTAGCAATTAGTAATAAGGACAATGAGCTCACAGAGTAGAGTTAGTAGGAAACTTGCGTCGCCCTTTGCGACATGTAACTTCCCTGGCAGCTCATGGTGCCAGGAATAAACTATTATTTGTTATAAATGACTCTGTGCTATAATTCATGACCTCCCAACACTTCCATCCAGTCATATTTCAGGAGCTGAACCTGGCGCCCTCCCCCGTGCTCGTTTACAATATATATATATATATATATATATATATATATATATATACATTAGATTAAGAAATAAATATTTGTGTTAGAGCGAAAAATTCGTCCAGATATCGTTATGTTCTACTTGCAAGTGCATTCAGACATTATTTAAACATGAGGAGACAAATTTAAATTTGACCCATAAGGGGAAAATAGCTTTGATTCTCTAGTAACTTATGTCGAAAGAAATACAGAGTTTATTAGGATATATTTAATACTTTTCTGTAATTACATAATGACACACATGTTCTATCTCTGGTCCATATCAGTCATAAAATATCATCCAATATTTTATTCCACACGAACACGAATTCTCAAGAAGTCCTAAGATAATCCATGAAATTCTCACGATTACTTTCAAAATATCGTTTGCCATACCTTTTTGACTTTATTTCGATACTAGTTGTGCCACAGCAGTATATGCTTTCTTCTATTATTTGTAATGGCTACGTAATGTGGCAATATGAAGCTTCCAATGCTTCAGTTATTTCTTGGAAAAGTATCTTCTGCAAAAGGATAACTCGAGAACATATTTGCAAATTTTGAAGAGTTTTAATTTTCGAAATGTCAGATAATTGAATGAAAATTGAACTTAAAGGATATTTATAACCGCACTTTGCTCTATTTGAGAGAAAAACTGCACTTTGCTCTATTGGAGGGAAAAGAGACAAAACTTCCTCGTCCTGGGAAACAAACGCCTGTTTCCATTTTGTCAGGCAACGAAATATACCGCTCACTCACGAGATCTCAGATGGCCGTCTTCTTATATCTATTAGTAGAAAGGACACACGGAACACAGCAAAATCATTTTTTGGCAAGAATTAATTCTGTAAATAGTATAAATTTGATGCAATTTCATTTACATCCCCGCGATGCCCTGACATACATTGTTTTGCTCCGCCGCCGCCCCGCTCCGCTCCGCTTTATTTTACTTTGCCCGCTCGATATCACTTCGCTGCTTCCGCCAACCCCCCCCCCCCCGCCCCGCTCCGGTCCGTTCCGCCTGGCTGTCCTGCCCTGCCCAGTCCCTTCGCTGGAACGACTTTTCAATTGTGACCATCGATATCTCGCTCGATGGCGCCATAATAATGATTCAAAATGTCGTTGTGAGAGAATTTAGAAATGTAAAAAAAATAGAATTTTAGAAAAAAGATAAATCTTTGTAAAGACATTCAGAAACATTTGATCAACTTTCATAGATTTCGCCCAAGTGTGTAATATTCCATTAAAATTGTAATGTGAATAAAACTAAAAACATTATTATTATTATTATTATTATTATTATTATTATTATTATTATTATTATTACTATTATTATTACTATTATTATTATTACTATTATTATTACTATTATTATTATTACTATTATTATTACTATTATTACTATTATTATTACTATTATTATTATTATTATTATTATTATTATTATAGCCCATTCAATCCCTTAAAGGCAAAGGCTTCCTAAAGATTCAAGGACCTGATTCAGCAAACAGATTCAGAACATTCGATTGAGGATCAAAATAGATAGAAGTAGCTTATGATAGGTTATGATGGAAGAGAAAAATAAAATAATTATAAGTACAAGATTGGTCACAAGAACTAAATATTATGTTCTTTTCAATACAGTTTAGAATGAACGATTTGTGAAGAAAGGTTAATTAGGCTCATGTTTAGGGTTAGTAGTTTGTAGTCTGGTGTAGGTAAAATAAATGTAGTAGGAAAACTGTAACTGTAACAAACTGAAATAGATGAACTGTGATAGGACAAATAATCTGTGAAAACTTGATAAATAAGTGTATAGGTGAGTAAATTGTGCTCTAGTGTTGAATGAAATGTTACTGGTCTTAGCATTAAAAGTGACTGATCTGATGTAAGTTCAAGAGCTCTCTCTATTAATGCGAGTATAATACGGGGTAATAATTCATAATTTTAAAAAAGTTGTCTAAATTATTCCCTAAAGCTACAATTTCGTGAAAAACCCATTGAAATTAGTTTACTCAATCCCTAGCTAAACTTTATCAGGTAGACTCATGGTCCTACGAATTGGAAAAAGGTCTTTTAATTTGAAGAGTTTTTTTCAGGGCCTATAATTTGTAGAGGGCTTTGCATGGACTAGAGTTCGGCCACATAGTTCTAAGAATATCTAGTTTGGGAAGAATCTGATTTAGACACTAGAGTTCTTCACAGAGGAACGTTATGAAAGAAAAAAAGACGTTTTCGGATTAGGAATCCCTAAATCGGGATCCCAAGCATAAAAGCAGCGCTTAATTTAACACAATAATTGTTGATGGAATTGGATGCGGCTACTTCATTTGAACTGAAGGGACCCCCTTCATTGAAATCTCACTGTAAATGATTAACAGGCTTTAGGTATTTTTCGAAGTTTAGACTGTAATGCCATTTTCATATATACAGCAATTTTCCACAAAAGGAATGCACAAAAGGAATGAAAATGCCAGTCAAAAAATCATTAAAGTTATGATGCTCCCGAGAAAGAAATGTACGTAATTCTGCAAACGTTTTTATTTTACTTTATATAGAAATTTTCAAGCTGAATGTACAGAATTTGAAATAATTTAATGAAAGATAGGTAACAATTTGGTCTTAACATGCAAGAAATATAGATAATTAAAAATAAAATATTCATAAATATTTGAAAAGTTAATTGCAATACACATGAAAATTTAAACAGTATTTATTAAAGAAATTGCTCAATTGCTTATAACTTGTTATATTTATTGGAAGACATTTTAATGATAGTAATTCCCAAAGGAATAAAAAGTACAAATATCCATGAGTAAATGAGAAAGAAAATGAATAAAAGAAAACAAAAAGAAGACAAAAATGAAAAGTAAATCAACGATAAGCGAATGATAAGCCATAGAAATTGGAGTGTTCAAATACATATTTCAAATATCATTACTTTCAAGTTAGTGATAAATGATCGTAACCTAGGATCATCAATGATTGATTAGTGACTTCGGCCGTCTCAACTGTTAAGGTCTTTAGTTCAGTAAATGTAGTGCATGTTTTTCGCGGGAGGTGGCGGCGATCTTCCCCCGCTGGATGGCGAGATTCGTCGCCGACCTACGTCGACATTACAGGGATTTTCTTTCATCAGGTGTCTCCCACCAGTGGGGCACCGCCCCATCCGAGACGAGCTCCAAGCTCCGACTGGCCGCCAGGCATGTGCGGTAGTGTGGTGCACGTACGTGTGTGTAAGTAAGTAACTCGCCTTATTTTACGTGGCGAGACTCGGGCCATCAGGCCCGCTCTTCCGTCTGACCACACAAATTTCGCTACACTCCTTTCACCAACTAGAGAAAGGAGGTATTACTTGGGCGAGAAACAGGCGATTTGAATTTAGCTCAGAGGCGTCATTTAGGCTTGAGGATCTTTTACATGCAAGTAAATCTACTAACATGGGACAGCCGACTTTACTTCCCCTCCGAAGAAAGGCGTACGTTTATTCGCCCTTAAATATCCACGGCTTCGATCGGGTTTGAACCCGCCAACTTGCAGTCCGATACGCTATAACACGTATAACAGTATTGCGATTACGTATAACAGTGCGATACGCTAACCATTACACCATCGCCGCGCGCAAATATCGCGCGAGTTCCGTAACCTGTTTGTTAGGGTAACGTTTCGGCATTCTGTGTGGTGATTGGAGAAACCACGGAAAATACCGTTCAGAGCCGCCAACGCAAGAATTTTACTCCAGACAGCGGCTGAAGTCGACCTGGCTATCTAGCTACTGTTGGAAATCCTGACACCGACTCGCACCCTAGTATCTCCCTGTGACTGGCACTGCAGTGACACCTAATGACACCCTACCCACCCTTAGGGGGAACCCAGTTTCATCAAGACGCAGCAAGACTGGAAATGTAGCGTCTCTGTATCCCGTAACTAGCAGAGCTAATACAGCCAGAGCCCCGTGCAGATTCACAGTATCCCGCGCGACACCAACACCGATGCGATAAAATATGCATAGACTCGCGCAGACACCGCGCCGCCGCGCGAGCAACGCACAACTGTGCGAATTCACTTCGTGTCTCCTTTTCATTCGCACTTCCCCAGATCCCTCCCCCTCCATCCCCCATCCGCCCGCCAGACGAGAAGCGTGACCCGTCCCGACGGTCCTACCGTCCGAGGCCACACCCAGAGGTCCGACATCTCGCCTGCAGACCCTTGAAGCGTGCGCAAGACGTGTGTTCTCACTTTAATGAGCGTTTCATATGAAAACGAGATGCACGCGTTGGACGGGGCGTCTGAAAGCTCCGGCGCGTTGAATAGAATTGTAAAAAACCGCGGCGACGTTGGTGCGCGTTCGCGGGGCGCCATTGAAGAATAAACGTGTTTTGAAATATTTCTCCCTCCGCGAAAAAAGGGCGCGCGAGGAAGACAGAGATAGACTCTCTTCGCATGAACAGTAATGTTGTATATCTGAATGCAATTTGTATCGGCATGAATATTTATGACTGCTCCCTGGACGAAAAAAATAAAAGGGAAAAAAAAAGAGAGAGAATATCTAGGAAAATGTCCAACTGTACACCGCCATATATAAAATAACCGGTGGAGACTTTTAATGAGGCCGCTTCCATTAGGCAATAAAGGCCGGTTCGCCCCAGGGAGCACGCTGGCGGAGCGTCCCTTGGTGTCACCGTTGCCACGCAACGCGGGACGCCGCTTCGCTGTTTCTGGGAGACGTCGCTGGAGTGCGCGCGCTGCGCTTCGCTGGACGCCGCTGCCGCCACCGCGCGTTGAGCGACTTCGCGTTCAGCACTACCCCCCAGAGACCAGCCCAGGGGGCGCAGGGGGTCGTCACGGAGTGAAACCAGGCGTTTCGGAATCCACCCTGAATAGGCTGAGCGTTTGTTCAATTATCGTAATAGTAAAATAATTCAAAGTGAGAACATATGTATCAAAGATGTCGTTTAATCGAGGGGCTCGAGAAGGGAGAGTCATTTACGACAAATAAAATTCTCTGCTATAACATTGCAATATTATGTATTTTTTATCAAAAACAGTTTTCACTAATACAACAATAACGTCCAACAGTTCTTTACGTACCACGAAAAAATTAATTTACATACCAAGGTTCATGATGCACATGAAAAAAAAACTTAATAGCGGGTACCCTTTTCTTTGGAAGTTTGCTGTCGAATGATGTCAGCTGCAGAGCAGTGACGCACTAAGTATGAAAATTCAGTCTAGAGGTGTAGTGTGAGAATAGGCATAATATGACAAATATTTACATCTTTCAGTCAAAATCAAACCTGTTTCATTATTTTTCATTTTTATGAGTTCCTGTATATGTAATGAAACCATAGGTTCCATATCTCAAAAAGACCGGAGGATGCTTAGTTTTGTTTATATTTCTGCATGTATTGGAAATTAGTAATAAAGCCTGTTCTTGTATTTCACCAGAATTTCGGGGAGTCTTACAAAACCATAAACATCTCTTACTTGCCCAGAACCTACCAGAAGCCTAGTTTCCTTTCACATACTGCAAGGGTTGGAAATCAGCAATAAATGTTTCCGCTGTCGTACTGGCATTTGTAGCAAAAATTAGAATACTGACTGTTAAAAGACAGTTTAGAAGAGATTGGAAGGGAAGTGAACATGGAAATGATTATTCAGTGGGTTTCTTTCGTCGGCACGGGATCTTTGTTTGAAGTTTTCAGATTTCCTAGACAAAGTATTCGTCACACTTTACATATCACATTGAGAGTAGCTTTCAAGGGGTACAGCATAAGAATTCACTTACATTGAGGTTAATTTCTATTACCAAAATATAATGGCATACAGATGACGCGACTAGAATAAATAAAAGAGTAAAAATGGTTTCTTACTAGGATAAGTTGTTATGTTTGTTCTCTAATTACTTTACAGTTTATTAATTATATGAATGGGTGAAAACTAGAACGGTATAAGTGACATTTTATTAATTATGGGAAATGTATTTAAGTGAATATCACTGCCAATTCTTTCATCATTAAAACCACGACATTTCAATTGTTCATTAAAGCCTCGAAAATACACTGCCACTGACCTGTAGACTAAATAAAAACATTTTTTTCTGAATTTATAAAATGTCACCTATACCGTTCTGTTTTTTATCCATTCATATATCAGAATGATCTAAGAAGAATTTACGTTGCTCACGTATTGGAACATTCTGTTAAGAAAATAATATAAATATGCATTATGAAAAGAGTGAATGAAAATTGCAATGAAATAATTGTAACACAGGCTAAAAGAAACGGAATTAAAATGTTTCTTTTGTTTTTGATCATAGAAATTTCAGAAATATGAAACACTTCCTTAAACAGTTTAATGCAATTCCTTTCAAATCACTTATACAAGTTTAAATTAATCGACAGGAATTGAACTTTATTACAATATGAATTAACATATTTGCTCATGTATTAGCTTTCTAAACAATATTTATACTTCTATTACGATTAAAGGTAAAACAATTCTTTAAATCAAATTCTTACAATAAACTGCGTAAGATCCACATTGAAAAACAATAAAATAAAATATTTAACACAAATGAATATTTGTTATGCTCAAGAAAGCATTTTATTATGTTATCTACATATACAAATATGAGAAATAAATTACATCTAAATTAATATGTACAGTACAGGAAAAAATCGTTTATACGTCCTTTTTATGTCTGCGTTCCGCAAATCTCTTACACAGGTTGACCATTAATTTTAAATACATTTAATACATATTTGAAGTTCTCTGATGGAAGTGACTCTTAAGTGACATACTTTAACATGCATTTTCAAGTTTACAACAAGTATGCATGTAATATATACAAATATTTCCAAAACTGAAAATTATATTAAATCACATTGAGATAAATGTGTTTAGCAGTAATCGCACACAAAGCAACATGCACTATGCAGTATTTGCTTCTGTCTTTCTAACATATATGCATTATGCTAAACTATTACAAGCAATTTCATGCAATATTTTTGTTTTCAAAGTTGAAAATCGTTTTTCAGACTGAGCTAATGTAAGTGAATTCCTACATACAATGTAAGAATACATGCATTCATTACCTCATGCAAACTTGGCTAGTTTACATATGGCAGTGAATGAAAATTATATTACTTAATTCTCAGAGCTGATTTCACTACGTTTCACAATTTGTTTCCATACATGAATTGAATGTTTCAGTAAGCGAAAGATACTCATCAAGTCCGCCTAAAACTTTATCGTAGTTGTCTCCAATTATTGCTATAGGCGTTTCTCCGGTTTCTCGAGAAACATGTTGAACAACAAGGTAATACACATATTCATCACAAAGAAGGCGAACTAAATGAAAAGACCCAAAACTTGTAGCATTTTTTAGAGCTAAGTATCCCATAAATAATGAACTATAATATGACCACTGAAGAAGAAATTGCCTCGCTACTTTCTCAAAATCATGTCTGCCATGGTAAGGTTTTAGCATGAGAGATACGAAATTCCTCAGATTTGTAATACACTCTTCTAATGATCTTGGTGGTTGATTTTGAAGGGCTTCGTCAAACTGATGCAAATTATCTTGTTCCCCGGAACACACCCAAAAGGCTCGTTCATGAATATCACGGAAATTAACGTTGCTGAGATCAGTTGTCATTTGTTGGAGATTGGATTGGTCTTCTATCGTTGAGCTAACAGATTGTGCAATATGATTTAATGATGTATAACGATATAGTGTTCTAGAGAACGCAGTTACAGCACACACCTTGATTTTGATCAATTCTTGAGGCCATGCCACAAGAAGTGACTTTAACAAAGAAGATAATCCGTCAGCAAAGCTACGTATGGATCGTATCAGGGAACGAGACATAAATAGTAGAACGTCAGGTATAATGATGTCAACCAAATTTTGATAAAATAAATAATCAGCAGACCGAATAAACTGTTGTATGGGAAAGCAAGTGGATAATACATACATTTTTATGGCAGACAAGCGCTTTCCGTTTCCACATTTATCATTAATATTATCTCGAATATTCCAAAAATTCCTCCATATTCCTTCAAATGCTCTAAAGTTTAAATGCATTGCCGCTTCACGGAGTTCGTCGCAATGTTTTCTGTAAGTGTCGTATAAGAGGTCTACATCTTCCGAAGAACAACACATCGGAAGGTCGTAGTCTTCAGGCCAATCAATGTTAGGAAAGTCCGGGATGTCGGCAGCCTGAGAATTAAAATCATCATGATGAATTGGATAGCGAAGTGGGGCAATGTCACCGTCTGAACAATCTTCAATGCTGGTGTCAATACTACATTGTTCTAATTGAGTGCTAAAAGGATTGCATTCTTGTTGCACATTTTTTGGTAGTTGCGAGAGTGCGGATGGTTGCTGTGGAGCTTGTGAGGGGAATTCTGTATCGGCCACATAATTTAGTCTTGATCCTGGTTTTATCCGAATTCCGTAATAATGGTATTTGGAGTTTCCTCTGGTTCCCAGGCGGCGTGTGCGGAGGCCAAGAAAAACTGATCGTATAAGCTTTCCAAATGATGCGGCGTTTACAGAATCTATATTCTGTTCTTTGCAATGACGGAGATAATGATTGTATAATGTTGATCGACGAAGACTCTCTCCTTCAGCAGTCTCGTAATTTTGAAGTAACCATTGTACGGTGCTCTGCCGTCCCAAACGTTGCGCAGTGATAACGTCTTCCGCTTCTTGATCAGGATCTGGATCGGGATCAGGATCAGGGTCAGGATCTGGTTCGGGCTCCAAATCCGGGACAGGAAGAGATGCAGTATCGCAAGTCCAGGTTTGCCTCGGATCCGGGTCCGGAGGAGGTATATTTGCAACAGCACTGCAGACGGTAGATGTGGAATTATCGAAGAAAAACGGATTTGTCGGTGCTGGAGCTGGGCATATTGGTGCTGACATTGGTGCTGGATGCCCTACTACATACATAGGGTACGAAAGATCATTCGTAGGGTAAATAGTCTGCGGCACAGCACCCGATGCATACTGAACATACACAGAATGGAAAGCTTGAGGCACTGGGTTCATAGCCATGGTGTCAACTGCGGGTAGTGTAGTCGTGACGTAATTAGAATAACCAAATAAGTTGACATTGCCTGGTACTTGCCCCATTGATGCATTAACCGAGTTTTGCGATATGGGCAAACTCGGATCACAGATATTAGGTATCACATTATTAACAGCAGCATCTAAATTGCTTATTGTCTCCGTTTCTGCGACGTACACTGGAGAGTCGTCTTCTTGACTCATCGGTTCGGCCCCAGCAATGCACTCAGTAGCAGCATCTTCATCAATATTTATCGCCTCCGGAACACGATCAAGTGACGTGGTTTCGCACTCAGGAATATCTTCGGTTTCAATCTCAATGGATTCCTCCTGTGGACACTCACCACTACACATTTTCTCATCAACAGATGCTTCAGTTGGAAGCATAGTGGCTGGTTGTAACGTTGCCGCCTGGGTAAGCAAAGCCATGTTGAAAGCTAGTCGGAAGTTGTCATGGCGATAGGCCTAACATCGTCACTATTGTTATCGATGCTCGTATCCAAGGACACGGTGGCACTTCGATGCCTTCTGAAGAACTGTTTGCCCAATTGGACGTTGCGGGTGAAATGGTGTTACATAATTTTAGAAAAAAAATATTTCTTTAAGGCTCTCAGGTCTGTTACAATGGTAATGCCGACAAAATGTACTAAAACAATTCAGAATATAATTTTTAGATAAGTACAACTTACACTGAATATGCTTCTAGAAATGAAATATTCGTGAACATGCACAAAAACGTACAGCATTTCAAAAATATTATGTGAAATTATAGAAACTAACATTACAGAAAATAAAAGTATAGTAAATAATTACTTAATCGTCTAATACGTACGTAGTATAGAGAAAGAACTGTAATGCTTCTACAAAAAATCGGCGATTTTTCTGCAGAAAAACTAGTTGTGAAGACCCCAGATATAAAAAAACAGGATAATTCTTGTGCATGCAGTAAAAATCTTTTTCTAATACAATGTTAGACAGAATCCATGTTTTGTGTATACTTGTTGTATAAAAATTGGTTTACTGTAAAACGTCTGTCGTTACGTCTGTACACAACGTTAGCGAAGACAGGATTTCCGCAAAAACTGATATTCCCCGATCGATCTGGCTGATGTCACGGCCCTTGAATTTGAAACGGATATTCTGATTTTGTTTGGTATTTTATATGAAATTCCGACGACATTTACAAAACTTACCCAAAAATGACTACAATTTTTTCTTTCATTTTTGCCTCAGTGCAAAGTGTGCTTATAAAAATGCGCAGGTCCGAACTCCCTGAGTTATGGAAAACGGCAATAGTTAAAATTATTTCACCGCCTTCTGTTAACTACAATATCGAAAATTGATTTTTGTTTTCTTAGTTAAAGCTGTTCTTCAAAATCAGATCTTTAAATGATGTCATGGACAATTTTTTCTTTCTTTTTTTTGCGATACTGCGACATAAACTTATATGTAGGTTCGATTTTTACTGAATTCTCTAAATGTTTGAATATGAACAGTATAAAATGTTTCGTTCATATACTTATAGAAAAAAAATTATAATGTTTCGGGGAAAACAGCGACTTTTCGACTCAAAAAATCTCTAAATTTGGGGACCTGACACTAAGAAAAGTGGTCGAATCTGATTTTGAAATTGCCCTATTAATCTGGCTTGAATTTGAAACGGATATTTTCATTTTTGGAGGTTCTTTAAATAACGCCCTAAGAATATTTCCAAACTCTTTCCAAACAGTGGCAAACTCTTGTTAATATTTCATTCTTAGATAAAACAAAAACTAAATTGGCGTATGCCTCATTTCTCAGGAATCTCTGAATTTTTGAAAATTGCCAAATGTAATTTATTCGGCATCGTTCGAGAAGGTAACAATGAACAATATTGATGAAAAAGTTTTTTTGCTTTAAATTAAATTTGTTATTTCGAATTAAATATATAATATATGTAAAATACATAGTGTGAACATTTTATCATTTTTTAATTTACAATTCTGTGACTGAAAAATTGAGAATAGCTGAAAAAAATATTTTAGGCAGCAATAAGAGCAGCTGGGAGGATCGTGGAGCAGAACAGTCATTCTTACCTCCGACTAAAATATTAAAGTGCTAGAACGAGAAAATTTGTGGCATTCTGTAGCACAACTAGATTATTAATGGAATCAGTCCTTCATATTACACCTGTCATGTACACATTTTTCAAAATATGAATAGTTTTCACGTAATTTTGAGTGAATGAATTAAATTTTAAAAGCTCGCTTTTCTCAAAATTTCTCTAATATTAAAGTTAGTTTTCATCTAATGTAATATTCTCCTGAAAATTACCTCTTTAAACAGTTTCAAACATATTTTTTTAGTTTTTTTGCGCGAAATTTGAAAATGTATTGTGGCAAAATTAACTTTTATTCGAATATGAACTACATCTCCAATATTAAACCTAGGGATTCGTTTCTCAATGCAATATATTTGTCAATTTTGGATATTTAAATAACTTATTATATATTTGTTTCGAAAAATGACAAGTATTTGTGAGGAGGTGGCGGTGCTCTTCCCTCGTTAGATAGCGAGATCCGGCGCCAACCCACGTGGACTTTCGGGGATTTTTCCCAACCAAGGTTCACCCACCAGCGGGGCGCCGCCCCAACCGGGAGAAGATCTAAGCTCCCGACCCGTCTCCCGACATGTGTGGTATTTTAGTGACTGTAAATAAGGGTGTAAGTAAGGGGTGAAGATAGGACAAGGAAGAGGAAGGAAAGATCGCGCGCGGTCTGTGGCCCGTTTGTTAGGGTTTCGCGTCAATTTGGTGTTGATCGAAAAAAATAACACTGAAAACAACCGATCACAGCAGCCAGCGGCTAGAATTCTCCTACAGAGGCTGAATTCGACAATCGAGCTAATGACGAAAACCTTGCCACTGTCGGGACTCGAATCCTAGGACCCCAAGGTTGGAGGCACTGCAGTGCCCTGAGCCACCCAAGCCGGTAAGTCTGATTTAAAAAAGGACAAGGACTTTATCATTCAGAAATTGTGACACTTTATTTATAAACTGTACAATAGTGTAATTGTAATCAAAATATCAATGTTTAAAAACAAAACTGCAGAATATTCACTAATTTACGATTTGGATTAAAAATTGGAAGATTCATTCAACATCACGTTCTTTAATGGTTTTAAAATTAAATGCACGTCGAAGAAACGATTACATACTATTACTCATAAGTGATTCAAATGGAGTTGCCTATCACGTTGTAATTTAATGTCTTTTGGTCGCTGCCACGATTTGTATAAATGCATTTCTTCTATTTTCTCTGAAAATTTTTATTCATCATTCCGACATTTTTCCCCATTTATTTCTTCCTGAACCTCTATGACACAACATTAATTTTCGTGATATTACTATCTTTTGTTTCTTTTCGTCCTTTTGAATAATTCTTACACTAACAAACTCTGTAATAATATAAAACCCGCGGCTGGAAAGCACGTCTGCAGTACTGCTGACAGCAATTCAAATTCTAACATCTCTCATCATCATTTTCATCTCTCACTGCCAACGGCCATAACCATCCACAAAACCATCATTAGACCTCCCCTCATCTACGCCTGTCCAGTTTCGATGTTGGCTACATTAACTCCATACTTAAAAACTCACACCTACCGAACGCCAGACGCCGGAAACCTGCCCTCACGGAACCAGAATTGGCTAGTGATGCTACAGAATTGCACAAACTTTCCCGTTTTAGTTTTCTATTTCCTTTGGTCTCGGTAAGCTATTCAAACTTGCCACATATTCTTGCCTGCTGCCCGAAGTACATTTTTTTGAAAATTTCTTAACCTTCGTTTTTATAATAGTAAGACGTAAATATTATTATAAGAATATTAAAAAAGTAAAAACCTCATTCTAAATGACAATTGTCTTTGAAAAATTCTTAAGAAAATGGCATTTAAGCACTACTGTAAATTTGAAATTTGAATCTACTTTTCACAGAAAATTTTTGAGTTTTCGAAACACTTAATTTGTAGTCATTTCAAGAACATTAACCCACAAATACAATAGTGTTTACAAATTGCTGGAAATATACCTATCAACAGCGTGAAAGATCTTTCAAAAAATTACATTTGTGTAATGATTGAGAGAAAAAACACCGGAATTAACTTATTCATATTAAATAGTGCAATTATTACTATCCGTTCGAAATGTTTGAAAAAAATTTGGAGCCGTTTTTAAGAAAATGGCGTTTGAGCGATTATGAAAATGTGGAGTTTTGTGCTAATTTTCACAGAAAACGGTAGAGTTTTCGAGAAACTTTATACGACATTACTTAAAGCACATGTACTCACAAATACAATAAAGTAAACACATTGCCGTTAGTATAAATATTCACGACATGAGAGGCAAGTCAAAAAATTACATTTTTGTACTTCTTGAAAAACAAAAGAATAGAGTAATATTGCGTTTATGTCATCTTATAGAGTACATTTAGTACCCCCAACGAAAAGTTTAAAGAAAAAAATTGGAGCCATTATTGAGAATTTTGTTTTGTAATTTTTCACAATTGCACATGTTGCACGCAACATTGCGCGAAAACTACTACATTAAAAAAAAGTGTACGTGACCTTAATGAAAGAACTCACTATCGAGAACAAATTTTATTTGAAGGAAAATTCTTTATCTTCAATTTTGTAGTTGTAGGAAGACGCCTGAAAAAAATTGAAATTTTCAAAAATTCAGTGTTAAGCCTGAAATTGGGACCTATGCCCCCTTTATAAGTGTGTTTTGCTCTATTCTTACAAGAAATTTAAAGAAAAAAAATCGAGCCGTTTTTGAGATAATTTTGAAAATGTCCCAGGGCTTCATTTTAAGAACCCTCAAAAATCAATGAATGATTTTCAAAATCGCAGTGCTTCGACTCAGGCCAAATGCACAAGGGTATACATTTGCAAAAAAAAACCTACGCATGGTTTAGGCGCTTACAGTGTTCACAGACAGCAGACGGACGGACAGACGGCGAGACGGACGTTTTGAGAAAAATAAATAAATAAATAAACAACACTTTTTCGGTACCAGGGGACCCTGAAACGTGTATTTCCGTCGAAATCGATTTTCCGCATAACTTTTCCTGTACTGCGTATATTATTCCGTATATACGTACGAATACGGAAAAGTAAAAATATATTGGTATTCCTAGTCAAAATTTCCGATCTAAATTGTTTTAGAGGTGTTTGAAGAAGTTTCGCTTAACCAAATTAGTTTGAACTATAATTTTAGGTAAATTATAAGGTAGGTTTTCACAACATATGTAAAATCTATTATGTACTGATCTATGTATGCTCTGTAAATACGATAATAATAAATTTAAAAAGACCTCACTTAAATTTCGTTATTATGAACTCATTATTTCCTTATATGCTAATGCTGATAACTACTGTCTTATACGCAGTATGATCTCCGAAAATGGAACAACTCGTATAGTTTCAAGACTTTGTCATTGTAATGGCAAAGTCATTTTGAATAGCTCAATTCGAGGCTTCAGAATTTCTCGTATGGCCGAGTACAATGATGATTATGGGCGTGCGTTATCAGAGGAACACATCATTTATGTTGGCAACATGCCTCTCCAGCTGCTGTAAATTCAATTTCAGAGCTGTAAGAGCGTGCCAAAGTATGTGAATGTAACAGACATCCCATAAACGCTGTTAGCAACTCCACTCCAATAAAATTCTTGTTGGGAAACTGTTATTACCCATTTAGAAACTTTGATAGGTAGTCGGATGTTCTTGCTTTTAGTGTGGTGAGAGCACTAAATAGAATGGCCTCACTAATGGCAGGCAAATATCCATTCGGTTAGGTGAATTGTTCCCGAAGAAATGCTTGTCCCACTAAACGTTGTTTATGTGCCTAAAGGATAGAGATGTTCACAGTGAAATATAATTCTCATTGATCTTAATAATATCGAAAGTTCTTGAGGGCGCATATTCATTTATCAAATTCATGTATATATGCATGTCCATTTTTTTATTTTTGTACGGAAACACATGGAGAAGATATGAAATAAACATGGTTTAGTTACCTTTACTATAAAATTTCTTTCAGTCAACGAAAGCATTGAGAACTCAGTCACGTTTATATTACATTATTCTTGTGGAATTTATTCCGTCTATTTAAATGAAGTATAAGTGAAAATAGAAAATGTACAAAAGTGTAGGTGCTTTATTTACCAGAACTCACTTAAGATTTCAAATAGAAAAGGACACTACTTAGCTCTGCTCAATTACTTTCGAAAACAATTCTACAGCTACGGGGTCCATTATTAAATTAGTAGAATATTGATTTAAAATTTGTAAATTTCTCTCTCCTCTGATTTATATTTCTTGAGAGTATTATTGTTTGTTCAATGTGTTATCACCAATTCACTTGGTGTTATAGTTACATGCTTACCATTTAATAATTAGTTCTCTCATACCTCCCTATACACATCTGAATTTAGATGCACAATCTCACGGCAATATGAATGAAAATCTTTCAACGCTATACAAATAAAAAATTGCGTGCTTTCATCAATGTTAAATAGTGATTATTTGGAATTTCGTCAAGGAGTCATGAACGAATGTTAGGTAGTTTCCAGAGAACAGCTCCCTGCGGCTGCAGCTGCAGGCCTCTGTTGATTGCCGGAGAGCTCCCGAGGGACACTTGTCGGCCAGCCCCCCCCCCCCCCCGCTGTCGATCGATGACATCATTAAGAGCGTCAACACCGCACGCGCCGGCCGCGTAATGAGGCAGCCGCGTGGGCGTGGGCGGGGGCGCGGGCGGGGGCGTGGGCGGGGGCGGGGGCGCGGGCGGGGGCGCGGGCGTGGGCGGGGGCGGGGGCGCGGGCGGGGGCGGGGCGCGGGCGGGGGCGTGGGCGGGGGCGTGGGCGGGGCCTGCCGGGGCCGCGGGACCGGTGCACCGCGGCACAGCGGCGCGGCGCGGCCGCACGTGCTCAAGCGATTGCTCACGGTCTGCGGGGGACGCTAGGGTTGTATGCTCTCTACAGCGTAGTTGCCCTTGATACCTCTTGGGCATTGGAAATATTAAAGGAATGTTTGTATGTGCTTCAACAAGAACTTCACTGTCAGATGAAAGTAAAATGAACTAGTGGCCCCACTCGCGCACTATTCATCAGAACCTTTCTCGGACTAAGGAAATAGAACTTGGCTGTTTAATCTATGTCACAAGGATCTGTATATAGACGTTTCTGAAAAACGAAGTATATAATAAATAATTTTTAAATATTTTTATCGTGTGTTTCAAGTACAATTTAAGTAAACGCTCATGTAAAATCAATGTACAAACTTTTTATTTTTTGGAAACTGATTCGTTGAAGAGGGTAAGTAAATAAGTTGTGTGATCGTAAAAATAGCGAAACATTAAACTTGATATATTTCACATAAAAACTGCCAAATGTAGCAATTGCATTATGTTGTTAAAATAATTCTGATTTTTTCTGCGACACAATTTGGGAATATTTATTATAAAACATTTAAATCGTTAATATCATGGTTTTATTAGGTTGAAATTACTAATTGTCTTTCACTTTTTCGCGTTGTTTCCTCTATCAATTAAAGCCTTTTAGATTCTAAAATCCTCCATTCTACGTTCTCAACCCCTATGGAAACGGCAAATGGTTCTATACGGTTCGGCAACTATAGTAACAGAGTAGAGCGGATAATGCGATACGAAGGGTCAGTAATTACAAGCAGGATATATATTTTGCGGGCTTTGTTACACTAATGCACAGCCATATCGCCGTTTCCCAAGTGCCCGTTCTCGCATGCAGGCCCCGGACGAGGTCGCAACCGGCCCCATTGGCGCGACCTCGCAAATGCACAAGGGGAGAGCGTGGGGGGGGGGGAGACCCCATGAACGCAGAGCAATGGGGTGGGCAGTAATGCTCCAGATGAGAGGTTTCCTCATTTCAGTTAGCGGAGATATGCTCCGGTAATTGGGAAGTGTTTGAAATAGAATGTTATTCTATGATGATTCTTGGAATCGTTTATGAAGAATGAAAACTTTCTAGAAATATTTAGATGTTACCTTCTATCTTCTCACGACTGCTGTAACATTGACAAAATTACTTCGCAAGGAAATGCGTAGCAATTATGCATATACCAAAGACGCGGACTTGTTTATTTGCATACATTGAGCGTAAGGTTAACTCGCTTATTTACTTTGTTTGAGGGTAGATCAGGAATAACAGTGACATCGCGAGAAGTTCACGTTAAAAGTAAAACTTTAATTTTTCTAAATTACGTAATTTAGTTCTGACATTCAAAGACACTATTCACCGTCCAACATTTTCTAACGAAGAGTCACCAATGCATTTTTATTTACGAAAACATACTTGTCACTTCCTCGATACTACTCGTACATTTGGGTAATGCAGATTAATACAGTTAATGACTGCATTAGTAGCTTCGAATATGAGAGAAAAATCTGAATATGTGTGGTTTCGTGAACGTGTGTGAAATTTTAGGAAACACAACTGCGAGAAACTTATTGATATGATTTCGGACGAGATCTTCCAGATCATCTGCCGAGCGAGCGAGCATCCGGATTGAGCAGAATAACTTGGGCCGCGTCCGCCCCACTAGGCCAGAGCCTGTTCACTCCGTGGCTGCAGGCGCGTGGCGGGGAGAGGGCCGCGTAGGCGGCGCTCTGCGGGTGAGGCCGGGGCGGGGCGGGGCGGGGCAGAGGTGCTGCGTTTGCGAGCAAAACTGCGTCGCGCGGGGTCGGAGCGGCGGGCGCGCGTACAATGCGCCGGAACCGGGGGGACAAAGCCGCGCAGGCGGAGGCGGCGGCGGCGGGGGCGGGGGCGCGGGCGACAGAGAGGGCGGGGACGGCGGGGGCAATGGCGGCGGCGACAATCGCCATGTAAATGAAGCCGCGCCGGAACCAGCACCATTGTCCGCTGATGGACGGCCGCCGCAGACGTACCGCCCGCCCCCGCCTTCGCCCCCGCCGCTGCGCTCGTAGCCCCGGTGCCGCCCCGGTGCCGCCCCGCTCCCGCCCCCGCCCCCGCTCCTGTTCTCTCCTCTACAGGCTCACCGTTCTTGTTGCTCACCTTTGGGTTGTACTTGTACTCACGACTTACAGTCAGTATCTGCGGATGCACGTGTGATTTTCCGCCACCTTCGTCGGGTATTCTGTTAAGTCCTTTTTACAGAGAACGTAGTTCAACTCTCGCCTTTCAGCTTCCTATATTTTTACTTTCTCGCATTTATGTTATTTTTTTCTTATTCCATTTCATAGTACATACTCCATTTTCTATCTTATATTACTTCAATATTTTAGTTATTTTTTAATACAAACACACACACACACATTTATTCTTCAATATATATACCTCAATTATATTTTAGAATTGCGTACACCTGTTGTTTTTGGATTCCTAATTTTCCATTAAATTTGAAATCATCAATGAAGTTTGTGTTCTATCACGAATATTACAATGCTTATTTTAATTTAGAATAAGTTAAAATCGCAAACTGTTTGGATTAATTATAATTAATCCAAAAAGTGAAAACCAAATCAAAGGTTTCTCAGCGTTTCAGAAAAAAAATTACCCAATAGTCGTAATCGTAATTACAAGAATAGTGAATTATTATTTTAACTAAATATCTGATGAGGACTAGCTTGTCTAGACGAACCGTCAACAAAAAGTATAGAGATGATTTTTCTAAAAAATTGAGTAAACTGCGACTCGCCATGATAGACAATCTACTCCGTGATAAAAAAAACAAAACATTAGCGTGCGCATGCAATTTCTTCCTACGTACGTTTTCTCAGCGGCCCAGATATGCCCAGTAGTTATCGCTGAATCGTTTCCCGCACTGCACGCACGATCTACTCTCCCAGCTTCCTTCGCCATTTTCATTGGTGCGTTGGTGGGCGGTTGGCGCTGTCAGGTTGAGGTACGACGCCGGCAGCCGCGAGGCCGTTCGCACCCAACGGCCCGAGCAGCTCGACCGCCGCTTCCGCCCACGACCGTCCTGCCCGCCGCCCCGCCTCCGCCTCCGTCGCCACCGGGCACCGCCGCCCCCGCCCTCCTCGCACTCACGCCCGCCATCTCCTCAAAGAACATCTTCCGCACTGTCACGCTCCTTCCAACTTCATGATTGCATTCGCGATCGCTTCCGCGGACAGAGTCACGTGCCAGATCTTGGCTGTCCGGGTGACGCCGCGTCGAATTGAATTGAATTGATGCCTTATTTTACGTGGCGAGACTCAGGCTGCTCTTCCGTCTGACCACGCCAATTTCGCTACGCTCCTTTCACCAACTAGCAGAGAAAGGAGGTATTTCTTGGGCGAGAAACAGGCGATTTGAATTTAGCTCAGAGGCGTCATTTAGGCTTGAGGATCTTTTACATGCAAGTAAATCTACTAGCATGGGACAGCCGGCTTTACTTCCCCTCCGAAGGAAGGCGTACGAAGGATTTTTTTCGCCCTTAAATATACACGGCTTCGATCGGGTTTGAACCCGTTTGAATCCGATACGCTAACCGTTACACCATCGACGCGCGCAGAAGGCGCGTCAAAGGCTGTGTTGCCGACGTTTCGACCATCTTGTCATGGACTTCCTCAGGGCTAGTAATAAAGTTTTGGTAGATTTGTAAATTTTCTCCCCGTAGAGGGTAGTTAAATGTATTACTATACCAGACCTGAAGAAGACCACGACAAGATGGTCGATACGTCGGCAACACAGCCTTCGACGCGGCGTCACCCGGACAGCCAAGATCTTGTTCATGATCGCATATCTTTCCCGCTATTGTTGCCCCTCGGGTCGCTCATGAACAGCACGCTAGCTTTCTGTGAGGCGGCCCCAGGCTCGATTCCAGGTCGGGGCAAAATGAAGGTGAAGCTTTCTAACACAAATCGCCTCAGTTTCTATAGCTGTGTGACGAAAGAAAAAGCTCAGGCTGGCCAAATAACGTAGGTACGGTGATGGGAATACTTCTTGGTCGTCACATATCTCTTTCACCACGAGGCGTGTAATATAGAAATAAAACGGGAACTACGCAAAAGCTAGCTAGCAAAAGCTAAGTTAGCTAGCAACAGTCGGATTAATCCGACCCTAAAATGCCAAACACATTCATTTTGGGCCTTTCTTATCTTCACGAACTCAAATGCAAACCCGCTAAAACACTATTTTAACATAAGTCAGTGCCATTAACTCATTTTCTACCCGCAAGCCACCTGAGTCCGATGCAATTTCAAATATCACTCGTACCACAGCCACTAGCTATCTTCCACCATCAACTGCGACTGTAACCCCTGCCTCCAGATCCCGCACCGCCGCCACCATCGCCCCCGCTCGTGCCGCCTCTGCCGCGCCGCCCCGTGGATTTCCCTGTCGGGGCAGCGGAGCGGACCGCAGCGCGAGGACACTCGCCTCTAATAGGCGCAGCGGACAAAGGCGGGCGCCACGCGTAATCGTCTTTACGGCGCGTGCGCCGCCAGAGGGTATTTCAAGAACGCGACTGCGAAATCGCGTTCGTTGGCCGCCGCTGCCCACTCGCGCCCTGTTCTCGTTGAACGAACTCCAATAGGCTTCCTTTTGATACGGGTTTGTCTCGCTCCTCTTCGCGGGCCCGGGAATTTATAGCCAGAGCTCCGGCCCACATATAAGGGGCCGCTTTTACTAGCGGAGAGAGAGAATTGCGTGCGGTTTTACTCAAGCAGAGGCAGATTTCGTAGTACTGTTTCTAAACGAACCGCGAATTCTATAGAATTTAAGGCATCCACAGCACAAAGAATGCTCGTAACTGTTTTTGCTAATATGAGCTCTAGTTTCCATTTATTCGAGAATCGCCTGGAACGAATATGAAACAATATATGCTCTTTGTTATGGTGAAATATTAGTATTCAATAGGCTTTACAGAACGGAACATTGAAAGCAAACTGTCATTTCAAGAAGTCCTATTCATTTAAACCCATTTTGTTCTTTCCCTTGGCCCAAACGTCTTACTTAGGCTATTTAGGTACGCTGTGAACATACATTGTTGTGATTAGTAAGTGTGAAAATCTCTTAAAATATGCAAGAAATCAATTAGTATATATATAATACCAGTTTAGAAGCCGAAAGTCAGATATACTAAGAGCAAAAGAAATGTTACTCTCAAAACAACGATAAATCACAACATACATCATAACAATTTTTCTTCACCACCAAACAGGCTTCTATATAATATAAACTTCTCCCAAATTGAAACATTGTAGTCAGTAAAGGCTAGAACTTATTATATTATTTGTAAAGAATATGTAGGAGATTATATTATTTGTAAAGAATGAAAGTTTTCAGAAACATGTATTTAAAATTAATGAAACAACCACAATTCATTAATATAATATATGGTATTCACAAAAGTAATTTACCTTACCCAATTTATAAACTATTTCGCTTATTTAACTATGACAGTCATAATTAGAATAATGAATTTAATAATTTATTATTATTATTATTATTATTATTATTATTATTATTATTATTATTATTATTATTATTATAGTTTCAAAAATATTGGAATATTGAAATGAAATACTCGATATACAAACTCGATATCACTTATTTTGGGCTTCAGTAATAGAATACTATTCTTCGATTTCATGAATATCATTAATATTGCGTGAGAAATAGCATTATAATTTGTAAGCCAGGTAAGAGACACAAAAAATCACATGTGAGTTAAGTGAATAAAAAACCACATCTAGAAACAAACTTTCTGAAAAGATATTCTCGGCGAAGTTATTCAGGGATTGACAATATTGAGAATTTCGAGTTTCCATTCTAGTAAAGCAAGAGCAAGTGATACTAGAACAACAACAGCATCTATTCTTTTGAAGGAATTGCTCATGATATGCTATTTATCTCTTGTTCATAAAACATCCCCATTGCTGCACAAGTTCGCAAACGATCGCAAGCGAGGAAATGGAGGCTGTGTGGGGAGGTGAGGTGAGTGTAAAAGGTGGGGTCCACTGCGATTGCGAGAGCAGCAGCACAAGGAAGAGAACATAGGTCTAGATGGAGGCGAAGTCGGTGTAGGCGGTCGGTGGGGGCGAGGGGCGGGGCCGAGACGGAAGCGGGGAGAGGCAGCGCCGTGGAGGAAGAGGGCAGGAGTACAAGCGATGAGGAGGAGGCGGAGAGGAAGTGTGTGCACGCGAGGAACGCGTGTGGAAGGAGGTGACGTGCGGGTGTGGGAAGGCAGAGTGCAGACGGGGAGAGGGGACGTGAAGGCGGGCTGGAAGGGAAAAAAAGGCGTGTGCGTAGGCGGGAGAGGCAGGAGGGGAAGGGTGGGGGGGAGAGGAGGGGGCGGGGTCGCGCCAGGGAGGCCCCGCACGCGCGCACGGGGCACATTTGTATCGGTGCGACGTTTATTGGCGACAGCGGGTAAGCGCCGGCCGTCCGTCTTGGGCGCTCCGCAGTCGCGGCACGCAGGGCCCGCCGCCCCTCCCCCGCGCCCGAAAAGCCCCGCGCGCCGCCCCGCCCCGCCCCGCCCCGCCCCGCCCCACGCCGGAGAGTAATAGAGTGATATACCTCCGCATTTGTACACTCGCGCGGGCCACTCCCCCTCGGCCGGTCCGTTTCTTCTGGCGCGTTTGTCACCGACCGCGACACGCCGCGCCGTGTCACGGCAAGGCGCGCGCCTGTCTTACCGAGGTGTAATCGCACTGTTGTTCCTTGTCACTTACCACCAGGGGTCTGTGGAAATTCGAGAGAAAACGGCAATTGCTTTAGGGGCATGGCGCATCTATTCTATTTTATTTCGCGCAGTTTCTGGATGAAGTATTATTTCCCCCCTTTTTGAAACATGCATTGGAATATTAAGGCTTATTTCCGTGCAACGCATTAGCTCCGAATGTATGATTAAATTACGTTAGTGGATGAAAAAAGAAGTATTTGCTTTCTATTTCCTTTGTACACTCATACATCCACCAGTTCTAAATGTCTGGTTCATACAGTTTTTTTACTTATTGATGTCATAACCGATATCCGAGTCACACTGATGGAGATCAAAGCCGTTAGTTTTACTATCTCAAATATTCTATTAATTTCCATTCAAGTTACCAATTCCTGATCGAGAGAAGAACTAATGATTTTGGCAAAAAGGTTAACTTAACTCTGTCTTCACAACACGTAACATCGGCGGCACGAAACATCGACCACAAATTGCTAATAATCATGAAGAATGCACAAAACACCTCATTATACGTCTATCTGACTCTATAATGTCGTCACTTCCACATATATCGTGTGATTACGCTGCACTATACCTCCAGGTCTCAACAAAACGCACGCGCGCCCTTTACGCCTCGGAAGAAAACCCGCGGCCGTTCTCCTTTTTCCCCAGGAGCAGGCGGGTCATCGAAGACCGGACCTTCTGAATACGAAATGAAGTCGCCGCGGTTCCCCGCCGCCAATCTAAGTAAAGCGCCGGGGGCCCGCGCCGCCGCGCAATCTACTCCGCGAGGCCATCGATTGGGGCGCACTCTCTCTGATCAGACGGAGCGAGCGAAGGCGGCGCCGGGCGGCGCGGTGGGCGCAGGGGGCCCAGGAAGGGCCGGGGGCGGCGGCGGAGACGGAACGGCGGTGGCGGCAGCGTGAGGGGCAGAGGCGGCTGAGGTGGCATGAGCGGGGGAGGGGACGCAGAATGGGCGGGAGGGCGGAGACGGAGCGGTAGTGGCGGAGGTGATGGTGATGGCAGCGTCGGGGGCAGAGGCGGCTGAGGTAACATGAGCGGGGTAGGGGACGGGGAATGGCGGGGGGCGGCGTCGAAGACGGAGTGGTGGTGGCTGAGGTGGCAGGAGCAGAGGAGGGGACGGGGAATGGCGGGGGCGGTGGCGGAGAAGGAAGGACGGCGTAGGCACGCGGAAGCAACAGCGAACGAAAGGAGGCGAAACCGCAAAGCGATTGAACGAACACCCATGTGCATGACGTGGGATGAACCTTAAACGGTCAAGGACGTCTTGTAAAAATGTCTTCTTTCAACTTCGATCAACTTGGTCTAATTATCTGAGGAAAATCTTAAACTTTTTTAAAAATTCTACTTATTAGGTAAATTAAGTTCTAGTATCTTTGCTTAGAATGACAAAAAAATGAATGAAGAAACAATTAACAATCAGATTACTGCAACATACTTGTAAATCAATCCGACATCTTTTACATAATTATAGCATTGTTGAAGGCTTTTCGAACTGCGACATTACATATGCTTGTGTTTATTTGTGTTTCTGGTCTTAAATAACGGATTCTCAATTTCCAATCACCACTTTGAAAAGTTGCTCTAACATGTCAATTAATTAGTTAGTCAATTAATACCCGGCGTTGCCCGAGTGTTTGCATATTCAATCTTTTTGAAAAAGAAAAAAAAACAATATGATATTAAACACGAGGTTTAATTATTCGACACGTTTACTCAAGCATTCTCTCACAAATGTCCGCGCGCTGTCAGCTGTTGTCGACACGGCCGCTTAAAATGGCATATGAGACTTCAAACACATTAGAAAGAAATGTTTCATTTGCATCGGACAGTTGAAACCTTAACCAACACGATAAGAGGGATGCTACGCTATCTATTGCTGAATAAATAAATTAAAAATCACATGCAAAGCTACAATTAGTTCTGATCGGCCCGTGGCAGTGAAATGGATAAAATGAATCGAAATTTTGTTCTACAGCGCCATTCAGTGGAGTTACAACAAAATTAACAGCGCATATATGTTCTGGGTGAAAAAACATGTAAATATGCCAACATTCATGGAGATCGGTCACACGCTGTCCACTCTTTTTCACTTTTCTTTGGAACATATATCATTAATTACCAAATGCCTATTGTTTAACAGTGGTAAAATGAAAATGACAACTGTCATCTGTTCCATAAGTTCAATTGCTTAGGGACAGTCACTGAACTGATACACGGCCGGCATGTTACCTGGCAGATGATGCTGACATGCGGCATGATGGCAGCTGACCAGTGACATGTGACACAGGGATGTGCTGGCACGAAAGTGGCAGAATGAACCGTGGGCTTCAAGTTAGCATGTGTCTGCTGCGGGTTCATGGGCGGACCTGAATTGCAACGCCCCAATTGCCCAACAAAACCCCAATTGCCCCGGCATACCCTTGAGATACCCGGGATAACTGCCCTCGGTTGCATGACTCGGTCGCTTGGCTGCGTCCCCTCCTCCGGCTCGGTCACCATGTAATAACTGAGAACTCGTTCACATGTCAAAATGAATATTGTTCTCAATACAACTGAGTACTAAGTCCGTTATTTACGCACCTCGCGCACATTTACCGAAGTCAAACGCCACCGTTGCACGCTTTCGACATTTATTCGGAGCGACATTTACTTTCGTAAATTGTCGCTTAGTCTCGCAAAATGTGCGCTTCGCACAACCTACCAGGCTCATCAGCCCGTCGGGAACGCCACCCATTGCAATGCAAATGTAGAAATGTCTATGGGTGTATGAGAGTATTGTATCAAGAGCATGAGACAGCAAACATTAATATGCATATCAAAAGTTTGACACTGTTGTAGGACTATTCAGCAATTTGAGAAGGTAACATAAATTGTCTTGTATGATGTAAACATTCAGAATAAGCTAAAGTATTCTATTTCTGTGTACTATTTTTTTCTTCTGAGTTCGAACGCTTGTTTTTGAAGGAACCTATCAGTGTGCCACTGGAAGGTTTCTAAAGGATGATCTCGATATTGATAGGATTATACTTTGGGAAACTATATTGGTTCCACTTTTGAAAGTAAAATTGCATGAAATTTCGCAAAACATTTTTTAGAAAGCTTACTCGGGTCTCTCGTTTTCACCTATTTGTATTTCGTTGTATTATTTTCCTTAATTATATTTTCTTTTCTTTTGATTGATAATTTTGTTCACAAATCTAAGTGAGAAGCGTCTCTGAACTATGGCAGCAGCTATCCTCTTCAAGGTGACGGTACATCATCTGACCGAGTTGCTAGAACACGACAATGGATGATAAAATAATGTTACAACTTCCCTTTATTTATTAAGTTAATGATGAACTCTTAACAGTGTCTGGAAATCACATTCTGATTCATTATTATTGTAGAATGTATACGCTGAAAAAGATGAACGTGTATTGTCTAGACCATCACTGAAATTGATGAAGGCCAAATACTGAATTAAAAAGGTAAGTCTCTTAAAAACATTCCGTAATGTTCATTAGTATTTTTTAATGACGAACACAAAACATAAATTATTTTACCTATTATATCAAACTCATCATGAGCTATTTAAATATTTAGATAATTCCTTTACTTTCTGGGAAATTACAAGCCACAAGTTATTAATAGTGTACGAAACCTTCGCGTACCATCACGCTTCTGGTTCTACAAGAATTTTAAAAACCAGGTCATTCATTATAGGTATGCAATCTGCTAATGAAAATCCCTCTCCTTTTGTTCCGTCACCCAAGACTAAGAGCAGCACATCAAAAAATAGAAATTTATCTCTTTAATTCCACTACATAAGACGAATTACGAACGAATTAATTTGAGCGAGTACCGCGAAAAAGCCGACAGATTACGCGGGTGCACGAGGCTCTGTGACGACTCGTGGGCTTCCAAGTAACGCGATGCCGCCCGCTCGCTAATCGTCAAAGAACCGCATTTGTATTCCCTAATGGCGTTCAAATGGCTGCGAGGGCGGCCCGGCGCGAGTGCCGCCCGTGCGTTTCCACGGCCGCGAGCTGAGGCGCGGAGGCGCTACGAGCTGCCGGGACGGCCCGCGCGGCGCGCTGCACTCCGCGAAAGGTACGACGACATAATCCATTATACTTCAAAGCTGAAATTAATAATCCCCGAGAACGCGCGGGGCGCGCACATCTGGAAGGGCGGAAGGGGAGGGGGAGGGGAGGGGAAGGAGGAAGCCCGGGGGCGGCGGAGGAGGGGCAAATCTCGCGGGTTTATTTTGACCGCGCTGCTCCCGAGGGTGCTTTGATCGCCCTGCGCCCGGTGGGGGAGGCGCGGCCGGGGCGGGGGAGGGGGGCGAGGGGGCAGCAGAAGCCCCACTGGAGGGAAGGGTGATGATCCCCGTGACGTGGGGCTCTGACCGCGGGCGCGAGCGCGGCGGAGAGGCCAAAGATGAAAGGGCGAACCTGGAGGGTCCAGGATGAATGGCGTACGAATAAAAATGAAGCGAAGTAAATAAAGTATTGTTAAAAAGCGACATCAAATTTGACTGAGGGAGGAATCGGAAAAGGAACAGACGTTGCCACATAGACACTACGAAGGCGAGAAGTTGAAGCAAATGAATTAGTTTACAATTTAAGAAATGAATTTAGTATTCATTTTCATGAAATTGTTATGTCTTTGATATAATTAAAAGATCTACTAAAATTAAATGAAATACATAAATAAAAAACTATTTTGAGATTACAATAAAATAATTGTGTAATTTATATTCCATGATCTACGATATATACGATTATATATTGAAAGATATAAAGCAGGACAACATCATTGAAGCTTGCGTTAATAATGCCAGAAAGCCTGTGGTGAAAATGGGGACTTAAGGTTTTTTAACCATCTCTTCGAATAATATTTTCATTCGAAAATTAACTTACATGAAATGCAATACCCAGTCGAATTCTGAAGAAATGCAAGAAATAATCAACTATTTTGTTGGATATCTGCGTACAAATAACAATTATGTAGCTTAAATATACATCTCAAATTATATTTTATGAACTCATTCAATTGTAAAATATTAGATAAGAATAATAAAATGGTATCAGTTTCGAAATACTTTTGAGTACTTGAATATAAAGATGAGAATAGGCGAATATAATATATAATGAGAAGGTGAGTCAATGTTTATAATTTAAAAAAAGAAACAATAAATTGATGGGCACCGATGGGTATTAATAGAGGTAGCGCAAGGAGGGAAGAAGAGGCACCAGAAAACAAGCGGCAAGAGCATTGGGGGGCGCCGCGCCGCTGACGGAGCAGGAGCAGGGTGAGGGGGCGGGGGCGAGGGCGGGGGCGGGGAAGCCGCGCGGCGCAGGGCGAGGGCAGGTGCAAGGAAACGATTTCGCCGGGATGGCGGCGGCACGAAGGGCGGGCGTGGGCGTGGGCGGGGGCGGGGGCGCGGACGGAGTCGCTCAATCAGCTAATGAGCGAACAACCGCGGGCGGGGCAAATCCGTCCTTTGACCGGGCGGTCGCATGGCTGGGAGGCGAGGCGGGGCGGGGCGGGGCGGGGCGGGGAGGGGCGAGGCGCCCCGTGCTGCACGAGCGGCCGTGGGGCGGTCTGCTACCGCCGCCGCCACAATGCTAGCGATCGGGCCAGAAGCGGGTTTCGAAGCCGTCCTCCATTACGGGCGCTCGCTTGGGCTGATTGAGCCCGGCGGCCGCTCGCCGGCTTATCGCTGGGGGCCGGGGCCGGGCAGGGGCAGGGGTGCTGGGTGACGCGGGTGCGGGGGCTTGGTGTGCGGCTTCTGCGAGAGGGCTTCGCCTACCGCTCACACGCCCAAATCAAAGGCGGAGGAAGAGGAGTACGAGGCAGGGAAGAATGAAAAATAGGCAGGCGACAAACGAAGCAATGGAGAGTCGCGGAACGATTTCAGGGAAGGGCGGTGATTAGGAGAGTTGAAAATGGAAGAGGAACACCAAGAAAGAAGGTGATGATTGAGAAAAGCCATCTATAAATATCATTAGGTAGAAGAGAGCGGATACCCAGAGGGAAAAGGCAAATATGTGATGCAAAATGATGCGGTCCAAGATAAGTCGAAAAGAAAAATAAGTCTTCCTTATTGAATAAAAATGTGGTGCTTCAACACCACATTCTTAGAATTTTAGAAATTAAGAAACTTCAATGAAAATTAGACCTGAGCCATTTTGTAAGTGTTCTCTTCACGAGGAAAAAATATAATAAAAACATTGGAGCCGTTTCAATATTATTTTATAAATTGCATTAACATACAGCAGAAATTTCGCAAAAGTACCAGTTTAAAAAAAACGTACGTTACCTTATTTATAACAGATTGTGGTTAAGATTTTGCTGAAATCTCTATCATTAATATTGGCCTGTGGCTATATTAACTTTTTGCAATTTTCGATTTTGTCGAAAATAGGATCGGTATTACTTTTTTACCATCGTTTGCTTCCGTCCCTTACGAGGAATTAAATCCAGGAAAATTATAAATGTTTTTAGGAAAATAATTGTTTAAAAATTACGTATATTTCATGGAAAATTACGCGGAAACTACTCATATTTTCGAAAATTGTACATAAGCTTATTTCAAGACGTCTCTTTAAAAAACACATTTCATTGAAAAACATATTTATTTTCAGTATTGTACTTGTAAGAAGTCACCGAAAAACTTTCGAAATTTTGCAGTTTTCAAAAATTTAGATATTTTAACTAAAAATAGTCCTCGTCTATTTTTTAAGAGTTATTTACGCTATTCGAGAACAGAGGTTAGTCAAAGACTTTAGGGTCATTTTGAGAAACTTTTGATATTTTTGATATTGAGGGATCATTGAATGTACCCCCAGAAGTCAAAATATCCATTTTGAACCCGAGGGGCCTTGAGTTCGTTCAGATCGATCGGGGAATATCAATTTTGGCGAAAATCGTCCGAACGGTTTAGGCATTAGAGTTAACCACAGAGGATGGACAGACGTTTTGCCGACAATCGAGTATTCGGTGTGAAGATCCCACAAAACGTGGGTCCTGGACACACAAAGTGTTAGAGAAAGTAATTTACTTTACTTGGAGTAATATACGCACTATAGAAAAAAATATGTAAAGCATTAGAAAAATATTTCGTGATTTCAATAGAAAAACATGTTTTGGGATCCGCTGATACCGTTAAAAAAAAGATCCGTCCGTGTGTTCATCCTTGTTGATGACCATTGGGAATAACACTAGCGCATAAACTGTTCGTAGATTTTTTTTCAAAATGAATATTCCCGGATCACTTCCTCCCGACGCAAAGCTCTGTGAAACTGAACAACATTCTTTAATTTTTACTTTTAAACTTTACATGACGACCCTGGAACACTTTCAAAATATTCTCCAAAAGGAAGAAACGAAATTTGGAAATGAGTGTAATTTACATATAGAGATGGCATAGATGCAATTTTCACCGTTCACACTGAAACTTCGAAAATTTCGAAAGTGAATTTTTTCAGTGACTTCCTACATTTACAATATTGAAGATAGAGATTTTTTCTGGAATTGAAATTTGTCCTCCACATTTAGTACTTTATTTAATGTCATATACATTGTTTGAAAATATAAGTATTTTCCCTGTAATTTTCAGTAAAATATGGTGAGTATAAAGCATTATCAAAAACAAACGTTTCTCAAAAAGGTTCCAAAATTTTTCTTTCATTTTTGTATGGATAGTGCTAAATATATTGTATAAGATGACATAAACGCCATTTGCTGTATTATTTTGTTTCTTCAAAAATTATACAAATGTAATAATTTGGCAGCATCATGTCGTTGATATTTACTTTTTCAACAATTTGTGTACATTATTGCATTTGTAAGTAGAAGTAGTTTAAATGAGGTATTATAATGTTTCCCGAAAACTCATTACTTTTCTATGAAAATGAGATGAAAAGTGCAAATATTCAGATACGCTAAAAAGTCATTTTCACAAAAACGGTTATAATTTTTTTCTTCAAACTTTTTGTACCCATAGTGCTAAATGCACTGAATAACATGATGTAAACACAACTTTCATGTATTCTTTTTTACTCAAAAGTTAAACAATAGTATTTTTTTAAAATATCTCGCGCCCAGTATGAGCGGATACTTTTAAATGCTTTAGTTACACAGTCAAGTTCGTAGGTATACTATCATGGAATTCATTAGTTATTTTGCCTTCATTATGAACGCGATGAATATTCAAGTATTCTTAACAAAGTAAAACAGTTTTTGTGTAATATTTAAAGATACTGAGATTGACTTCAAGGCATTTATCGGTAATACATCTAATTCAGTTATGGTTATGCATTTCATTCATATATGATTAATTCATTGTCCCGTTGAAATGAATAGTTTAGAAATTAGGAAAATGTTTCTAATCGACATTTTCTGGTGTTAAGAATAGCATGAAGAAATTGATATGTTATTTAAATCGTTTACATGAATGTAATGTTGATTAAAAAAAGCTCATTTTATATTCTGGAACACAGCGTTTAGAAAAATAATAGTACGAATGCAAATTTTACACATTTCACTTAAATGAATGATTCATGTACTTCCTTCATTTTCCATTGCAACGAAACATACAATTGGATTGCTTATTAATAGAAATGTATTAAACCTTTTCTCACCAGCCAAAATATATCTAGTATTCATTCTTCTCCTCGTTTGCATTCATTACTTTCAAATGGTAGAAGTTTTATTGTATTATGTTATATCTATAATGTTGTACTCTTCAATCCGCTTCTTTATTTACCGACTTTTTGCCATTTCGAATTGTTCTTCGAGTACAAGGGCTATCTGACCGTCCTGATCACAACGTCGTCCGAACCATCCGCTATAGTGACCTGAATTACCTACTCTTTCGGGCTGACTGGCCACGCCATTGTCCGCAACCTCCATCCCAACTTCCACTACAACCTCTGCCATCGCTCCCGTCACCCCCGCCCCCCTGTCACCTCCTGTCACCTCCGCAGCCCCCGCCCCGGCTGCACACGGCAGCCACCCCCTCGCGCAATTAATCTGCCCATTGTAGCTCTGGCGAGTTGTCACACACACCTTCCTTTTTGCATCTACTGGGACTTTCCACGACGCGTTACGAATGACGCGTTTTTGTATTCTTTATGTTCCGCTCTGCTTCCAACAGCGTCGTCCAATGGTCCGTGCTATCTCTGGACTAAATACGTAGCTATCCATATAATAATACACAACGAAAAATGACATACGGGATTGGCATGCCACTCTACATTGTTTGACATTCACCTTTTATTCATCACTACTCGCCAGGATATTATTGCATCAAACTATGGTTCGCAGAGAATTTTGTGTTAAATGGTCAATAAATCACCTCTTCTCGTAATTAAAATCAGGGAACAGAATATGTTAACGAGCTAATACTATAATCCTGAATTATATACAACTGCACATATTATAGCAGGATTCATTAATTTTCAAACGCATTCATAAAAACAAAGCGGGCTGAATATAAATATAATGAAATTAAAAATGTTCTATTATTCATTGTTCACAACCAGTGTGACCGCAAATCCTGTTTCCGGGGTTCCCCGAATGTTTCACGATTAACGTTTTGGCTTTGATAATCTATGGCATTCAAAGCTCATAGGAATGATGATTATTGAATTATATGCAGTGAAAATGTTTTTTAAAATGGTTATTTTATTATAATAGTTCGTTATTCACTCCCGCATTGCACATAACGCTTGACCTCAATGTAATACAATTGTGTAATTCGGAACTAAACATAATAAGGTAGAATATCCAATATTAAATCACCTTATTTGAAACTAACGAGTACTTCCATTTTGTTAATGTATTTAACACTGAGCATTAAAAATCCAGGTACTCTAATTCTTCTTTTGAACTTTTAAGTGATAAATTGCAAGTGGTGTTCATGAACACACGCATCAATCACAATTTACCACCAAGATGATGTTAATAAATGTAAATTATTCCCAAACTAATGTAACTTCATTGGGAAGCGATTAATAAAAAGAATGTTGTGAGATAGAAGTTAATTGTCTACCGAGTAATATGGATTTGTCGTCGACAAAGAAATTGCAAAAAAAAAAATCTTTTAGAATATTTCACGGGAGAGTGTTTGACGGTTAACAAACCTGAAAACTGATTATTGTGCTTACGTCAAATTCATAATTATATGATCGACCAAAAATGTTTTGAAAAAGAAATAATTAATACATTGAGACAATTCATGACAAGCAAACGCGAGTGTCTAAAAGGAATATTTTTAAAGGGGGTCAGAAAAAAGTAATAAACAATAAAAATGCCTGATATTAAATGGAATATTTCGTAACCAACATTGATACAGAATTCCTTAAGAGATTCTCACTAGTTTTCCTTTCTAGTTTTCTACGTATGTAGTTAAGTTATTGTAATGCTCCAACAAAAACGTCGATGACAGAAAACTCGTGTTGGCGGTCCGTGGAATTGAAAAAGTTGATAAATCTGGTTCCTATAATATAGAAACGAGCATACGGAAAGACAGTACTATTATACTAGGCAGGAAAATTTACGTTCATACGTGAACGAGAAAGTAAAAGGCACTTCGCTTCAAATATATTCTGAAATTTGTAGATTAAACTGTAGCTCTCGCATCGGCCAAAATAAGTAAAAAAGTAAGTAAGAGTTTTGGTCTTATTATCCATCGACATTGTTCGTACCTCAATTTCGTAAGTTACAGGCATTAGTGGGGACCAGCCGGTGTCATTTCCATATGCGACCGAATTTTTACCAACCGTACCTTTTCCATTTTCTTCATGTCAAATCGTTGACCCCCATTTCACTTTCAAATATCGTCATTTCGAAATAGTACATACCTTTGTTTGTTTAATTTCGCCATCAGATATCCTTCAACAGATCCTTTTACGTGGTCTCAAGTCCTTCACAGTTTCACTCTTTAACCTCCAATTGCAATGCATCCATATTCCCTTGGTGCCCTATTCTCCCGCATTTTCTGCTTCAGTTCCATGACGGTTTGCTTTGGCGCCTTCCCGGCACCGTCGTCTCTCTTCCGCTCTGCGCTGAATGCCCCGCTCGCTCGGTGCCCTACCGCTGGGCTCTCTTCTGCCCACTGCCCTTCTCCGGCAGCGACCTCGTAATTAAACCCACACAGGCCGCGTCGCCTCCTCCGCCCGCCCCTTTGTTGGTCTCGGTAATTACCATTTAAATTGGTGCATTTTTGAATAACATTACGCTTCAAGCAAGTTACCAGGATTTCGTCATTTGGTTTTCGTCATTTTCTCTTCAGTAGAAATTGTATTACACAGCGTCTTATAAAAACAAACTGTCACAGAAATGCAGGTGAAAAAGACAAGATACTAAAATACAATTGTTAAACCATTATTTTTTGGTTTTCTGCTATAAATGTTTAAAATATGAATAATGATATCATTACAACTAGTTTTTTGCGAAACCTATGAAAAGTTTAAGCAATTTTTATTTGCTTTTTTTGGTCAAAACAATGAAAATGAATTAACATTATCGTAAGTCATTTAACTTTTTACAATGCAAAACTGAATGTTTGAAGCTAATTTTCTTTTATAAAATGTACTCTCTCAAAAAAGAATAAATCTATTAAAGAAGCCCTGAAGTGGTCTGAGAATCGGATGTATGATAATGTTTGCAACATATACTTTGTTCTTGACTTGATGAAATGGAAAAGAAAAACTTCAAATAATAAGTATATTGTAATTGGGTATATGTCATTGAAGAATTATAATGCAATTAAAAATTTCAAGCAACATTTCAATTAAATTATGATTACTCACTCATGTCCCTTAATAAATCGTTATTGTGAAATCGGACAATTTAAAAAAGAAACACGTAAACCAAATTTCCATTCGACATGGAACGGCTGTCAACAGATCTCCTCCACGTACCTCACAACACTGGGCAGTGACCATCCACCTCGTAGAGTCGCGTCGCCTGGAAAACATCCGAAGGAAATATCGACGCCCCGTCTATGGAAGCAGCGGAAGACCTGTGCGATTCCGGAGACTCCGCGCCCTCTGTTACGCGACACCGCGCCCCTCTTCCCCTCCTCTTTCGGGACGCCGACCCAAGGGACCGAAGGCGGTAGAGCGTCGGTCTCGTGCTGGGCGCGGGATGCTTCCACGGGCTTCCAAGGAGCGCAGCAGAGAGAAAGCAGCGGGAGGAGGAATGCGCAGCAAAAGAAACAAAGGAAAGAAGTGACGCCATCAACATACGATGCATTGCAATGCAGATTGAATGATTAATGATAAACAGAAAAATATTTAATTCCATTTTCATTTTATTATAATTCTAAACTTTCTTCTAAGATAAAATACTAATGTACTATGAAAAATACAAATCACTGAATTATAGTTCTAATAATAAATCAATCAGTGCCAGTTTTAGTTATTTGACTTTCAATACAATTAAAAATAATATCAACTGTTTATAGTAAACAGAGTTTTATTATTTCACAAACAATATTTATTGCACAAAATTACATGTATTGTTTTCAAATATATAAAAATGATATTGTTCATTTATATTTTTAAGATAAAACATGTATAAACAGTTGATTATCCTTAAGGTTTCCTAAAGAATGTCACTTGGATCATCTGTTAGCAACTAGCACACTATGGCGTACTCGGTTTGTGATAGCGGAAAAGATCTCGCGACAAACAACAAGAGAGGACAAACATTTTGTAATCGAATCAGAAACCTTTTAAAAAGATAGAGGTGCTACACGTTGTCACCGCATTGAACATACCAACTTGTCTCAAAACTTCACACTGTTTTAATACTATTACAAATATAAACAATGTCCTGCAATGTTTTAATTTTGTTTTATTAGTTTGAGTGATTTTATTTACTTCACACCTTTTTTTATATAATACACTGGTTTCTTACATAATATAAAATAATAATATTCATTTACATATTTTGAGTGATCTTTGCCCAAGATAAATAAAATTAAAATTTCATTAATTTTGGTCGAAGATTTTACATAATTATAAATAATTATTTAAATAACAAATCAAAGCTCATTTGATTTACTTGTTTCAGATTTTTTAACATGAAATTACAACTATTACATGTAGTGTAAATAATGAAATTGTATACGGTTTTCAAAAATATTTACATATGAACATGCTCCTGCATATAAATAATAATTTTTAAATTGAAAAAGAACAACATTTATTTGAGAAGAGAAACATTTTTGTCGATCTAAAGAGCACCAAATAATTTTCCAAGAAGTAGCACGTGCACTGCTCAAGAAGAAGAGTAAAAAACTCTCATATAGCACTACAATAACTTAAATATTTTAACACACACACTCTTCACAAATGTTGAAATAACATTGTACCGTATAAAAACTGCCAAACAGTTCTTTACATACCGAGAATTCAAAACAGTTGCGATTCCTTAACGCAACACATAAATAACAAATATTTGCGGGCGCTCGTTTCCTTGGAACCTTGCTGTCACATGAGAGCTGTGTCGTAAGCAGTGATGTCCTAAGTATCCATTGAGAATTCAGTCGATACGCGCGATTTTCAGAGCGACGGTTATGCTTCTTCCGATGCACTATTCAGGACAAGTGAGGCGATTCCATGCGTATACCAAGAAAAAATGGCGATTTTCCAGATTCTTTAAGAACATTCTAACAGAATTATCGAAAAAAGTGTGTAAACACGTTTTTGGCAGTTTTAAGAATCTACGGAGGTAATCGATGGATTAGATTGAAACTTTTAAGTCAATCCTCTTGAAATATCCAGGAAGAACTCTATAAAAACGTTCTTTTCTGGATTTTAAGATAACAACAATGGCGCAAAGCTGTGAATTACGTACCATTAAATATTTTCGGCATAGCATAAATTCATACGACTTAATTCATAAGCTCGGACATAAATAAACGAAATTTTAATGAATCACATACGTTTCAAAAATTTCTATCCGTGCTTATTCTATCTATTTTGTTTGAAATACATATTTATTATGAATTTGCAAAGTAAAAAAATAGACATTAAACTACACCCCCGGAGGCCCTAGGCAATCTCATACGCTGTTTCCGCGTGCAGAAATATCCCTGTTGGTGAGTGCACCGTTCCTACGTCTTTCCCTGTCCAATGCAGGGTTCGCAGAGTTTCTTCCCCTGCTGCTGCAACTCCCTGGCACGTCGATGGCGTGCGACATCCCGACGCCCGGCGCAGGTCTCCGGCAACTTTGTGCGGGGCTGTCGGTTCGATTTACGCGTGACACGCAGGCAGCGGTGCGGCGCTCGGCGGCGGCGAACGGGAAATATCTGGCGGCGCGTGGGCGACAACATCGATCAGTCAGAGGGTGGTGGTGGGGGGGCGAGGGTGGGGGGTCGCGAAGTGTTCTGTTTATTCAAAGGACCGCTGTTCATCTCGCGCACGGGCGCTGCGGAGGCGTCGCGCGGGGACGTGACGGGAAAAACAATGCGGGGGAGAACTTCTTTCGACGACGCGGCGTGGCACGGCACACAGGGGCCCCGGCCCCGAACTGTTTCCGACAGGCGCAGGCTGGGACTCGTCGATGGAGACGCGAAGCTCCGCGGAGATACGATCTCCCTTCAGCCCGCAGCGTCGCAGTGGGCGTGCACCTCGTCGCCCGCACTGACTGCTCCACCCATCGTGCTCTCACTCATACCTGATTCCCTCCGCCCGCTTAGACAGAGCTATTCACTGAACCCCTTCTTTCCATGTTGCTTACACCTTTAACGAACGCGAACCACCTTCATCCACCGTGTTCCGTCATCATGCTTCATTCTTCAAATTTTCATGAATTCTAACTCATACTGTCTCATGCTATCTTTGCCTTCCCTCTATTTCTTTGTCCATCTTTCCCTATACAAACATCTCGAGCTCCTGTTCTACTCCCCGCGCCTCCGTCTTTCCCTACACATTTCATTTCTTCGTCCCCCATCCGCCGGACTCATCGAATCTCACTTTCTTCCATTTCTCCATTACGCACTCTTTCCTTCTCTTTCAGAAACGGTCTTGCCCCGTTTGCGCTCCTCTCGTTCGCTGGTCGCCTTCCGTCACGTCCCGACCCCTTGCCTGCGTGCCGCGCTCTCCTCCGCTATTTTTCACCGAATATTTGGCTGTCGCGGGAGAGGCGTGGCCGAGGATCGACAGGCCCCTCGAGGCGCGCGCACGCGACCCTCCGGGCTCCGGCGTCGCGTGCGCGCGTGCGTGCGTGCCAGCGCGTGTGCGCGGCTCGCGAGGGCTGCCGATGGGGTGGGGAAAGGCCGTCTGTGGGGAGATCCTCAGGGCAGAGTAAGAGAAACTCGATCACTGCAATCTCTTGGGGATGTGATTCTCTTTCAAGTTCTCTTGCTTTCATGTCACGTCGCTATGTATATTTACTAGTTTATACAAAGCATGCGCACTAATGTATAATGAGATCCATCAATCCGTGAACAATAGTTGGTTTCAATGGTAAATACCGTAGTAAAACAATGGTAAAAACCATTTTTAATGGTATTTATACGATACAGTACAGTAAGCCTCTGTTACTGAGAAAATATTCAAAAATGTGTCTCCGACTGTAAAACAATACAGTTTTATTGACATTAGCAAGGAAAGAGAAGTAACCTAAATTATAGCCGAAAGGTGTGTCATAAGAGTTGAAGTAATACATATTCAGGCAAAAACTTCTAATCGGAACACGGTTTGAATTGTTTATCCAAGCACTTAATACAAAAAAACAAAAAACAAATTCAATTATGTTCAACGTATTTTTTTGAATTTTAATTAGCATGATGTTGGGGTTATTTACAATTGTCTTTTAAGGAGGAAAAATACTTTTATTTTTAGAAATGTAGTCTTTTAGAAATTTAGTGTCTTTACGTGTCCAAACAATGTCACAAATAACCGTAACTACAATTTTCTTTCCGATTCGCAAAACTAATTTGTTCATTTTGTATTCTCACAGTAGTCACTTTATCTTTTAGGAGTAAACATTATTATCAACAATTTTCTCTTAAAGTAAACACGATTTTTCTTTTTGATATTTCTCTGAATGTAGAAAATTGACATAATTTGACAAATTATAGAATATATTGCATTTGTTACTTCTTTTTTCTTGAAAATTACTGCCTTTTTATTCAAAGATAATGCTATTGCAGGGCTGTACAATTTTCTCACAGTTCAAGGGAAGATTTTCACACAGTTCAAGAGTTCATTACAAAATTACATCATAACATTTTACAATTCGATATTTGACAAGTAGTTTCTTCAAAATATGAGCGACAAAAATGCTTGTTTTTCCAATGCTGAGCGAGCGAAACTCAAATTAAAACCGAATCTGCCTCAAATTCCGGGTGGAGTCTGGCTCCTCTTCATTCTTTCTCGTAGTGGGCGGGCGCGACGGCTATTACAATCGGCTTACAGCGCATGTAAAGCAGAAGAAACTTGGTCCATTCATTCTGGAGGAAATCGCCGAAATCTCGCCCTCGGACTTCGGCGCTCAGCGAAGCGCACAGGCAACAGGGGAAGGGTAGAGAGCGGGGCGGAGATGGTCGGGCCAGAGGCTGGCGCAAGCGACGGGGGTCGGAGGACGGGGAACTGGGAAGAGGGGAACGGGGTGGGGGTTGAGGAATAAGGGTGAAGAATGGGGTAATAGGGGGATGGGGTTGGGGATGATAGGATGGATGGATGATAGGCGGGGTAAAGATTGAGGGCGGGGGCGAGGGCGAGGGCGAGGGCGAGGGCGGGGGCGAGGGCGAGGGCGAGGGCGAGGGCGAGGGCGAGGGCGAGGGTGGAGTCAAGCGCGGGGGCGAGGGCAGGGGGCGAAAGAATAGGTAAGGCCGAGGACGTCGGCGAGGGTATGGGAGAGGAGGAGGGTGTGGGATAGGGCATTGGCGAGCATGAGGACGAGGGAGAGAGGGCGGGCGGGGGGCAAGGGCAAGAGCGGGGGTGAGGGCGAGGGCGGGGGTGAGAGTGAGGGCGAGGGAGAGGGCGGCGTTGGAGGCGAAGGTGAAGGCGAGGGAAGGGGTCGGGGGCGAGGGTGAGGGCGAGAGCGAGGGCGAGAGTGAGGGAGGGATGAGGGCGAGGGCGAGGGCGAGGGCGAGAGCGAGGGAGAGGGCGAGGGCGAGGGCGAGGGCGAAGGCGAGGGCGAAGGCGAGGGCGAAGTCGAGCGCGAACGAGAATAGTGGCGAAGAGGTTGGCGAGGGCGGTGGGAGGGCGAGGGCGAGGGAGGGGGCAAGGGCAGGAGCGGGGGTGGGAACAGGGGCGAGGGCGAAGGCGAGGGCGAGGGTGAGGGCGAAGGCGAGGTCGAGGGCGAACAAGGATAGCGGCGGAAGGGGGGGGGGGCAGCGACTAATTCCCCGGCGAGCGCGCGGCGGCCCGGGCAAATTGGGGCAATTGGAGGAAAAAATAAAAAGGAAGCCCGAACGGACGGCCCGGAAGCGGACGCCAGCAGTGGCGTTGAGGATTGCCGTGTCGGTGGCGAGGGGGGCGGCGACCCAAATGTCGATGGACACGTCCGAAAAGGAAGACGGTCAGAGAGTTGCAGCAGTGGCGTGGGATAGGAGCTGTGTGCGGGGCGAAAATTGAGTTATGTGGGGAGCTCGTTGGTTATTAGGAAAGTGAGTAGTTGGATCACGACGCGATATTGTGACTCGTATTTGATGAGTAAAAACAGGGTATATTGGTAGAACATTTGGGAGGAATTAACGGAGAGTTGAATGGATGGAAGAAATGTAAAGAGAGGTAACGTCGAAAGGAAGGAAAGGAGGATGCGTGGGAAATAGGGAGGGTATGCACAGCGAAGAAATATGTGAAAGGGGGAAAGTAGGTGTTCAAATTTTCCGGAAAGGGGTTCGATAATTTAGCCGAGCGGGCGCCTGGCAAGCGAGTGGATCAGTCATACGGAGTAACGTACGAAACCCGGGGCAAGGTCCGTATGTGGCGCTGGTAAGGCGTTGCGCAACACGGAGAGCGCCTGCCGCGTGTTAATGCAAACTCCCTTCTGCTGCGTCGCAGCGCGACGCGGCGCTGCACGAGGCCGGCGGGTGGCCTTATCTCGTGGCGCAACGCGGCGCAAGCCCTTTGCTGCCCTTTCCAGGTGCATCGTCGAGATACCGGAGCCTCACAACTCTACTTTCTTCCAGAGAAATTTCCGATAGACCTCCCAGGGTTCCACTCGTTTTTGGACTTAATTTAAAATTCATACTTCGCTAATCTTTGAAATATATATTCCGTTATTTCTAGGTTGAAATACAATTATTACGCATTAAGTTTTAAAATGTACTTTTGAGAGTGAAACCTGAGAGCTTAGTGTAAAAGCTCAGATTTCTACGTAGAATTTTATTTTACAGATGTAATGTTCGTTTTCAGTATCAAAAAAATTGCTTGCATCTTTTACTATCATACTATTATTAATACCTGCAGACATAAATGTGTCACGATTGAGTCAAGGGCTGTAACCTTCATCAGACAGCATGAGGCTGAAGCATTGCTTTCCAGCAATTGTGAGAAAAGCACAAAACTATAATTTTTGTTGTAATTGGCAAGGTTTATTACTTCGCATTTTATTTTCTTACTACGTGTTTGCGATTATAATATGTTAATCTGAACTCATAATATATGACATAGGTTCAATGCATATTTTCTTGGAGTTCAACAGTTTTTTATTGGTCAGTTTTTAATTTCATTACAATGAAATTATTAACACAAAATTCATTATTTCAGAATTTTTTTTTCATTATCATAAACACGACTTTCGGTCGAGGTATCTCGGAATCTCGCATTGCCGGCTTCCTCTCGCTGTTCGTGGAGGATCCAGAATGAACACCGCAGCCCCTGCAGCGAAGCCGCACTCGCCCCTTCACCTCGCAAACCACTCGTCTTCGCTTATCTGCGGGAGCGGAGCCGCCACCCACGCCAACACCGTCACAACCGCCCGACGACTGCCGCTGCCACAGCCTCCAGTGCCGTCGCCATCGCCGCCACACCATCACCACTTACAACGCCGCTGCCGCCATCGACACCATCCAACACCGCTATCGCGGCCGCTGCGCCCTGTACCGCCGACGTCTCTATCGCCAACGCCCCTACTGCCGATGCCACTGCTCCTGTCGCCACTACCACCACGCCCTTAGTTTCTGCCACCTCCGCACTGCCACCACTATCTCCGTCTCTATTATGGCCGTCGCCTCTACCGCAGTCGCCACTACTACCGACACCAATAATACTGCGACTGTCATTCATACCAGCACCACCATCGCCACCACACCCGTTTTCACCACCTCCGCCACCGCCCCTTCACCACCTGCACTGCCTCCGCCGCTGCCCCCGTCACGCTATCGTCGCCTCCGCCGCCGCCACCCCCGTCACGCCGCCACCGCCGCCGCCCCCGTGACGCCTCCGACGCCGCCCCCGTCATGCCATCGCCGCCTCCTTCGCCGCGCCCCCGCCACGCCGCGCTCCCGTCACGCCTCCGCAGCCGCCCCCGTCGCGCCTCCGCCGCCGCCCCCGCCACGACTCCGCCGTCACCCCCCGTCACGCCATCGCTGCCTCCTAAGCCGCCGCCCCCGTCAGGCCTCCGCCCCTCCCTAGACGCCTCCGCCGCCGCCCCAATGACACCTCCGCCGCCGCCCCAATGACGCCTCCGCCGCCGCCCCCGTCACGTCATCGCTGCCTCCTAAGCCGCCGCCCCCGTCACGCCATCGCCGCCTCCGCAGCCGCCCTCGTCGCGCCTCCGCCCCCGCCCCCGCCACGACTCCGCCGTCATCCCCGTCACGCCATCGCTGCCTCCTAAGCTGCCACCCCCGTCAGGCCTCCGCCCCCCCTAGACGCCTCCGCCGCCGCCCCAATGACGCCTCCGCCGCCGCCCCCGTCACGCCATCGCTGCCTCCTAAGCCGCCGCCCCCGTCAGGCCTCCGCCCCCCCCCTAGACGCCTCCGCCGCCGCCCCAATGACTTCTCCGCCGCCACCCCCGTCACGCCTCCGCCGCCGCCCCCGCCACGCCCCCGCCTCCGTCGCTGCCTCCGTCACGCCATCGCCTCCTCCGCCGCCGCCCCCGCCAGTGCGAGTGCTCTGCGAGAGCGAGTGGCGCGTTGCGCAGCAGCTGCCGGCGGCGGCGCGCGGAGGGCGTGGCGCCTGTGTGCGGCGGCGGTCCCCTGCGTCTCCGCCCCTCGTGTGATGTCGGCGCTTTGAGTCGCACCTGGCGCCCCGCGTTTGCGTGCGGAGCGGCCGGCTCCAGATAAGAGGGCGGGCGGACGGACGGGGCTCTGTTTCTTCCTCTGACCGCTCGGAGCGCGCCGGGGCTCGCGACGGGGGCCTGACAAAGGGCTCGTTCCAGATGGTGTTAGATGTGTGCGCACTGAGGGAGTAGAAGTTCTTCTGGGTCACGCTAACGCACCGGATAAAACAGGAAAACAAGAAAAATGCTTTGGAGAAGAGATCGACGACACTTTACGAGGTTCAATTCTCTTGTAAATACTAACGGTTCCCTACATTGTAGAATATCATTTACACAATGAACGGAAAAGTAATAAACTGACATTTATACTTCGGAGCAATTTGTCTAGTGTCTATCAATAGCTACGTGTTCTTACGAAATAATATTAAGCTTTTAAAATTTATCAAATTTTCAGGGTCCAGTCCATTTCTCGGGATGTTAAATGTGTGGATGCTGAGGTTGTTCTGAGGCACCCTAAATTACTGAATAAAACAGAAAACACGAGCCATATATTTATTTTACTTAATTAAGAGCCGCGCCGCCGTAAGGAGCAGCCGGAAATGCCGTTTCCGCTGTACCTGTGTAAAAGCCGCTTAGCGCGCCGGGGGAGAGGACGAAGATGCGCCTTCTTTGTTCAGCCGAGAAAGGCGGACACACCCCTTATGACGTGTGGGGAAATACTCCGCCCACGACCCCTTCACCGAGCAACGGAATTACCCGCGCCTATTTCCGGGAATTTCGGTGACGAATGTTACTGCGGGAGAGGTTGCTGGAGGCGACTTCGCCGCTGACGCCGTGATTGGCGGAAGTATAACAGGTGCCGCGACATCCAATAGAAATAGACAATGCGGGGGAGGAATCACGTGGTACGCGAGCCTTCCTGTAGGACCGCGGAGGGACAGCTCAATCACTTGAATCGGAGGTAGCGAGGAGTAGTTTATGAAAATGCTGGAGTTTTTTTCTCAAGTAGTTAGGCAATCACGCATGCCTCCCTCTAGGGAGTTTGCCGACGAAGCAGCCGGGCAAAGCTGAATCGCCGAAGGAATCAGGTAATCGGGGAGGCGGTGGTTACAATACTTTCAAAAAGTCACGAGGTTAAATTTTTTGGCACATATGTGCTAACGGTTCTTTAGATTATAGAATATAATTTACACAATGAACGGGAATGTAATATAGAAAATTACATTTATTACTTTGGAACAATTCCTGTTGGGCCTGTCTAGTGTTACATTTTCTCACAAAAATAATACTAATCTACAAACAAATCAAATTTCAGGATTTAGTTCCTTTTTCTAAAAACGGGAGCACACGCAATAGAAATCAACAGGCAGTCCACCACCTTAACAAAACTCGAAGCACAGCACATCACATTCCAGTCTCTAAAATCTCTGGAATATATACGTCAATATTTGTTGTCAAAGCACACAATCATACGTTGCGAACACTTGCATCAACACAGAGCAGCGGCGGATCGCGAAATCTGGCCGTAGCTTCGCGTGCAATTTTCTTTTCTATTTTTGTTCGCAAACAGGAGTCCACAAACAAGCAATCGACAGCGAAAGCTCTTCGCGCGCTACATCCAGCGATCGCCCCCGATGCCTCTCTCCGGCGGCTTCGCCCTCCGCGAGGGGCGCTGGGGCAGCCGGGGCGCTGCGGGAGGCGCGGCCGCAGCCGCAGCCGCACGGGCGCCGTGGGGGCGACTGGGAATGACGCTACTGCGGAAGCCAGGGCGAACAGCAAGCGGTAGAAAGGGGAGTGGTAGATTGGTGGCGACGTTCGGAGTTGATGCAGGCGCTGAGCTGGGAGAGAACAGGGAAAGGAATGCGATGTAAGTTGAGACAGAATATGCAAACAAGAGGAGTTAAAGAGCACACGACGGGGAAAGCGAACGAATCGGTGAGAATAGCAAAGCAAAAGAGAACGACGGGGAAACGAAATTTTTAAAAATATGGTAAAGAAGCGACATAATTTATGTCATTTTTTGGATTTTCTCAGAAGATGGAAGCAAATACGTTTGAAGAGAATGTGTGAGAGAGACCCATCAGGGAACATAAAAGGTCAGGAGTAGTAGGATATGATGAAGGGGAGTATATTCAAGACTAGAAAAAGCACGAACAGAGGAAGACAAAACGAGGCTGAAGCTGCGCAGCTGGGTGAGAGTAGAGATCGAAGACGCCTGAACGAAGAAAACAGGAGGCGGCGATGACGCCGTGGTGCGGAAGAGGCAATATGAAGTCGAGGAGATCGGCCGGTGCGAGGGGGCGGGACGTTCTGCATCGAGGCAGCGCGATCGCCGAGGGATGCGGGCAGGGGGTGGGGCGGGGAGCAACCCCGTGGGACTCCCGAGGGGAGGGGGCGGAGAGGGGCAGAGGCGAGCGGCGGCGGCCGAGCCGGAGCTGGGAGTCGCTGGGGAGCGAATCGGGTAGGATTTAGGGAGTCCCGCGGCCAGGCTCGTTCGATACGCTTGTCGATATGTAATGCAGTGGGAGCCGCGGCGCCGGGGCGCCGGCACGCGGTCGCGGGGGGCGTCGGTGCCGATGCGCGGGCGGGCGGGCGGGCGGCTGCGTGAGCGAGCGAGGGACGGCTGTGGTTGCGCTCCGTCCCTCGAGCCTCGATTTACGGCGTTCTGTTGCCCAAGAATATGCCGAGAGGAAATAGAACGACGGCGCGCTCAAAACCGCGCTTCCCGGGGGGTTCGAGCGAGTTACTGCTGAGATCATCAGCGCCGGGGCCGGCCAGTAAGTTAAAGTTGGGATCTCGTTACTGCCCTATCAACTACCCGCAACAGAGGCTAACGGTAGGTAACCGAATTACAGTGGCTGGTGGGCGTGAGACATTACTTGAAGTGTTTGGTGAGGGATGCAGGTCCGTGTATGTAACGATTAACGACATTTCTTCCATCAGAATAAAAAAAATAAAGTATACAGTAGTTACAGTCTTACAGAACATGTAAAATTCGTTCACACACTAATATCACAATACGATCTGTAGTGTGAATATATTTATCGCGCAAATATCCATATCATATTGACTATTATTCATTGAACAAATATTGGAACGGAACACATTGTTTTGAAACTGTTTTGAAATTTCCGAAGGAGGATTTAATTCATACAAGAAACTATTATACAAGACTTCACTAGGAAAATGAAAATTGGAAAGAGATTAAAAAGCGCACAATAACGTCAGTTATTTTAAAGTAACGATCCTCTGCCATTACTATTACTTTATGATGTTAAGGCACTTTAAAATCTTGGCAAAATCATGATTCTATCAATAAAAATGTAGATACTGAAAATAGAGGTATAGTCTAAAGAACTACGATTGTCCTAAGAATAAAGATAGTCTAAAGAATAAAGATAGTCTAAAGAATAAAGATATCTAACGACAATAATTTCAATGAAAACAGTTTTTCTCATGCTTTATATATGCAAAATTATAATAAGGTATTTACGCCGAATGACGCAGTACATCCTGTTGGATGTGTTAACTGAATATGGCAATCCTAAAGCGCATGAAATAATCCGATTGTGGTTTTGGGGTTTCGCTGTAGTAAAATATGCAGAGAGCACTCCAATATGAAAATGAGAGATCATTAAAGTAGCCAGTTGAAACTATCTGAAAATACAATACAAATTTAAATTTAAAAAATAGACACCGCTAATAACATAATACTAATTCTATAATGTATTGTTTTAATTCAAATGAAAAATATGAATATATAATTACGATAATGTTAGGTTACAAGCACTCTTACAGGATGTAAAAAATGCGGGAACGTGGATATAAGCTTCAAATTATCTGATGAAAGTATGCACTACTATTTTCAGATAATACAGAAAGTCGCTCGAAAATATAAGTTAATTATATAAACGCAAGGTATTAAAAACAACAGAGTATAAATTATTGGGGCATCTTGCAGTGCCTGAGAACATTTTCTCATCAGCACATCCATATTTCTGTTCTATTTTTAATTGTTATCAACATGGTAATGCTTTAGGAGTATCATCCTAAACATCACACTGACATGCGTCATCAAAAACACATATTTTTTTATAATGATACAGCACTTCAAGGAACATTTATAAACCTAGCAAATCTAACTTGAAATATCAGACCTGAAATAAACTCATTCTTACCTTTTTAGGCTGGTAATTACGAAAAAATGCAATTGTTTTTCCCTTGCTCGGGGACAAAAGCGCACATTCGATTTACGCCCCCTATTCGCGAGGGCGCGATATGTTTTGAGCCTCGCATCGAAATGTGTCATGTTCCGGTCGGCTGGCCGGCCGGCGGGAACCAATTTACGTCATTGGGTGTCGCGCCGCTCGGGGGGCTCTCGACGGAAGGGTTGCGGCCGTTGCGGCTGCGGCGGCGCCGTGCGGGGCGGAGAGGGCGGGGCGGAGAGGGCGGGGCGGGGCGGGGCGGGGCGGAGTCGGGTAAGTAGATTTGCACGGAAGCACCAAGCCGACGTCGCCTGCCCGCCCGCCCGCCCGCCCGCCCGCCCGCCTGCTCACACGCCGGCGGCCCCCGCCCACCCTCCCCCTTGCTCGCCCACCTTCCCGCCGCCCTCTCCCTCGCCGTCGTCCAGCTAGTCCGCCAACTCGCCCGCCCGCTCGCCCGCCCGCTCGCCCGCCCGCCCGCCCGCTCGTTCGCCCGACGGCCGGCGCCATCAGCAGTCAATGGCGGCCAATTATTCTGAGGCCCCGAGGGGCGGCGCGGGGGCGGGGCGGAAATGCGGTTACCGCGCGTCACCGACCACCGACACCGGGGTCGGCGCGCGCAACGACGGCGGCGCGAAGCAGCACGGGTCGCGGGGGAGGGGGGCGCGGTGCTTTGCGCGAAGGGCGCCACTGCCGGAGGTCGGCCGGGGCAGCGAGGGCGAGGGCGAAGGCGACGAGGGGCGTGAAAGTGACGAGGGCCACGGGGGCCGGGGGTGGGGGTAAGGGTGTGAAGAGGGGCGGCAGGGACGAGGTGAACTGACAGTGGGGCTGCTGCCAGGGGGAGGATGATGGAGTAGAGTGGCCTGCTGATGCGTCGGAACTTGCTTTACGGGGTTCACGAACTGGATGGATAGACGGCAGGTGGGCAGTAATTGGCGCAGATTGGAATAGATGGCATCAAGTTACAAGAGTGATGTTCGTGTTCTTTAGATATCTTTATTTTGTTAAATGATATTTATAGGAAACATATTATTTTAATGAGCATAAACATTTTGTACCTTAATGACGACAATGGTGTTGCTTAAAAACATTTTTATCTCAATGTTTTTATATACTAATTAAGTATCATTGTGTGTGTATATGTAAAAACGTCAAAAAGGTTAAAAACCACATGACAATTTTGAATCAACCAGATAAAATTAATGCTTCTAGGGAATGCAGTGCTATTTATTTTGAAAAAATCTCCAAATCCGACATCCCGAATTTTTTTCTGAATTCATAAGTATTCATTTTTACTTTCTCGCGATTTTTTAATTGTTACATCTTGGTTGTATACAAATTGTAGTAATGATTCAGTTTTAAAATCATGGTTTATAGTAAATTTTAATATTCTTATTTGGGATAACTCTCTAACAATTTGAGAATTGTGAACGTTGTCTGTGGTCATCACCAGCCCCTAAACCGTGTACATTATTTTTTCCAAAATATATGTTACTAGTTTGATATCAACGAATTTCTATGAATATAAAATATATAGAAGTCCTATAAATTTATAACACCTTTTAATTTCCGAAGTTACGTTACATGAAGCCCCTAGAACGCTTTAAATTGTTTCAAATTTTTGGTGCCTTACAGCGGGGGCGCTGATAAATTCCGTTCGATCCTTTGCTTCAGATCCTTTGTTCTCTTATTTCCGGAAAGTCAACACTATACCGCGCCTCGTCCAGTACCTTTGTATCAGCATCTGCTTGTGTATACTACAATGTTTTCATGTCGTTCAAAGATACAGCAGATGTTTTTCAGAAATTTTCGGAAAGATTGCATTTATTTTAACAAAATTCTCCACGCATCTGGCGGTGAAAGTAACACATTTAGTTCTGTTTTATTGTTTATATTATAGTACGTATATATCGAGAGTCCATTCAAGTTACGAGTATTTCAAAACATTATCGGTCTTTGATCGGATAAACAAGGAGAGAGGAGAAAACTGGCTGCAAAAAGAGTACGTTGCAGACATAGTAAAAAAAGGAAACTTAAGTAACCACAATTAAGTGTAATGCATAGTGTAACTTTGTATGTCAACAATATCAACAACACATGGCAATGAAAAATGTGATAATGAAGCCACAATCTATTCACAAGGAGAATATGTGTGATTTTTCAGTTATTTTGTGTGTATATTCACTCTATTATACACTTTTGCTTTTGATGTATTTGATATATTACATGATGCAAATTATTCACAATTAATTATTTTTGTGGTATATTATATTTATGAGAATAATTTAGGTAACAAAAAATAAATAAAATCTTATTTTAACGGATTTTTTATTTATTAACCAAAAATTCAAAATATTGAATGGCATGAGCAATAACGTAAGCGAAAAAAGCGCTCTCTCTCCAACGTCCTACGTATTTTGCTTCAAAGGAGCAAATAGTGATAATGAAAAATAGGTATGTGCAAACATTATTAAAATAGCAAAATTAAACTTCAGAATTACATCAACAATATTAAAATTTGCAATATACTGCTAGACATTTTCCCTAATGCAATCTATTCCTCGAAATTAGTTCTTTAAATAACCTCTTGACATTTTTTAAAATATTGGTAATACTTTTCGTTAATACTCATACAATTTTAATGATTTTTTGGGCATAAATGCTTTACACAATCTTTTTAAGATATTTCTAGAAAAATCAAGATTTTTATCTTGTTATTAACACTAATAATTACAGACTTTTCGTATACCCTCCGTTGCTGTGGTCTACAATTTGAGAACTAGTGTCTGAAAATGTTTTATTTTATCGTTTTGTACATATACATTTTGTAAAAGATAATACATTAAATTTGACGGCAGATATGTCATTTTAATTATAATGTTTCAGTTAGTAATCAAGAATTAGTGATTGGTATTTTTTTCGTATCTCTCAAAATTTGTGTGATGGAGAGATTTTTCCAAGAGATGACAGAATTATTCGAAGTATACACATTTCAATATTATATTATTATGTCACTGTCACGCATAAAATGATAAAGTATGAGCTGTTGTAGCCCATGTAGTTTACGTTCTCGAGTAGAAAAGGAAATTTGAATTAGAATACAAAAGACACGATGATTATATTCATATTTAAACAAGAAAAATAATTTAATATTTTCACTTTTATGACAATGACTCAATATCTTTAATCAAAATTAACAAAAAAATCTACTTGCCGAACCCCTTGCGATTACATAGCATAATAGGAAGGACTGTAGAAACGTTACTTCAGAAAAGTACTACATATGGATTCCACGGAAAATATAAAATTCCAAAAATGTTTCATGTTGCTCGCTTCTTATTCTCCAAAGCGAATTAAACGAGAGAGACTTACACATTTGATGACAATTCAACCACTATTCATCATGAACAAGGAATTAAATTCTGAAAAAAATGTTTCTGAAAAAATACGTTTACCACAATCATTCCACAATATTGTGGTAGACTACGTAGAATATCCTACTATCGACCATAACTTAAAAACGTAATGCATCATATTAAATTACGAGACTGCATTGTGTTTGTAAAGACACATATGCATCTGACGATTGCCGGACACTGTGTGCCGGTATCTTTGCATTTAAAACACTGTGACTCTTCGAAATTAATTCACTTCGGCAACTACAACTTCTTGATGTACGTAGAATGTTTACCAAGACTAACTACAAATATATTGCACTTTGGTCTTGAAAATGATATAACAAAAATAACGTTCATTCTAATTATTTCAAAATATTGAAATTTAGTGTTTGTAATAAAAACTTGGTTAATAAGATTCAGAGTTAACGTATTTTGGGCCAAATTCCTTTAGTTTATATTAACAAATCACGACATTAGGTTGAGTAGAAAGGTCAAATTGCTTTCTAAACGAAAACCATTAACGTTTTCAAGATAATTGTACTAGGTACTAAGTCAATAAGGTTCATAATAATTCAAGGGCATCTCTTACACTGTTAATAAATGAAACTTTCAATATTTGAAAGGAAAATTTATAGGTGCTGAGGAGGGTGGGATTTGAAAGAAGATTGAATTGACGCATTTTACAAATTGTGGTATTTCAGATGATGAAAGAAGATGAAAAGTCACTGGTATGAGTTGAAAATGTGGTCAGTGATTGCGTTTAAAAAAGCTGGAGCAGTGAAGACGAGTCACGGGTGAAGAAATACATTTCTGAACCTTATTCAGTTCACAACTTATATTTTTGGCGAACTCTTTATCGAGTCGTAAAAATAATACGAGAAAGAGGTCAAAAGAGAGGACCCTATCTAATATTAAGAATCGAAACTGGTTGTTGTAAGATACTTTTCCACTAATTAAATGTGGAAGAACTATTACTTCGAGAGGTAAAAGCGTATCGGATGGTTGACGAATGTTTCTTAAAAATATACGAATGTGTTGAAGTGTTATTATGACACTCAAAGAAGAGAGATACGCTCAAAAACCACACTTATATCTAAACTCGGTGGTTTCTGCAGAGATATTGTGAAAATGCAAATGGATGGATAAAATAGAAATAATCTTCCATCACAAAGTATGCATTTGAACTACATTAAGATGTTACATTGCAGCACAATTCTTCCTCATCATTGGGGAACACTGAAGACGAGGTCAAATTACTCGAAAACGTGCTGCAACGAAACATCCGAATGTAGTAGTGTAAAATACATTTTTATTGTAGAGGATTATTTCTATTTTACCTATATATATATTTTAGTGCTTAGCTTATGCATAAATCAACAATTCTGGGAACATGACATACATCTTTTCCTGTTATTGATACAAAAATGTTGGATCTGATGTTTCACACTCAATTAATTCTGATAAATTTAACATCTTCTGGCCGTGGTCTGATTGGAGGCCAAAATGCGTGGAATGAATATTTAATTATTATAATGTTATGAATGCGCTAATGAAAAATAAATGACACAGAATGATTTTTACTAATAACTCTTTTCCATAGAATCATATTACTAGTCATTTTATTTTGGTAATATTGTTGTCTGCATTCAGAAATTCATTGGGATCGTGAAACATTTAACCCCTTCAGAACAACTTTTCAATCATAGAATTTATTAATAAATCGTATTTTCTCCAAAAGAGAATGCTTTATAATATATTCAAATTTAGCTGGGCGGCACGAAAATATAATTTCACCATAGAGGTTGGATCAAACCATCATCACACTCGCAGAAGCGCACTCTAGGGTGTAGGTCAACGTTAAAAGGCCCTAGTGCTTTCGCATACCTCAATGTACTTTACACTCTAATTCCCTACCTTCAATAGGGGCTACTCATCCAGTGTTCCCTTCAGTGGTTCGGAAAGCTTTTCTTGTCGAACTTGATAATTTCACTGTATTGATCGTGTTCATTTGCAGATATTTGGAATGAATGTATTGTAAAATAATCTAATAACATTAAATTTCCAGGATTGATCCAGAGTCTAACTATGTGTATGTTGTAGTTAAATCGAAGGAAGTAAAATCTTTTTAAAGGACCATCGCAATTGCTCTACATTAACACTAACACCTCATGTACTTAAAACAGATTATGTATACCACAATATACATATACGGCGGAGCAAATCGACGACACGCATGCACATGTGCATCCATTATTAGTACTTCGCAATAGCCGGAGAGTACTAAATGTCGTAAAGAAAATAGGCGTATCCGGAAGCGCCGAAACAGAGCGTCCGGTTTCAGCGCACGGTGCTTTCCGTTAATTCCCAAAATTGACAACGCGTCAGCGCTAGGTTTATGCAAATATTGCACATTACGCAGCGCGCAATTTGCTCTGCCGCGCATTTCGCAAACGGGGGAGTACTCGCCCGCGTTTCGAAAATAACGCAACAGTTGTCGCACAAATTATCCCGGCGGCGAGTTTCCAGCGGAAGCGCGCCGGGCAGCTCCTCCCGCGCGCGGAGTCTCTCGAATTCGCAGCTCAAATGCGCAGCCTTCGTAATGCTTAAATTAATTTGCCTCGCGCGATCCGCGGGCCGTGGCTAATCCGCAGGTACGATGGCCCGTTCTGATTATTGTGAACGCGGTCGCACGGGGCGGGGGAGGGAGAATGGTGGTGTAGAGTTGCCGCTCTCACTCCCCGGCGAGGGGACAGATGGGTGGAGCGGAAAACTGCGAGGATTGGTGGGATGCACCGAGGAGAGTGGGACGGAAGGGAAGTTGGTGGACGAAGATAGTCTAGACGGGGCGAGGTGAGGGTGAGGAGAAATTGAGCGAGGAGAGGCGGGGCGAGGAGAGGCAGGGGGGAGAGTCGGGGCGAGCAGAGGCGAGGCGTGGAGAGACGGGGCGAGGAGGGACGCGGCGAGGAGGGACGGGGCGAGGTGGGACGGAAAGAGCAGGGACGGAGCGAGGAGGGGCAGGGCGAGGTGGGACGGTGCGAGGAGGGACTGGGCGAGGTGGGACGGAGAGAGCAGGGACGGAGCGAGGAGGGGCAGGGCGAGGTGGGACGGTGTGAGAAGAGACGCGGTGAGGAGGGACGGAGCGGACAGACGAGGCGAGGAGGAACGGGGCGAGGAGGAACGGGGCGAGGAGGGACGGTGAGAGGAGGGACGGGGTGAAGAGGTGATGTGTGGAGAGAGACACGGCGAGGACAAATGGGGCCTTGGATAGGCGGAGCGAGATGAGTCGTAGGAAAGGGAAGGGGCGGTCAGGGACGGAGCGGGTGTGTTTCGCGATTCACAATGAAAAGCCGGCATTCGCATTCAGTTTTCCCGGGGAAGTGCCGAAACCGGTGATCACGAGCGCTGCCGCCGCCAACGTGCTTGCGGCGGCGCCAGTGGGCGTCCACCCCCTGAAGGGGGAGGAGGGAGGATCGAACCCGGGTCCACGTAGAGCGTACGTGAGCGTGCGTACGAGCGTAATCACGTCGCGGGACCCGATGGCCGCGCCCGATAATGACGGGGCTAAGTCGGGCGCCCGGTCAGGCCCGGGGTCGATTGTGGGGCGAGGCAATTTAAACGTTGCCTGCCGCAGGGGGCAGGTGGGGGCGAGCGGCGGTGAGATGAGCGCCGGACACGGTGTTTGGAAGTGGTGAGGTGGAAGGGTAACGTAGGCTCGGCGGGAGGGGGCGCGTGGTTTAGGGGCGGGATTACGCGGTGGGGGTCGCAGATAGGGGGCGCTGATGGACAGGCGTTCGGGGCGCCGGCGACGCGCGGCGGCGAGGGGAGCGCCCGGGTCTCTAGGTTAGTGGGAGGGTCTTCGCGTTGGGGAATGCTAGGGGGGTGGCAGTCCCTCAGATTGAGAAAGCATAGAAAATAGAGATAGCGGAACAGATGCATGAACAAATAGAAATGGCGTATTCCGGAAAGGCGGACAAACATTTCTACAGAAGTAAATAATCAAGTTATGGTCTCGTAAAAATGCCAGAGCACATCATTCTACATCAACAACAATTTTTTATAATTGTTTACTCTAATTACTTAGTTGTATTTAAGAGATGAGATTTTCTTTCGTTGGTTTATGGGATCCAAAAACCTGAAGAGGTTTGTGAATATCTTTTCGCAACGGCGGATTACCCTGAAATAAAATAAGCCAACAATATTTAGTGTTTACTTACAAAATTGTTCATTAAGTGTGTAATTTTTATGGGAAATTCGGGTATTAAAAAAAGACGAGACTTCTTTTGAAGAGTGATGGGAAAACATCTTGCATTGCTTTCGTTAAACTCTTCGCCTTAATTACATCGTAACTACAGAACTATAGGATGAGGTTGGTTGTGTGTTATCTCTGGAAAGCAAATCCCGGGCGCAGGGGCTACCGGGAGGGGGAGGGCAAATCCGAAGCGACGAGGGCGGGCGTCGCAGGGCGGGGGAAAGCGCTGCCGTGGGCGGGGGTGGGGTGGGGGGGTGGGGAGGAGAGACGGGGCCGGCGCGGCGCCCGAGTCGCAACGGCCACGCAGTGAGCGCTTGGATCTCGTACCCCAGCAATTACACGCTACTGCGCCGCCCCCGCCCCCACGCCCCGCCCCGCCCTGCCGCTCGCCCGCAACAGTTGAGGCCGAACGAGCGCCGTTGAAGCGGAACTCCCGGCGATGCGTCTCCAGCCTCGTTTCCGGCCGCACTGAGGCGCGCGATGGACCGACACCGGAGGACACCTCTTTTCGCACCTCCTATTTTAATGCAGACTTCAGTGAGCCTCAATCATTTTTCAATAATGCGAAAATCGAAATGGTAACGTCATATGGTGGTTGAAAAAAGTTCATAAAAAGATTTTCAATTTTTGTATATTTTTCATCTTTACTTTTCTTGTGTAATATGCCCCTTTCACGTTTCCTTGGAAGAAACAATTTAGATTATTATAAAGAAACAAAACATGAACAACCCATTTCCTTTGAAATTTTTTTTCAGTTAATTAAAAAATTAAATTGGGTAACCTGTTTCTTAAAATTGTGTAATATACAGCTAAAACTTACCACTGGAAATTCATAAGTTGGTGGTATATTGTAGTTCTGCCATTTTACAAAATTGATTAATTTGCTAGATTTCGCGAATGAAGAAGAAAAGGCTCCTTCATTTTGTATCTTGAGAATGAATTATTCTTGAGAATCAATTTGCGGGTCTCTCTTAGGTTCATGTTATTTGCAGAGAAATTAAGAAAATATAACAACAATGAGATCTAAAGAAATACAAGTCAATTAAGAAAAGCGAAGAACTTGCCTCTTGGGTTTTCTTGCAATGAATGTTAAGTTGTTCTATGTTCTTGGTACAGAACTAGATTCCTAAAAAGAAATTACATCTTATTTTCCCCAAGTTTTTCCTTGAGCACACCGCCTTGGCACCTCCACGGCACCTCCATGGTACGCTTGACTGTTGTAGTCGTTCACTGCAACTGGCATCGCGGCAATTGAGCACAGAGCACCAGCAGCCTAAAGTCTGTTTCCTCAACTCGTATGTTTCCATGAATAATGAAAATTTTTTTTCCTGTTGATTTTTTAAAGTTCCATTCCGATGTTGCGAAAATAAGGAATTCAGTATTGATTTTAGATTATTAATTAATTGTGATCTAAACCTGTTCATTATATTTTTCCAAACATTGAAAACAAAATGTTTGATTCGCATATATATTCAATAATTTTTCCGCATAAATTATGATAAGACATTTTTAAAGTCATACACGAAAGCAATGCAACCGATCTGCATTTTTTTTTTACAAAACTGACATGGAACGTTGGCCACCTACCAACACACTTCTGAAGTTCCTGTATAAATAGTTACTCTCCAAACATTGGCAGCTACTTAAACAGGCTATACGAATTCACCGACTTACATTTTTCGAAGGTGCATTATCCTTTACGGTAGTTGAACACGCCTGCAGGGGGCCTGCATTTCCATTTTCTTGTCCGCAATGACGTTGTAAAGCAAGACTAAATCCCACAAAGAAACGGTAGTCCTCGCGTATAAATGAGATAGGAGATCGTTACACCGCAAGATGAACAAGGCAAAAGACCCGCGTCGGCGGCCACCACATCGCACCCAGAACATTTCGGCCCCACGCCGCGCCGCGCCGCGCCACGCCGCAATCCCCAGCACTACGTTCTCCCCTCTGGACGCCCCCCCCCCCCTGGATGCTCGCCCCTTGGCGCCGCTCTCGACGCCATTTACATGGAAATTTTTTGGGCGCTGCCTGAGCTCAACAAGTTTTGGCTAAAGATACCACGTTGTCGCCAGAATGCGTATGTCACACGTACAATCACTCGTAGCGAATGTTGTTAGAACGCAAGATCCAATGAGAGGGATCAGGTAGAACCTACGGTGTCGTGGGGAGGACTATTGTCACGATGATACTAATGAAGTGATAAATAGGGTTTTTAGAGTACAAAAATTGAAGAATAGAGGGACTCGAAAATGTTCACTTGCAAGTGGGAAAGAAAATGGAAAATTTTGCAGAAAGATTATGCTTAAAGAAAATAAAAACATAAACTTGAAAATAATGTTAGGTAGATTTATAAGTGAGAAGAAGTGATAGAGGAAACAGAAAGAGGGAGGGAGAGATAGGTACCAGAAAACTTGATTCATAAGGAAATGAAGCGAAGGACAAATTTATACTTTTCAGTCACAGATGAAATAACAAAGATTATCCTCAAGTACAAAGGTATGAAAAATGACATGGAGAGATATTGTATTAATCACAGTGACTAAAGAATCTCATTTAGCTGAAAATTAGCATACAGACATATGTAAAAAGTGGTTTTCGAAAATATTTTATCGAATAATATTTTCCACGAAAACTCAGATAAATTGCTCAGTGCGAAAATTACACGACTAGACGTGAGCCTGATCCCAGAAAATATCCTATATATATTAAAGAGATTCAGCAGGAGAAGTGGCACATTGCCTACATCTAAAATGGAAATCTTCAGACTGCAACACATCTTGTGACAGAAATGTATACGGAATTCGAAATGAAAAATTTCGTTTGCGCCATCAGCGTCAGCGACCACTTAGATCGTGATGGGTTACCTCCAATCACTCTCCGAGATTAGGACATTATTCGATCTGCAAAAATAATATCATGAATGTGGAATCCACGTACCAGGGCGGTTTAATTTAGATGTTGATCACATTCGACAAATATATCTTCTCGCGTATGGATCAAATAATTTCATCACGACCGTCCCCCTCTTTTACATTCGCGTGGCAATATGACGACTGACTTGGTGAATAACGGGTAATGTGACGAATAATACGCAAGAAAGAATTTCAATGAAAACTCATATTTTTCTTCTGCAGACAGAAAGTAACTTACTTTGTTTGTATACTAATGCGCAGTTCACCATTTTTTTTAATATTTTAGAAACATTTTTTAAGCAATTGAGCAAACGTTCATTAAACGAATGCAATTTGTTTCTACAGAATGAAATCGTCGAAAAATATGGTTGTTTAAGAATATCTGGGTGAATAGCCTAGGATCAATTTTCTGCTTTTTTCTTTTGATTGGTGCGAGTAAGTTACATTACCAGGCATTACATTGTGGGAACAAACCATTTCCGCTACTCAAGTTTCAATGAGCGGTATATCAAAAGTAAAGTAATGAATCTACTGTATGAATGTACTTTAAAATATGTAAACAAAAGTGTTATCAGGTGATGATATATTTTAAACGACATATATAAGAACATATTTTCACTGTTTTACTCCATAAATGCAGACGCGTTTGTTATATTAATATGAATCATCAATCCAGCTCCTAGTATAAAGCAGAAAGACAAATAAGTGGAACGAAAGGTATTGCGAAGCATGTATGTAGAGCAGTTGTATCCATAAAAATTCTCAAACTGGTTGACCGGGGGCTCATAATTTCGAAAGCACGCCTCAACGCAAGGGATTGCCACAAAATAAATCATAACGACTTATTAGTCAAAACGGTTCATGAAGTTGGGCCGACATTTTATTTTAATTGGCCTCTTGGGAAGTCGGAGCAGCGTTAACAGCAGCAGGCGCCGCCCCCGCTGCATAACGTGCAGCGGATATGACAAATTATGTGGGTTTTCGGTCTCTCACGGCGCGTCCGGGCCAAATGGGGGACGTCGTTAGGGAGGTGACGATAGGGCGGGCGCGGGCTGCGCGGCGCGTGCCCTGCGTGCGAAGGGCGAAGGGCAGAGGGCGTGGGGGGGGGGAGACACGCGCGAGGCCCTGCGCCGAAGGGCGCCCGGACACGGCGCTCGGGCCACACAAATTCCACGAGGCAAGTGCACGCCCAGCCGCACACGAAAACTCGCGCATTCTTCGATACAACGGAAATGCCATTTTGAAAATTAAACGAATGCTGTGAAAACACGTAAACACTTCTTTTATTGACAAAGAAATGCATTGAATGTTCATTTTCGTCAATATCTGTCAATGCACTGCTATCAATTGTCCAGAAGAAAAATTATGTGTAACATTAACACAGTTTTTCGTAATTTTTCAAATAAGGCACTGTCAAAAACAATATGTTTTCCCTCATTTTTAACTTCATTGCGTTTAGATGAGAAACAAAGCACTGCACTACATCACATCATGGCATTCAAAAGAAATACATACAATTCTTTTAAATCGTAATCCAAACTCGCACACAGTTCATAGACGACAAATAAAATAGCACTGAAATGAATTGTATAGTACCAAATTAATCTTCACACAGTTCATTACCTATCACGAAAATAAAAAAAATGTTATTACATAACGTAACAAATGAATATGAAATATTTAATGGCCCTAGGTCTCTTCCTTTAAGATTTAACGGTCCATTGACAGCAGTATCATCAGTAGTGACGGTTTTAAAAGAAATATTAAGTCGGAATGCTCAGGGTGAGAATACGCGGAATATCAAAATCAAAAACTTACATTTGTAAGTCAAAATCGAAACAGTTACATTATTTTTGATTTTTTCCGTCAATTTCCTGGTTATCTAACAAAACCATAGATATCTTTCACATGAACAGAATCTGCATTGTGTTCTTTCAATTTCTGCGACTATTGGAGATTAGTAATTTAGAAATTTACTGAATTGTTGACCAAGTGAATGTTGAACTTATCCGGATGAAGATGTAGAATACACTTGAATTGGGACAAATTGAACAAATTGAATTGTCAAATTGAATTTGACAAAGGACAAGACCCCGAAAGACAAACAATGAAGGGAAGGGAAGGGTAAAAAAAAGCAAATAAAAAATTTCTAAATATAAAAAAAAGAACGTTCAATTTAAAACTAGTGATGCTCCAACATATTTTAGCATTATTTCTTAATTTGAAATTTTCGAAAATTCATAGAATTCAACAAAAATGTGATGTGTGTTACACTCTTCTCAGCGTTCCTTGTTCTACTCGTAAAAAAATGAAGAAAAAAATTCGGTGGTGTTTTTGAGAAAATATTTGTTTATAAATTACATTTTTTGAAGCGCAGATAACGGGAAAATTACTCGTTTATTGAAAAAACTATACGTACATTTTTTAAAGAGCTAATATTTCGGAACAGATTTTGTTTCAGACAAAAATCTCTATCTTTAATTTTGTTATTTTTAAATGTTAACATTTTGCCATTTTATAAAATGCAGAATTCTCCGGCAAAGAGGCTAGCATCAATATTTTTTAACGGCTTTTGATAGATACGAGGAGAAAGAAAAAATTAAAGAAAAAATGTGGAATTTTTTTGAGAAAAAATATTTCTAAAATTAAAAATTGAGTTTCATTTACGTAAAATTATACGAAAATTACTCATATTTTCGAAAAATGGTATATGAACTTATTTAAATGTTCGTCTTTAAAGAACATATTTCATTAAGGGAAAAATCTCTTGAATATTGTAGTTGTAGGAAGACACCGAAAAATATTAAACTTTTGCAGTTTTCAAAAAAATAGGGATGTCAATGAAAATAGGGACTGCAACATTCATTCCATTTTTTTAAGCTCATCGACAACTAAGTTTAAATATAAAATTCAAAGGCATTGTGAGAAAATTTGGAAAACGTTTCTGAGGCTTCATTTACAGGACCCCCAAAATCAAAATATGCGTTTCAAACTCAGAGGGCCTCCAATTCGTTCAGATTGAGAGGGGAATATCAATTTTGGAGAAACTCGACTGAACGATATAGGCAACTACGGACGGACGGAGATACAAAAACGGACATACACTTATTTTTGCATCAATCGATTTTTAGGTATCAAGGATCCACAAAACAGATTCTGACGAATCAACTGTTAGAGGAAGTCATTTACTAGATATCGGAACAAGAGTTGTCCACTTTTTGTTTATTAGGGCTCGGCAATAATATTTTCTTCTGTCGAATATTCGCTGTTTTCCGACGCACGATCACAATACTTTCTCTTCTTTCGAAGTAAGGGCGAGAAAATAAAAATGTGAAATGAATTACATAAAGTGTGGATATAAATATCCTATGAGATACTTACAATCGTATTTTACAAGAAAAAAATGAATGGAATAACAATAACAAGTAAATGAAAGGAAAAACCGAGGTAGCAGACAAACACTGGTGAAGTAACGTAATGGATTTAAAGGGGGGGGGGGGGCGATGTGTGCCTTGTCGACGGCAGCAAAAAGTGGCCGTCCACGGCGTCAGCTTCGGTGCAGCGGCGTGAGAGTATGCGCGCAGGCGGTGGTGACGTGAACTTTGACGTCAGGGGAAAGTGGGGTGGGGAAGTAAGCCAACAGGAGAAGGAGGTGACGGGGCAGGGCGAGGAAAGTATGCGAGGACTAGTGTTGGAAAGGGGTAATTATTTTTTGTCGTGTGTACGCAGCGGCAAAAGAACTTAAAGTAGACTCACTCACGCGCTTGTAAAAAAGTGCTCTACGTGACTGTTATCGATAGCTGTCCAGCTGCTGGCTTTCTCAGAGTTTGCCTTTTAAGTCGATGTGAAGAACAAAAGAACTCGGTGCGTACAGCTAGGAAATAAAAGTTTACAGCGCTGAATATTTCATTCTGCAATTTGGTACTGTCTTTGATGAATTATTGAAAAGGCTCTATCAATGAATCATTAGATTACAAAGAGGTCATACATTTTAGGTAGATTATCTGGCGTAAACGCCTTTAATGGTATCGAGAAAAGCTTAGTTATTTATAATCACACTCTTTGGATGTAATTAAAGAATATTAGAGGAATGGACCTTGGATAATTATTTAGTGAACGTGAATTGTTTTTAGATTTCAACTGCGATTATCTTTGTAAACAATCAGGTATCTGTTATATTACTTTACACGTTTTATAGGAATGAAAAAGATTATTGAGGAATAAAGATGTCAGGGATCATAATTGCTCGGCACAGAAAAGTAACTTAGGTTTTAAGGCAAATTCATTTCATTGCTTCTCTCTCTCTCTCTCTCTCTCTCTCTCTCTCTCTCTCAACTTTTTTGAGGCATTTCAGCACTAGGCAGTTTTAGGTAAACCAATGATAATTTTGCGGATAAAGTAACGCGGTTGTTTGCCATTGCCATTACGATGAGATCAAAATAAATAAATAAATAAATAAATAAATGTCTTTATTGGTGGCAAGGCTCAGACCATTTGGCATGCTCTTCCGCCTGATCAAAGGAAAAAATATACTTGACTTACACGGCGTTCGAGCCCTAGAATAAACATATTACTTTTATTGAAGGATTCTGCTTATTTTTGAACGGTGATACATCATTCTTTTAATTTCTATTTTTTATTACTAATTTCACATTTTCAAAATGCCGTTATTATGAAAATAATACATAAGTATACCTTATAGAATACAGATGATACACAGTGACGAAAATATTTCAATACTGATGTCAAGAACTTATTCTTCCAAGTTAAGTGTTGTATATTTCTGGTTTTATGATGAAGCATCACACAATTTTTTCACTCCAAGCGCTACGTACCACTTTCACCACAGTAAAAATGTATTAAATGAAATGAGAAGATAATTCAAGTACAACTGAAATATTATAGTAATAAATGGTAACAGAGCTAATTGGTATAAATAAATAATAACAATGAAGAAGTAAACTGGGATCGTGATTGAAGCACGAAGCACAAGATAATTTATTACGAAAGCCGGTTTGTCCAGCATAATAATAATAATAATAATAATAATAATAATAATAATAATAATAATAATAATAATAATAATAATAATAATAATAATGCCTTTATTACTGGCGAGGTCAGACCATAGGGCCTGCTCTTCCGCCTAACCACTATGAACCAAAATATCTGGAAGGCAGTGAAAGCAACAAGCGAGCAGCTTCACCAGCGCTCAACGTGCTCTAGAGCTTCACTAGCTCACTAATCGTGAGCAACCCGCGCATCGCGTGTCTGGGCTCACTCCAATGTACGAGTGTTCCACCTTGTGTCTACGTCCGCCTTTGCGAAAGGTTCCATCGCAATCCCTAAGCCTCCCACAGCATCGCTACAGTTACAGACGCCTCTTGTGACGACGTCGCTGCCGCCGCTGCCGCCGCGGCCGTGACCGTTACTGAAACAGCCCTCCCCGCTATCGCTGCTGCAGCCTCTGAGGCGTCCCAGTCTATTGGCGATGACGGCGGTCTTGGTGGAGGCGACACGGCTGATTGAAGTGGCAGTGTTGACAGCGAAAGCGACAGCAGGGAAGGTGGAGGCGGAGGAGGAGGCGGGGGAGGAGGAGGCGGAGGAGGAGGCGGTGGTGGTGGAGGAGGTGGCGGTGGTGGTGGAGGAGGAGGAGGAGGAGGCGGAGGAGGAGGCGGCGGAGGAGGCGGTGATGGAGGAGGAGGCGGTTGTGGAGGAAGAGGCGGAGGAGGAGGCGGAGGAGGAGGCGGAGGAGGAGGAGGCGGAGGAGGAGGCGGAGGAGGAGGCGGAGGAGGAGGCAGTGGTGGATGGGGAGACGGAGGAAGAGGCGGTGGTGGCGGCGGTGGAGGAGGCGGAGAAGCAGGAGGAGGAGGAGGCGAAGGGGGAGGCGGAGGCGGTGGTGGAGGAGGAGGCGTTGGTGGAGGAGGAGGCGGTGGTGGAGGAGGGGGCGGTGGTAGAGGAGGAGGCGGTGGTGAAGGAGGAGGCGGAGGAAGAGGAGGCGGAGGAGGAGGGGGAGGAGGCGGAAGTGGAGGTGGGCGGGGGCGGTTGCGATCGCCAGGGACGCGCGAGGGCTTTGTGCGCTCTCGTTAGCGCGGGGAGGCTTCTCGCAAAGCAAAGAGCGGCGCCGGTGCCGGCGCCGGCGCCGCCGCCGCTGCGCGCGAAAAGCAATCCCTGCTAATGGAAAGCATGCGTCCGGGGACGGTCCCCGCCCGCGCTCTTCCGCGTTGGACGTCGCTGCCTCCCGCTCCGCCACGACCGCCTCTACTAGGGACCGGTCCGCTGGCGTTATATCTTTCTTTGCCTTCATTTCGGGCTCTTCCGTTTCTTCAGCTACCACCGCTGTCTACATTTCTCCCATCACCGACGTTCTCACCGCTTCCTGCGCTGCCGCGACCAACGCCGCAAGCGCCGCCCTCCCCTCTGTCACTCTCCACATCAATATCGCCAGATAGCTAGGTCGAGTTCTGTCGCCAATAGGAAGATCAGAGCGAGCAGCTGCTCTGATCAGTAGTTTTCCTTGGTTCCTCCGATAAATACCAGGCGACTGCCGGGGTAGTGCCCTACCAAACGGGCCACGGACCGCACGCGGTCTTACTTTCCCATTCCTTCTATCCTCACCCCTTACGCACTCTTGCATGCACTATACTACCAGACACTCCCTGAGAGCGGTCAGGAACCTGCAACTTGTCACAGCTGGGGTGAGGTACCTAGTTGGTGAAAACCCCGATAGATGACGCTTGGTCGGCGCCGGATCTCGCCATCCAGCGAGGAAAGACCACCGCCACCTCCCGAGCAGAAACATGCCCTACAGTTATGGGACTAATGACCTTAGTAGTTGACGCACCCGGTTTCACTAGTAATCAATCAATATCAATATCAATATCAGAGTAACTTTCATTGCTTCCTCCTCCGTTCTGACTCTGTCGCTCACATTTTTCGCCTCGTGCCTTCCACAGCATGTACAGCCTACGGAGCACTGTCGAAAGCCTCAGATCGCAAATATATAAGCTACCACCAACGCCATTACAGTTTCCACTTCTTTCGCCCCCTTGTGGCCAGTGCGTAAGTGAAAAGAGGTGTCGGTGCACCACTGCGTGTATGGCTCGTGACATTACAACGGAAGATCCCCTTTACGAACACCATCACGTGTGGCGCGTGTCTTTGATAAGGTTTGCGAGCTGCAACGGAAGGGGTAATTGATTTTGTAATTGATTAATCGGTTTCGAAGCCAAATTAAAATGGTCGGCGTAGACCCTTAGGGATTATTTTGTACAAAGGCATGTGTAACGAACAGTATGAACGCTTTTTGATGAGGCACTGGTACACACTGTTACAAAACTGTGCTGATTTGTTGTACGAAAGCATTTTGTTCTCATTGCTGCTCATAGAATCTGCAGGTGTTATTAAGTATTTTTATACTTAATCAAGGCTCTCTTTTCATTTCAATATTTAAATTGTGAAAACTATATTTGAAGAACTGACGAACAGTTTGATTACTTCTTTATTAAAAAAATTAATTTTTTTAAGAATTCACTTTTTTAATGGGAAATACAAGTTCCGAAGTGTGATTGGAACGTCAGGTTACTGTAAAATTTTAATTTTGAATCAAAAATAATATCCAATTAGTTAAAGAGCTAAGAGTACTTCCAAATTTCAATATTTACCGTCATAAGAAAAGATAATTGAATTTGTATTTAAAAATTTTCCATAGCGTTAGACTTGAATATATTTAAGTATATTTTATTTAATTCATTCCAAGAAGCTAATGATTTCAAACTATCCTGTAGAATCTTACAATCAAATAAGAATTCTTCAATAACATGTAACAGAACGGAAGTTTGTATTTAAAAGATGTCAAAAGTAATAAAGGTCGTAAATGCGAATCTTGAGGTACACTTGATGATACAGTAATATATCTTGTTATAAAATTTTTATATTTCACTTTTTAAACCTACCAGCAAAATAATTTTTCATTCATATCCGTGTATCCCATTGACGAAGCCCTGTAAACCTGACTTCAGCCTGGACTAGATTCTCAACTATACATTTTATTTTTCCGTTGCGCAGATACGATTAGAATAAAGGATTGAGTACGTGTTTCCAAAAGTAAACCGAGATTAGGTGAAGACTTAATTAACAGATGACTAATGAAAACCGAAGATGCCAGGATTTAGCAATGCTCCGTAAGTAATACAGTGATGAAATCAGGAATCTTCTGAACCACTATTGGCGCACACATGTGAAATACCAGTTTCGGCGTTGACGAACGAAACCACCAACTATTGCTGTTGGCAGTGCGCTCAGAAAATAAGACACAGCGTGCGAGAACGTTCGTGCGAGATGAAAGGTTCGTAAAATCGACAGTTGCCGGCAGAGAGGACAACAGCGACGGCACAGAGGCTGTCATTGGCGAGGGCAAGGGCAGGAGCGACCGGATTTCAGGGCCTGTGTTGCGCAGGCGGCTGCGTGCGTGTGGGCATGTGTATGTGGGGGGGGGGGGGGGGTTCGCGCGTGTGTGTTATTACGCCGCCGCCCGGCCGCCCATCCGTCCGTCCGTCCGTCCGTCCGTCCGTCCTTCCTTCGGAGGGCCGGCCGGTCGACAGGGGGCGGGGCGGGGCGGGGCGGGGCGGGACGGGACGGGGCGGAGGCCTGACCGCCGGCTGCCGCCGACGGCGCGCGCGGAATGTTCATTAGCCCAGCGAGTGAGGAGGAGGGGGGGGCGGGGAGGGGGGCGGGGCAGGAGGTCGTGGTCAGCGAGAGTCGGTGCCACCCGGTTGCGTCCACGGCCTGCCCGCACCAGAACATCGAACCAGAAGGCAGCCGAAAACCTGGGGCAGCGTATATGTTGCAAGGTGTAGTTTGATATTTTACATTAAAACAAGAAATATCACTAGCAAAAAATCAAAAACCCTTTTTCATGATAAAATATGAAATAGCGAGTTCTCTAATCGCGGTCAGTTAGGGTACCAGGGACCGCCCTTGACAATCGGATTTATATCGCCTTTTGGTTCAGTTTGTTTTGTGTAGACCCGTGATATAGTGGTAAGGTCTTTCCACTTCCACCTCGTCTGGGTACCGTTTTTCAAATCCCTTTCGTGTGTGTTTATTTATGAATAGTATTGACTGGCTTTTAAGAGTGACGGTAAACACGCCGTAGTTCCGAAGCAAGAATCTCTTTTAAAGCTTTGGAATCGTTGGATCAGGTGAATAATAGATTTCTATGTGACAATAAAATTCGGTATACGAAAGAATTTGTGAAATTTATGAGTACAACACTCAAAGCAGAAAGTTGTAAAAGAACTTGAAAGTCAATTTATTATATACCTATGTAGATGTATCTATGCTGAGAAATTACCGTTGCATGAAAAACCGCAAAAATCTCAAACACCAATTCATGAAAAATGACAAGAAAAACATGAAAGAAAATAGAAAAGTTCACCTAAAGTAAGTCTAGTAGATAAAATGCTAATACATGTATTATTTGAGCAAAATGGCACATACTTTCTCGAACCAGTAATTATCTTTTTAGTCTGAACTATCTTTTCGGTTTTCTCCCTACCTCTTCTCAGCTACCACGTATTGGCACCCAAACGGCATTTTTTCACATTTTCTAAACTTTTCGGCTCCCGAATGGTATAATTGAAGTAGGAGTTTATGGGTATAGAAGAGTAACCTGGTCATATACACATATTTTCTTTTTGAAAAATTTGGTGTCTTTTGGAGAAAATGTCGTTTGAGCGCTTCTGAAACAGCGCATTTTGAAGCTCATTTTCTCCCAAAACTTTTGCCTTTGGGAGAAATTTAAAAAAAATTCTTTGGATAAATTCAACTTCAAAATGCTATAATACAATATATAAGAAAAGTCCGTATGTGTAATACTAACAGCGTGAGAGATATTTAAAAATTGCATTTGTGAAATTTAGGAAAAAATAAAAGAATAGGTACAGCAAAAAGGCCTTTATGTCATATTATACAGTTCATTACGACGTAGAAAAAACTTTGGGAACAAAATTGTTGCCGTTTTCGGGAAAATGTCATTCGAGCAATTCTGAAAAGATGAGATTTCGAGCTCATTTTCACAAAAAGAGTTTTTCAGAAACTTTATAAGACTTCACTTGAAGTACTCATTCTCACTAATATCATAATGTGTTCAAATTGCCGGCAATGTAAATACACCGTGAGAGTCATGCAAATTCATTTGTATAACTTTTAAAATAACAAAAGAAATTAGTGAAATAGCGCTTTTGTCATCTTAAACAATGGAATTATTACCCCATATGGGAAACGTGGAGGCACTTGAGAGAGATGAGAAGGTCTCTAACTACTATAAGTCATGAAAAGAAAACAATAAGAAATCAGAGAACAGAGAACATTTCTTTCTTTCATTGGTTCAGAAAAAATTGAGTATGAATTTCATTTTACAACATTATTTACATAGGTTTTGTGGTCTAGATATAGCCATAACGAAACATGTGAAAAGATCTTGGTTCTTGAGGTGACTTGATCACAAAATAATGATTTCTTAGAGCTATTTACAAAACAAATTACCTTGTTTATTGAGTTTTACGACTTGTGGCTCTCTCTTTAAAATGTGTATGGCAACCAACTCTGTTTCATGTCTTCAAAGAAAAAGGAATTTATAAACCAACTTCTCTACATAAGGGCGTATTTCCAATACCGAACCGGGATTCTTCTTAACAATCGAGGCCCCTGCAGCTTATGCAGATCCGCTACGTCGCTGTGCCGGCAGAGAGGCCAACGCCCCCTTGAACGTCGTTATCTCGTCTTTCATCAAAACAAAAGAAAATATTTTATCTACTTGCATAAACGCAGGTTAATCCCAAAGGTTAATACACCATACAAATGGTATTGCTACAACGTTTGAATTTATCTGATCGGCACAAAATGACGTTTTAGATTAATGATGACGACGTTAGGGACGTTCAGCGAACAGGGCCGACAATAATCAAATGAAGGAAAAGGGTTATTAATTCAGGTAATTAATAGCATATTCGGCTATTTGGGAGGACGACAGTAGTTATTCAGAAGTCAGGGAAGAAAGGCTCTTGGTGATTGGATGTGCAAAGAAAGGAAAGGCAGCCTACGAGTTACAAACGGCTTTATTTCCTCAGCTCCCGGCCCTTTCGCGTCATTGTGACGTAAATTATTTTCCGGGTTTACATACCAAGCTCAAATGTAATAATTGTCGTATTATTTCTTCTTCTTCTTCTTTTGCACTTCAAGGATTAGGCGGCTGCATGCCTGGTCGGTCTTCATATTTTTTCCTTTAAAATTTAAACTATTACGTATTTATTTCAACTTTTGAGAGCTTGCAATAATGTAATTTCTCTAAATTTTATTTTTTATATCGTATGTGACATATCAATACTTCACAATTTGACATAAGTGGATCATTTTGATGATGAAGTCTTTTGTCTATTTTATTTCTATATTATATGAGAGACTCTTGTCAATAAAATTTCCTTATATTGTTATTCATTTCAAAGATAAAATAATATTACTTTTGGTTTTTAGCTAAAGTTACACAAACACTAAAGTTACTGACATACTAAAGCAAACGCTAAAGTTAATGACATTCATGTTATAAGTATCCAAATGTGTCAATTTTTAAATTTTTGTGTCATGATGATGTTTCAAAAACCAGGATTTCGAGAAAACGATCCTTTTGAACATTTGAATTATTTACTTAAAATTTCTATCTGATCTTTATTATTTCCGTCGGCAGCTGCCGGCCGGTTTCCAGTTCAACAATACCTGGCGTTCGCTCCACGGCGGTTATGAAATACAAATAAATGGATTACGTTCAGAAATACGTTTTCTCAGACGGATAAAAGCGTTGTGTGTGTAAACAAACATGACTTGTTCTATAGAAAGGAATGTAAAATGGGATTAATTAAATATAGCCCAACGTTCTTACCCTTACTTCACGAGAAAGTAAAATCTTTCTTCGATACTGAACAATTTATAGTTTTGCTCATTGTAACAGAGTTCTGCTATTCTGTCATTGCAAAAACTGAACATGATACAAGAAATATGATTTCAATTTTTAGGTTTCAGAACATCTGCAAACCTACATAACATGCAGAATGTGATTTTCGAAGCATCGATAACATAGCATGTAGTTTTCCGAAAAATGTTTTTTTGCAGACCCATGTATAATGTTTTTGAACATTTCTGAAGCAATTAAATACGTGAACTACCGTTCAACTAACAAAAACTATTTATTGTATGAAGATATTTCTTGTCCAATACGCAAGCATGATTAAATCAAATGTACTCGAACATGCCTAATGATATAAAATGTGGTCTTTACAAATCTTAATTCTACGTCAAATCATGCTTAAGAGGAGATCACGCAAAAAACTCGTCAGGAACTACCAGATTAGTAATTTAGACCTCGATTAACATGGAGTAACGGTATAAAGTAGCTCTCAAGAGTTCATTAAGATGGTTAACTCCGGAAATCAAGTGTCCCTGCAGTGCGCCTGCAGCATTAGGCGTGTGACAAGCAACTGACATGTGCTTCTCCCAATCTCTTCTTCAAAATACATAAAACTCATATTTCAACTTATTGAAAAAGAATCGAAGAATTTTATAAAAGGTATTCATAGACAAAGGTTTATAAGAAAATGAAAACCAGAAAGAAAGAAAGTTTAATGTTAACTCAATATTGAAAATGTTAAATATATGGAAAATGTGAAAACAAACTTTAAAATTTTGATACTGCAGTGTGAAATATTTTATATTTTTAAGCCATATTAGTCATTGCTTTACGGCTGAATAAACTAAGTCTAAACGTTGCTTTTCTGTTCATAACAATGAATGAAACAAAAATACTGTAGGCTTAACAGACTAGATTTTAATCTTTAATCCTACTTCTATCTACGAACCACATCTTTCATCTTTAAAGTGTTAATTTTTGAAATAAAACGATATACTAAATTTTGTCTAGTCACAATGGAATCAAGATTTCAAAAAAGTGATTTTGACGAGTACAACATTACATATTTTTTATAAACAAAATGGGATAAAGGCGACATATCCGGCGGCTGGGTCATAGCATAACATCGATTGTGCAAACGGAATCTTTCACGCTTCAGAAGATACAAGTGAAGTTACGACCTAAATGACGACCAAAATTCATCAGTACTGTAAATTAATAAGCTCCTAATAAGAATACAGTTGTTTACATTTATGAGCTCTCAAACACTTGATACTGATATTATCATATATGTTATTTGTATGTATATATGTCATATGCCCATATATGTTTTACATTCTTATATTTCGCTTTTCTCTTATTCTGTTTATTATTCTTACGAAGAACCATTACATCAATGTCTAGTGTTTGATAGCTCACATATGTAATGTATCTTAGGAAAAGATAGTTACTGGTAAAACGTGATACTCTTAAGAGATTATTATTTTACAGCCATGTATTAATGACGACGTTATTTATAAGAAGAAATATAATAATCTTATTAAAACATTAAAAAAATCTTTGAAGAAAGAATCTGTTAAAACAACATAAACACACAAAATATAATGCGACATTCAAAACGGGTGTATCACAATTTCCTTTCAGAAGAAAAGCAAACGAGTGACTTCAAAGCGCACGTTTGATACCCTCTTTTACAGTGTCCGACGATCACATTAAATCTCAAGCAATCATTTGTGAGACGACGATTCGCTCAAACATTTTCCTCGCAGTGCGTTTTATTTTCTTCTCAAAAGAACACTTCAAAGACGAACAGCCCGACGGTAAACGGTGCTAATCTAGATCCGATTCTCCGCGTAAAGAATTCCGCGTCAACTCCCAAGGGCGCTCAACCTCTTTCGGCCGCTTAAAACCCAAACTGTTAATAACGTTACTCCGACTTCGCGGGCATCGCGGAGGAGGTGCGGAGGGGTGGGGTTTGATGATGGTGGGTGGGGGAGGGGGGAGGCGTAAAACAAACGAGGCGCGGAGCGCAACGCGCGGCGAGGGAGCTGCTCGGCGATATCCGGCCCGCGGCGCGCGCTAACACCGCGCTCCTTCCGCTCCTCTTTGATGGGATAACCTGACTTAGGGCGCCCTCATTAAATTTAATTTCGCCGCCTTCAGCAGGCGCGCGGAGGCGAAGGCGGCGGCGGGGCGGCGGTGGCGGAGGTGGTGACGGTGGTGGTGGATGCAAAGCGGTGATGGTAGTCTGTGATGTGGTGGCCGTAAAGCGCTGGTGTGGAGGCCTTGGCGGCGGTGGGTTGCGGCGGGGAATTAGAGTGGGGCAGTGGAGGTGGTTGGGAAGGCGGTGAGGATGGGGTGGAGAGGCGTTGAGAGTGGCGGTGGAGATGGTTTGGTAATAGGGGTGGGGGCGCTAAGAGTTGGTGTAGAAGAAGGGTTGGAGATGGGAGATGGCAGCGGAGGTGGGGGTGAGGGTGGAGGGAGGGGTGTGGGTAGTGGCGGCTGCGACAACAGGGCTAGCGGAGGGGGCTGAATCGATGGAGGAGGCGGTATAATGGAGATATCTAAGAGGACGCACATGGCGGGAGAGATAGCAGGTGCAGATGGAGGTTGCGGAGGCTGTAAAATAAGTAGGTGTATTGGACAAAACGACGGAAGTGACTGTCAGCTAGTATTATGGAGGCTTTCTGATTATAAAGCCAGTCGGATTGTCGGTGAAAGAGGCGCGGTGATTGCTCGTGGCAAGCGAAGTGAGAGTGAATGTAATGAGTTGGGCGTCCCTTATCAATTGTTGTGCCATGTAGCAAAAGGGCTGAGCTGGACAGAGTGAAATATCAATGTCGACTGATGAGTTGGAAGTCCATCAATCGCATTCATCCAGGAATTACATTTCAAGAATGAATATAATGTTGTCACCCGAGTGAAATACAAGGTATCGACGAGCACGAACACGCGAGACGCGTGTACGTGAACTTTAAAGTTGCTAGGTGGGATGGCGAAATATTGAAGAAACACTAAGAACTACTCAGCGTAATTGTATTAATATCGCCTGTAGTAAAATTAATTTTGCAAGTTGATCAGAAAGACGGCAGATCGTCATGAAGGGAGATTTGTGAGAAGTATCACGTTCATCCGTTTGTTGAACTGAGAAGCAACGGTGTGATAAATATATAATACGGCAAAGGGAAACGCGTCATCGACTCAGCAACGCTAGTAGAGAAGCAGTAACTGGAGGGGTCACTGGAACAGCTGTTATGAAGGGATTTTACGAAAAAAAAACAAAAAAAACAACAATGGAAACTCGGTCAGGTGTCCTCTAAAGGATCGGTTGCAAGGACGGTGATGCAATGATGAGAGTGATTTCCTTGTGAGGAAACGCCGAAGGGAGCTGGAACGGATTCGGTGCAGTATATGCTGCAGCAGTGGTAGCGAGAATGGAATGGCAGCGGAGCCAGAAGCAGGGATAGAAAAGAGAGTGGAAGCATTTGTAGCAGCGGAGATGACATCGGAGATGGTACTGTGGGTTGAAATGGGGGTAACAGCACGAGAGGGGAGGTAATGGGGTGGGGATGTGAGGAAACTTGGGATGAGTGATTGTGAGATGAACAGAAAGCAGTCAGGGGATGATACGTATGAAGAGAATGGCATACCCGGCGTGGTATGATGAATGGTGGAGGGAATGGCAACAATATTATTATCATGGCAGTGGCTGTGAAGATGGAAGTGGGTTCGGAATGGGAGTGACAACCTGAGAAACGGCGCCGGGAGTGGAAAAGTAGAATGAACATTGAGGAATGGGCACTTGTACGGCGGCAGAGCATCAGTGTTTCTGCGCGGAGGGAGACGTCCAGGGGTGCGAAGAGGCATGGAGGGCTATGGAGGGAAACTGAGGGGCCACAGAGAGGCACGGTGAGACCTAGTACGAAGGAACACAGAAAAGGGGCAAGAAGAGTTACGGAGGAGCATGAAGGAGTACGGAGTGTCACGGAGGAGCGCGAACGGATGTGGACAGATGGCAGTAGGGAGACGTAGTGAAGTCGAGGGGCGTGTATGGGGCAGGGGGGGTCACGGGAGGAGCATGGATGAGCATGGAGAGACGCGGAGGGGCCGAAGAGGCGCGAAGATGCGCAGAGGGACGTGGACGGCCGAGGAGGGCAGTAGGGTCGAGGGGCGTGTAGGGGCAGGAAGGGTCATGGAAGAGCACGGAGGGGCGCGGAGAGGCCGAAGAGGCGCAGTGGGACGTGGACGGCCGAGGAGGGCAGTAGGGAGATGCGGAAGGGAAGGGTGAGCGCAGTGAAGCGGGCCGCGAGAGGCGCGCAGCTGTCTGAATCCGCTTTGCGTAGTTTAATCCGGAGCGAGAGCGCGCGCGGCTCGATGGAGTAGCAGTCCGCCGAAGGTCCGCGCAAACGATAGCGCCGGCCTGGCCTTAGCCGCGTCGATGGCGGGCGGGGCGCTTAGCCGCCGGAGACGCCTCGCAAGCGCCGGCGAGATCGCTCTCTTTCGGGAGCCGCTGCTGGGATGGTAGCGCTCTAATGGCGGCGGACCCTGCCGCAGGCAGCCGTTTCCAAAGCGTGGATAGCGCGCTTCCGTCCCGATAAGCGGACGTGGTCAGTCCTCACAACTAAGGAAGCGAAGTCCTCTACCAAACCCTCGACAGTGATATTGCGATTTTACTGATATTCGATTTCACTGGCTGGTGACAATCATTTTCAGATAACCTAGTAGTACCTAATAATCATATATCTTGGAATTACATTCCCTGCTGTACATGTAAGTTGAGGGAAATTCGCTTTAACATCATCATAAGGATTGGAAAGGTCTTCGAGAAATGTAAGGAATTAAGTGGGTACAAGTTTATGCGTTTTAGATATTCACAAAGTAAAAAATCATATTACGCATCCCTTGGGACATTAAGATAACTAAAAATATTCACGTATTCTGTTCCAAGAAAGTGCTAGCGCCTAACAAGAAGAGAACCAAATATTGCTTTCTCCCGCCACGTGTAGGCTATTCCTTGCGCGAGGGTCCCCGAGCCTCGCAAGCGCCCAGCGCGATACCATTTCAGGAGCCGGGCGCGCCCTGGCGGCGCGTGGGCATACATTTGCAATAACGGTGCGTCGACAGATGTTCGCGCCGCGAGAACACAGTGTTCCGCTCCATTATTGACGCGCGCTGCATATGCATCGGCCGGCGCTGGGCAAGGGTCGCCCGCGAAGCGCGTTATCTTGGGCCAATGGCCCAGCGGGGCAATTAAAGAGGGCGGCGCGCTGGACTTTCGTCCCGGACCAAAGGAGGCCTTCGGAGCCTTCTAGAGCGCGGTGTGGCGCAGGGAGGCTGAGAGGGCGGGAAGCGTTTTCGGACGGACGTCAGAGTACCTTTGCGATTCGATACGTTTGGTATTTGATGTGATGTGACATTGGGTCAATTCTAAAAGGATAGTCGATGCTAAAAGGGTGCTTTGATAATGACAATATGGAAGCATCCTTTCGACTATTTATAATAGCGATTGGTAAACTAAAAATTTAAAGTAAACAAATAGTCTGAATTTTATTTTTATTGGGATTTTGTCCGAGAATTAGCATTACTTTTAGGGATAGAGAGTTTAATGTTTTTTTCACAACCTGACGTCCAAGCTTGTCAGCAAAAATATATTTTCACAAAATTAATATTCTTTTGTCATTTGATTAGTTTCCTATTCTACGATTTAAACTTCAAAGAGACAATTTATTCACAATAATCTCACTTTCTGCTTCTATTAATAATTCTTTGTTTCGAAATGAGATTTGGTGAGATTTCTGAGTCTCCAAGAAGAAATATATCAAGGATTATTGAACTAGTAGATTTATGAGAACAATAATAATAATAATAATAATAATAATAATAATAACTGAATATCTATCTAGAGTTTCTTCAGCTACGCAGTTTTGCGCCATAAGACTTCAGCGCGACCGAGGCTTTGCAAAGCCACACGTAGAGAGACAACTCTTCAAAGCGCAAATGTCGCAACAGTATAAGCATAATATTTAGTTAACTCGCAATTGGAGTATCTTATTCTCCGAAAAATAACAAAGTATTGCTACGGTCCGTAACACTCGCCAGCCCTTTGAAACAGTCGCTTTCGCGCCACGCGACCCCCTCGCTGGGAGCTTCCCGTGCCCGGGGCGCGCGCGGCCATAAGCCGGTTGCGGGGCCGCCACCGGCTGGCGCCCGGCGCGGGGCAGCCCGCATCGGCGGCGGCGGCGAGCGCCGGCGCGGCGGCCGGCAGCCGCCTCGGCACAAAGGAGCTGTTTGTCCGGCCAGCGCCGCCCGCCACCCGTTTTTATTTACATTTCAAAGTTTGCGCGGCGCGGCCAGCGCCTTTGACCTGCGCCGCGTCATGTAAAATGGATGCTCCCGCCCCCGCGCCCCGCCCCCGCCCCGCCCCCGCCCCGCTCCCGCCCCGCCCCCGTCCGCGAAACCCGTGCCTCGACGGCGCCCCGGCTGCCTCCCGTTACTGCATGTCGCGAGGTACGGAAATAAACGTGTTATTTATTGCGAGTGCCAATTTTAGTCCTCTGAGCGAACGCTGTCAACGTAAGGGGCTGTAAAGGGATCTCTGAAGTGAAATGAAGTCAGAGGCGGGGAGGGGGGATACTAAAATCAGTGGGTTAGTTATATGTTATTCTGCAAATGTTCCGGATATAAAATGGGAAATTCAAGCACTTTAGCGTCGTGTTCTATGACTTCAACAGCATATTTGTAACGATTTTACTACAGTTAGGTGTTTGGCGATAAATGAAGAATCAATAGTTAACCCTTTTAAACAATATTGACCAAAGTAAATGGAATTTTACGAAAATTATGTTTTTAACTGAATGTCTTATTATCAAACTATCTGTCTATTATTTCAAACATTATTATTATTATTATTATTATTATTATTACTATTGTTATTATTATTAGAATTATTATCAGGTCATAAAACATAGCCTCATTTCTCTTTGGGGCCGTCCGTAAATTCCGCAACGCAAATTTGGAGTATTTTGAATATCCTCTCCCACCACAGTAACGTACCCGTCACGCGCACTTGAACCCCAATAATAATGACGTAACGCTTGAGAACCACCACCCTGATTTAGAAGAAATAAAAATAAATTACATCACAGAAAAAACAATTTGTATTAATTTTATTTGTGTTCTGTTGAAAAATTTTGATAATTAAAGTCAGAATTATTTGCGATGCTGACTACATGTAAAAATAACATTGAGAACAAGTACTATGTGAAGTAAGGACGCACATGAAAATTTTTTACAAGCCGTGCACACGTCATGGAGGACGCATGAGCATCAATTTAATTGGATTCTAGAATATAAGATTGATTAATTTGTATTTTTTTCATAATCTTACATATTCTCTAAAATTATTGAAAAATACTTCCATTTATTGTAAGAAATCACACAATAACTCTAAATTATTTCAGTTTTTTTAAAAAGTAATTAATATGTTAATGTTTTGTTATATGTCAGGAAAAAGGAACTTTTTCACCAGATGTCAAAAAATTGAAAATAAATTAATGTTATCAAACACAACACTAACTCTTCCTACCCCGAAATTACGCAGCGTAACGTTGCCTCAAACCCCTTCCCCCCTCTTTAGCGTTACGTAATTTATGCACGACCTCTTTCAGGAAAGAAGCATTTCATGGGTTGAAGATAATATATCTACCAAAGGTACTTCTGCAGAAGATTTGTTGTGAGACATCCATTCTACCACTATCCCCCTCCCTCCAAAGCACGGATTTCTCCCCCACCAATTTCCGTCTTTTGTAAAAACTCTAGAAATTCCCGGTGAGAAATATGCGTACCCGCTGTCAAACACTAGTATCTCTGTTCATAGGAGACAGACTTCCACGATGCAGTGTTGTGAATGTTGATCCCTCGGTATGCAAAATGTGAGGATTCTGATGATGATTACGTAGACAATTTGTGAAACATATGCTCTATCTGACACAATGAAATTCTCCGATGATATTGTATTTTATTTTTGTTGAGGACCTAGGGAAACGTTCTGAATGCGCGTTGTATACAAAGGCTGAATTTAGTTTAAAGGCTTTAAAAGTTTTAGTTTAAATAGAACACAATTCATCGAGAGGAATAAAAATATTTCTTTGTGTGAGTATTAATAGACAAATGATATTCCATAAAATAAATATATAATACGTATCTTCAGTATAACTTGTTCAATTAGAGCAATTGAAATTTCTTTTAAGAAAACAAACCAATAATAGTGCATGAACCAAATACGAGCATATTACATATATACTCAATAGGTTTTCAAAAAATACCTCTAAAACGTACGGTATGAAACGGGGGTATATCATTTCATTATAATTTATTTCTATTACTGGTTACTTATAATGAACTATCCTTGATGTACAAGTTTTATTAACACAATTTAAAATATCCCATGTTTAGAATATTGCCTTTGTTACTAACGAGGCAGGGGTCTACCTTGAAGGGAATATCACACTAATCTTGCCCACTCTAATGTGGTCTAATGTGGCAAACAGGAGCAAAAAAATAAAATCAGGATAATATGAGCATTTAACACGCACGTTATGAGATTAAATCTTCTGGTACATTAAGACCTTCAGTTACAGATAAGAAGACCCGCAGACTATTTTACACGTTGTCAACAATAAAAATAGACTATTACACAAGTGTATAATGCTGGGAGGTCAGAATATCAGACGCTTTATTGCGGTTATTTGTGCGGGAGGAAAAGTTGCTCTTTCACAGTGACACCTGCTTCACTGCCGCTGCCTGTTGGGGGCAGACGCAGTAACACACATCTGGCCTCCAACTCAACAGCCAAGCCACCGCCCTCGAGTCGAGAGGGTACGTGTGTACGAGTATCCATGTGCGCGTGAGGGGGAGAAGTGAAGTGAATATTCACTTTATTATTGATAGTGAAGGAGTGTTCCCTTTATTATAATAGAATTCTGACCTTTTATTCAAACGGTCACTACCGTATTATTTATCATGACGTTAACCAGTTTACATTTATGAACCATTGTACACATTCATTTATCAATTTATAGTCCACAATTTTTGTTCAACATGCTATCTGTTTTTACTAATTCTTTGTAACTATCATGGACCCAATTTTTTTGAAAAAGACCCCAATTGGATCGAAACATCAAATTCATTAATTATTACAAAATATAATATTGTAGTGTCTGTTTTAATAAAAGGTCAGACTACTTTTACAATTACATAAATGAGATAACAGACGTTAACATATCCCTTATTTACTTTATGATAAGTAAACTTTTAACAATCACTTTCCTTTTTGATTTATGACATTTGCATTCCTTTATATTGAAATTAAAAAACATATTGTTTAACCACTTAAAAAATATCATTATTTCCTGAACTCACCTTTCCTACGCTGTTGATACGACGGGTCATTGGACTCTCCACTGACACATCCGTAGCAGCCCCAGGTAGCACGCGCCGCCTCCTCTCACGCCGAATAGACCGAAACAATAGGAACCTTTAATGGATTGCCATCAATTAGCCTAATCGACAGCCATTACTAAATAATTCACAGGGGGAGAGCAAAGCTACTCACGTAATTAGTACTTTCGATTACTTCTCTCAATAGCTTCCCACTTACAGATTCGTAGGAACAAACGTTTTTTGATGCATTAGGCATACTTTGCTCAGTCTTTATGAATTCTTTATCAGATAACATTTTGACCTATCGCCGTAAATAAAGATAAATAAAAATTGAAACATTGTTTTTGTTCATTATTTTTTTTACTTTCATTAACAGCGCTGTCGTGATGCGTATAAGTGAAAATCGAGAATTTTTAATCATATATTGACGAATCAACAGCTTAGGAAAGGTGTGTGTCAGGAAAATAATGATATTTTTTAAGTAGTGAAACACAATGTTTTATGATTTCAATATAAAAGAATGTGAATTTCATAAATCGAAAAGGAAAGTGATTCTTAAAAGTTTACTTATCATAAAGTAAATAAGGAATATTTTAACGTCTGTTATCTCTTTTATATAATAGTAAAAGTAGTCTGACATTTTATTAAAACAGACACTAGAATATTATTTTTTCTAACAATTTATGAATTTGATGTATCGCCCCAATTCGGGTATTTTTCAAAAAAAAATCGAGCCCAGAATCGTTACAAAGAATTAGTAAAAACACATAGCATGTTGAACAAAAATTGTCGACTTTAAAGCGGTAAATAATTGTGACCACTGGTCCATGAATGTGAACTGGTTAACATCATGAAAAATAATACGGTAGTGACCGTTTGAATAAAAGATCAGAATTCTATTATAATAAAGTGAATACTCCTTCAGAATCAATAGTAAAGTGAATATTCACTTCACTTCTCTCTCCCTTACGCAGCAATTCCTTATGAGCAATGGCTGGCTCAAGCGCAGCACTGTGTATCCAGGAAGCGCCTTACAACAACCCCGACGTGAGCCGTGGGCGGGGGTCGAGGCTGCAAGCGGTCGCCGCGGCATTATCCCCCTCAACGAGGGCGGTTTTTTTTTGTGCCGAGCGCCCGGGACGCGTTTTAAGCTCTCGATAAGCTCTCAGTATGATCGATGGCTACCAAATCGCGCACTCCAAGCCGTACAGCAAGGCTTCGGGCGCGGCCCGCCGGGCGCCCGGCCCGCAACCACGACCCCATGACCGCTTGTGTGTGTGTGTGTGTGTGTGTGGAGGGCGGGGTGACTCGGAACAGAGCGGAGTGCCCCGGCGGTCTGTTCGACGTTTAGCCGCGTCTTGCGGTCCGTCGACAGCGCCGCGGAGAGGGCGGCTTCCATGGCACAGCTCGCATCCACCGTGGGACGCAGCCGTGCTTGTACACGGAACTTTAGTAGAGACATACATCATTCTGATAAAACTAAATTTGAGAAAATATGTATTAAATTTGCTTCCATGAAATACAGCAGACACATGTGTTTTGATATTACATTTAATTATTCAGTTCTCGTAATTATTCGACAAATTCGTTATTTTATCCAACATATGAATTCATATTTGATTTAATCAAATTATAGAAGATGTATTAATTAGATGTATGTATGTATGTATGTATGTATGTATGTATGTAATGTATTACTAAAGTTTCGAGAATATTAAGGTATGGTTTTTGGCCTGCACAGTTCATTAATAAAATGTATAATTTTACCATATGTTTTGTATTTGTTATATTTCAAAACCAATTACTTATTAATGTATTAATATTTATATATTACTAATCTATAAATACTTATTAATACTAATTAATTATTATTTAAAATATTCTAATTATTATTATACACTATTAGAACAACATATTTGCAATTTACAAATTTTTGTTATATAGTTCAGTTCATAAAGTTTTTGAACTTTCGTCACGTAATTGAAATATCATAATCATTATATAAATGTGTTAAGTTTAGTAATTGCTGATTACATTACCACCAATGTTAATTACTAAACATCAACTGAACTAATATCTATTATCTACCAGGAATTTGTAAGTTGTAAATTGTGATTAAGTTAATATTTTTATTGAAATATTGTAAGTAAGGGATTTAGGGTACAATTTCGTTTTTCTATTCTAATTTTTAAAATATGAACTGTTGATTCGATAATATAAAAAAGAATAGCAATCGTAATGAGATTAAGAATGAAACCATCACGTTTTCTACAATGTGTTTCAAAATTAGTACATAGTAAGTTGTTGATTGATACTTTAATTGAAATTATGCTAAATTTCATTCATATGTGAATACATATTCTTGACATGGAGTTCCTTGATCTTGTCTTTTGTTATTTCGTCTCTAGCATATTTCTTTCTAAGGTAGTTTTCAATCAAAAGAGGAAAGATATTCAACATACTATTAATTATCTCCTGAAATAATTAGCAATAACGTAACAAAAAGAGTAACTTAAGCATGTTTTTGCTATAGTTGATTACTTTTATTTTTTGATAGTCGGAATATAGGATGTCAGAAAAAAATGATATGAAGTGTAATTACGTCTTCTTGTCTTTGGAAAAATAATAAGATACCGTTTTTTAAAAACTGTTACTAAAATGAAAACTTATTTTCAAATGGGAATACTCTCTGAAGTCAATTCATAAATAATGATTCTATTTTTGTCTCAAATTAAAAGAAAATAGATGAATTTTAAAGAACTCTTTGTTCAAAGAATATATATTTCTAGTCTTATGCCATGGAGGGATATATGCTTATGCTTTAAAAAAAATACAACCTTTTTGTACAGAATATTTACAACATTTTGAATTTATTTGCTTTACCTCCGCACTGGTTCAACAACGCTTACCCTCATTGTTAATAATATTTTTAGTGAAAATTACTATACATCGTAATTGTATTTGTAATTTACAACGATAATATTAATTTTAAAAAATCTCTGATAACCAACCAACCCTCAAGTTATAGTTATCGGCTTAAACTAGAACCCAATTAATAAAGTTTTAGTTTCAATTTGTAGTTTCAGCTACCCTTCACCCAAGTCCGCATCACGTCAGATTCCCAGAAACTTGAACAAGTCGTGCAACTAGACCAATATCTACAAAGAGCAAGCAACTTGTCAAAGAGCGCCGGTCGGAAGTGTGGCGGGGGGGGGGGGGCGCCTTCTCGTCGGAGCAAAGCGCAGAGGAGAGCGGGGTTCGTCTCGGCGCTCTTCGCCTGGGGCGCGTACGACTCGCCCAAGACGTAACCCTTCGAATCTCCTTGGATACCGCTCTCGCCCCGGCACCCGCCACTATCCTCGCCGCCATTGCAGTCCCCAACGCCATAATAACTTCCATCGCGTGAGTGAGCAATTCTTGTATAGCGGCGCGGCAACCTCCAATTTTGTTCATTAGCAGGACTCTGATTCTGATGATCTAAAAAGTCTCTGAAAATGACCTATAAAATGATTTAGAAATAAGGGGAAATCTATTTTTTTAAATACTCAAAAAATATATGAATATGTTTATTAATTCAATGAATTTTATAATAATTTTATTATATATTTTATATATATAAAATTATATTTATTATAAAGTCTTTATTGTAAGAGGAAATGTAATCGTTAGCTCCAATCTTTCAAAGTCAGTTTTGAAAGGTCTAGGAAGTTACCGAAGATCCGTGAAATTTTGAGAGTTAGAAAAGAGCCCATTTATTTCGATATGAACTGATGATATAATAAAAATTTTGTTTTAGTACGTCATAGTAAATTCATGAAGCATTTACTAAACAAAACATGAAAATGAAACAAAATGCGTAAAAATTACAAAAAATACGCAAAGGTGCAAAAAATTACCTAGCAATTGAATATGGCAAAAATGACTCAATAATGATACATTTCTATCATCTTTACATAGTGATAAACATTCATTTACAAGTTAGCTAAACCTAGAATTCACCGATGAAAATATAACTTATCAAAATCCGGTCCCTGGTCATCAGTCTCGTGAGCGTGGCTTCGGTGATGTAACGGTTAGCGTATTGGAGTGTTATACCGAACTTCGGGGGTTCAAACCCGACGGTGGACATTTATGGATAAACAAAAATCCTTCGTACGTCTTCCTTCGAAGGGGAAGTAATGCCATCTGACACGAGTTGCAGATTTCTTGCATCCTCAAGACTAAAGCCACTGAACTAAATTCAAAGCTGGTTCGTCTCCCGACCTTCTTTCTATGCTAGATGATGAAAGTAGTGAGGTGAAATTTGCACGATCAGGCGTGGTGGCTTAGCCTAGTCATGTAAAATAAGTCATCATTAGATTGAATTAAACGTAGTGAATATTACATCTGGGAGATGGCGGTGTTCTTTGTCATGAACATCCGATGCTCCTTTCCCACGATATCCGATGCCAACCTACATATCCACTGGCCGGAGGTTTCCCTCCAGGTGTCTTCTTCAGAGGGGCACCCGGAAACCGGACATTTAAGGGAAGATCGCGTGCGGCCCGTGGCCTATTTGTTAAGGAACTTCTCCGGCATTCGCTGGTATTGATCGGAGACACCACGCAAAAGCCCCTACAAGAGTAGCCGGTCACTAGAATTCTTCTCCAGACCGCGGCTTTATTTCGCACTGTCGGGACGGGTATCCTATGATCTCCAGGCGAGAGTCACTGCAATTACAACAGTTGTTGCACTGAACAACATTAGCCGGTCAAACTGTTGTCTCCACAACAGCGACCGTCACCATCATCCTTCCCAACCTTCACTCCGCCACCATTACTGTCTCTGCCACCTCCGCCGTCGTTGCCCCCGGCTAGCATTTGCTCTTCGACGCCGACTTGGTTAGGAGGAGCCAGCCATTGATTTACTGTGGCGGCGTGCGGGGCACCGTGCGCCCAGGGCGCTGACGACGTGCGGCGCTAGCCTTCCCAGACAAGACCTCACCGTTACCGCACAATTTGTAAGATCTTTTTGAATCTTCAGAAAAAACATATCCAGCTATCTTAAAACATTGTCGGAGAATTTTATATTAACTTTAGAAAACAAGATAAATATGTGGTATTACAATAGGATTATCGTAAAACATTTTATCCAATTCTTAAAAAAGTTTAGTGAACTGTAATTCCGTTTAAAAGTGGCTATTCTTCTGGAGAAAAGTGACATACTGATGTTGATAGTAGGTAATACAATGCCATGGATTAGTTTTAATATTCCCTATATTAAAAATACTGATCAACAGAAAACGAAATAAAGAAATAATACTAGCGGAAAATATTACCTGCTATACTTGCATCGAAAGCAAGAAGACAAGCGGATTCATTGAGCGCATTGTTATTTAATGTAATAATGAATAGTATTATAAAACAACTGAAAAGAGGAAATAGTATGGGAAAAATATAATATATGCATATGTTACTCAGACGACACATTGTTAATAGCAGAAAATGAAGTAGACTTAATACGATTACTGTACGAATTCAGTAAAATTGGTAAGAACTTTAATTTAAAAATATTTATCGAGAAAACGAAAGCTATGACCGGAACACGTCTTAGTATTCTTCTTCATATTTTTAAAAGTCTATTATTAGCGTCGTGTCAGCGTCGTGTCGGCGATGTGTCGGCGATGTGTCGGCGTTGTGTCGGCGTTGTGTCGGCGTCGTGTCGGCGTGGTGTCGGCGTGGGGTCGGTGTGGTGTCGGCTTCGTGCCGGCTTCGTGCCGGCGTCGTGTCGGCTTCGTGTCAGCCTTGTGTCGGCGTCGTGTCGGCGTCGTGTCGGCGTCGTGTCGGCGTCGTGTCGGCGTCGTGTCGGCGTCGTGTCGGCGTCGTGTCGGCGTCGTGTCGGCGTCGTGTCGGCGTCGTGTCGGCGTCGTGTCGGCGTCGTGTCGGCGTCGTGTCGGCGTCGTGTCGGCGTCGTGTCGGCGTCGTGTCGGCGTCGTGTCGGCGTCGTGTCGGCGTCGTGTCGGCGTCGTGTCGGTGTCGTGTCGGCGACGTGTCAGCGTCCTGTCGGCGTTGTGTCGGTGTCGTGACTGCGTCGTGTCGGCGTCGTGTCGGCGTCGTGTCGGCGTCGTGTCGGCGTGGTGTCGGCGTGGTGTTGGCGTGGTGTCGGCGTGGTGTCGGCGTGGTGTCGGCGTGGTGTCGGCGTGGTGTCGGCGTGGTGTCGGCGTGGTGTCGGCGTGGTGTCGGCGTGGTGTCGGCGTGGTGTCGGCGTGGTGTCGGCGTGGTGTCGGCGTGGTGTCGGCGTGGTGTCGGCGTGGTGTCGGCGTGGTGTCGGCGTGGTGTCGGCGTGGTGTCGGCGTGGTGTCGGCGTGGTGTCGGCGTGGTGTCGGCGTGGTGTCGGCGTGGTGTCGGCGTGGTGTCGGCGTGGTGTCGGCGTTGATTCGGCGTTGATTCGGCGTAGTGTCGGCGTTGTGTCGGCGTTGTTTCTGCGTTGTTTCTGCGTTGTGCCATCGTCGAGGGCGACGGCTGTGCCGCCTCACGCATTGTCACGGCGCAGCGCGTTTGCGGGCGTCGCCGCTAGATGCCTCTGCCGAGCCCGTCGGTGTATAATTAATGGCATTAGCGGCATGACGCCGGGGTTGGCGGTTTTGATTTCCGCTCGCGGCGGTTATAATAACCGGCGTTAGTTAAGCCCGTCCTCGGCGGGATCCGTAAGCTTGTGTTCCGCAGCTGCGCCCTAATGGCGAGAACGGGGAAACGATAAAGCGCTGGTGTTACGCACCGCGCCGCGCTGAAACTTTAATTTGCGTGGGCGGGCTCTGCAAGAACAGTTGGATTGCGCACTGAATAGTTGATTTTCTGCGCAAAGAAGATCATTAATGGCTATCTGCCTGAATTTAGGGAGGAAAAAGGCTAAATTAACGGGCTGTTTTACCAATAGGTTTCCAGAAAGTTTCGTTACATATTTTCAGAATAGACCTTAATGGTAGCTTGCCTCGAAGTTCTTCATCATTTACACTGATGTTAGAACCCTAGTACATATATCAGCGCAATTACTGAGGACATATTCGAGTTCTTTTGCTCTCCAAGAGCAATAAGTACTTGCGCACACTGAATGGTTGATTTTCTGCGGAAAGAATGCCACTATGGAATGCTACTTGAATTTAGTGAGGAAAATGGCTAGATTTGCTGGTCCGTTTTACCAATAGGTTTTCAAAAAGTGCATTTACACTTTTTTAGAATGGACCTTATCCGTAGTTTGCAACAAAGTTCATGACATTAGAACATGACATTAGAACCCACGTATAACGTTTTGCAATCACAGAGGTCATATTCTAGTGTTTTTGCTTTCTGAGCAATTACAATATATTATCTTCGTCAATTACAATAATGTTCGGTTATGTTTAATTGCATTCATTAGAGACAATATACTGACAAATGAATTCAGATATAATACACATTTCTTTGTACACTAAAAAATACGATATTTTGACATCGCATTTTACATTATAGAAATATAGGTTTCCAGGCAATGAGTGAATATGAATATATTATTGAAGCAGCGAATCATTATTACGTGTGCTCACGATATGCATATTGGGTTCAATGTGCTTAACTTACGCCCTTGAAGAGAATATCTCATAATTTTAAAGCAAATAGATTATTTTGAATGTCAGTAATCTATTTCAACAACAGTTGTAATAATATGAATCACTAGAAACCTAATTAAATGCTGTATGGAAATGATCATATTCAGAATTGAAGTTGACAGGGGCAAACCGAATGCAATTGAAACAAATTATTAACATGTTTTATATTTATAATCGAAATAGAAACAATGTAAGCAAGCAAAGACAAATAAGTATTATTTTGTAATAATAATAATAATAATAATAATAATAATAATAATAATAATAATAATAATAATAATAATCGTTTAAATCATAGGCGCCCTTTGTAAATATAAAATGCAGTATTGCCAGACTTTTCTGGTATTTTCCCTGTGGAAATCATTGTCACATAGAATATATGCATTGTATATCTTAAAGTTACAAAGAGAAATTTCGTACATATGATGTTTCGCACACGCAATTGCGTTACAAAAACACAATTTCATTCTGCTCATTATTTTCGTCGAACGACTGTCATTCCGTAACAAAATGAAATGTACACAATGTGCAAGTGACAGTAAAATTATGTCCGGTTTACGGTCGAGCTAACAAACACAACCACGAAACAAATATTTTCTCCTTTTTCGAACACACTACCTTATATTTTATGAAAATATTTATGAAATTAACAAGAAAATATTGGTGTGTCTTGAACAAAATATTTTTGTCTTTTTTAACAGCTCAAGGGATAACTTTATTGGTGAATTTAATTTATATATTAATAGATTCCTATCTGAATTATTGCAGAAAGATCAGTATGTTTTTATAATTCTCACTAGAGCTAGTTTTGATAAAATTTGACTAGTATTGCGAAATGCGAATTTACAGCTAAAATACCTCACAAATTGATAAGTTTGGTAAGAATGGTATTACAAAAGTCAAAATAAATTTAGAATTGCTTTAAAATATAATGTAATTTTCAGTATTGGCATTGTTATAAATACGACAAAACTAGAAAACCAATCATTGGGTAGTTGTCTTAAATGAAAACATTATACTTGACAATGGGTTAACTTTAAATGAACTTTCTTTTCCATACGATGCTGTTATACACACATTATAGAATTTGAATATAAACCATTAGTTTTGTTAAAAAGAAAATCTTGATTAAACAACACCAACAGTATATTACGGATAGCTACACCACTCGGTAAATTCATCAATTTGCCCATTAACAGAAGATAATGTGAACAGCGTGGATGTGGAGTACTCTCTTGCAAACCGCCATATTTCGAGTACTCTTCACAGAGCTAGTCACGAGGGATGCGACATCGCTGTAGTTGTTTTCAAAACATCTGTTTATACAAAAAACATCGATATTTTAAACATCAATAAATTGAATTTGATATTTGTTGAACAATAATGTCTCGCGCTTACTGTTTCTAAGTTGTTGATGTTTTGATAACGGATGAAAAATTTTCATAATCACAATTTTCTAAAGTTATATATGAAGTAATAACTAACTTTGTACTTCTTTAATCGAGAACACCATCTCTTGCCAGAGATGATTCTGAAACCCTAGTATTTTCTTCGTCTTTTATCGTACTTTTTATGTGCAGAAGCGCCTTATAATTTTATTTTGAGTTAAATTTTAATTATAAATTAATATATCAAATTAAATTTTGTTGCGCACGAATTTCATGTTGAAGTTTCTTAAATAAGTTTTTAAACATGGATTTTTAAAAATATTGATGGTTTTTAATCGGTGTATGATTAACATCGACGTTTCAATTTTGAACAACGATGTTTTGTTGTGTATGTCGCATCTTCTTTATTTAACACATTTATTTTTCTTTCCGAAATACATAGATCAGTTACACTCTCATATGCCCTAGTTGGCGTACAATATTCTTATTTCCTAATCTTAAAACAAACTTTAACTACAGCAAGGGGTTAGGTAGGTAAGTACAATGAGCTCTAAGAACGCTGAGGAGGGCGTCAAGTGGGAATCGGGTGTCCGGGGAGGCGGAGCGCGGCGTAGGGAGGCGCGCCGCGTGTACTCACCGGCGCGCACGCGGACCTCTCTGCTGAGGACGACGCCGCCGGCGTTGGAGGCGCGACAGCGGTACACGGCCGAGTGCACGTCCTCGCGGTAGTCCTCGGCGCGGAACGGCGGGAAGTACAGCGTGCCGTTGCCCAGCGTCTGCCTGCAGCACAAGGGATTCACGCAGCCGTTGAGGGAGAAGTTCTCGTAAAGCGGATTAGCAGCACGTGCGAATGACTACGAAATGCAGGTTGGACCTCGACGCTGTCGAGTCTAAGTACCTGAAGTGCGATGCATGTTAGAACATCGGATTGCTTCTTGCGAGGGGAAATAATGACGAGGAATTTGCAGAGCGTCGAATTCTGCAAGAGATGCTGTTGAAAAGTGTGACATTAAGAACGGAGTTACTAATATTCTATGGAGGACATTTATGTTGCTGACTAATTTCAGTGTGGAGAGCATCTGTGGCAGTGATGTTTATTTTCTTATACATTATTTTAAGGGATCACTTGATTGTTTAAAATTAATTAACGGGAATGACATCTCTCCTGATAAATATAAAAATTATTAATTCAATTAGAACACATAATTTTACATTCCATTTAAACTGACTAACAAAAGGACACACCGTATTAAATATAACTTTACTCCTGTAATATGTTTTACTCTTACAACCTTGCCCAGCAACACGTACTCATTTAATATTATGAGTACTTGTAGCAAATTGCTTAGTAAAAATACCTCTCTGCTGAGTCAAAGATTTTACATCAAAAGTTTCCAAAGACATGAAATGCGCATGATGTATTATACAGAAAACGTTTTTCCCCACCAAAATAAATGGATGAATGGACAGCGGTGGAAACGGGGAAACTCATATTCAACATAGCGATATGATTATTTGGGAGAAACACAAAAAACAAAGTTGTACGCCTTGCGACATACCGCGCTAACTAATGGTACTTCGCCAAAGAATTGTCGACGAGTAAAGCGTACCCATTTGGAAACAATTGTGCATGGGCAATGACAAGCATAAATAGTGTTGCGTCAAGCGTCTATGGAACTAATGATTTCTCCGACGATGACGACTGTGTCGCCATACGTCGGCGTCGGATAATGATGAATGGTGGCATGCTTGAAGCGCGCGGCAGAACGGAGTATAGAGACGTTGGGATATGCAAGTTCAGAGGCCATGAGATAACAAAAGGCAAGATATAAAACCCCCACCTTCATTGAGCATTATACTTGTATTAGCAATAAAGTATAGTGCTGTCGCAAGAACATTTGTCGCTACAAACACAGATCTCACCGGTGCTCAACGTATCCCCCGCACTTCAAGTTGCAGGTCATGGTTCATGCGCTGCGACGCATATTCCTCTATGTTTCGGCGTTCAGCAACATGACTGTTTGTTTTAAGACTTTGGTTTCACTTTTTCTCACTTATTATTTATGATATTTCAATTTTTTATTTAATCTCTAATTTAATTAACTGTATAATATTATATTATTTTTATATTTTTTGAAAAATACCCCAATTCAGATGGAAACCTCAAAATTTAACAAATTATTCGAAAAACTAATAGTGTAGAGTCTGTTTAAAAAAATCAGAATACTTTTACAACAAATACTTGAATTTATCTTCCAAAACATATATTTTTTGTATATCTAGAAGCTTAACAATAGCCGGCTATTTATGCATTTAATCAAAATCCATCTCACTTCAAAACACAGACAAAATTTATGCAAGAATCGCCGAGAGGAAACTATAAAAAGACACATCAACTATTTCAATATACATTCACATTCAACTGCCAGAAGCAGATGCAAGCGGTGTAACGCCATCCAGCGGAGTTTGCGAGAGCAAAAAAAAAAAAAAAAAAAGAGGGAAAACGTGCGTAGGAAGCGGGGGACGGAGACACGGGAGGCGGCAGTGGCGCTGTGACGGCAGGGCAGGCGACCGTCCGCCCGTCACGCGCCGCTAACATTTTAATTAATGGGCGCGCTCCCCGCTGCTGCTGTGGACAGCGACTGCGATCGACGCCGCCCCCACCCCCGCGCCACCTGCCCAGCGCCGGCGACCCGCCCTGCGAATCGCTGTCCGACGCCGCCTCCCGCGCGGGGTTCGGGGCGGTCTTTCACGGCTGATTCGCTCCAGCATTTCTAAATCAGTGCTAGAAGGAGATTCGTATCAGGAGAAAAGAAAGTAGAATGTAAATTTAAAAAAAATAACTAGGTCCAATGTGCTGATTTATATAGATATTTGTTATTCACTTAATTCCTAACATGTCATTGGCACAGTTGAAATAGAAGTAAAATTTGTAATATATTATATATATTACATGTATTACATATATTATATATATATTACTGCGACACAAAATAAAAAGAAATTGGGTAATGAAAATTAAAAGGAGGGAAATTGAAATTATTCTTGAAGACGCTTGCCATAACCAGCTTTTTGTACCGCATATTTATTAGATAAATTCATTAACACAGTGGTTAGAGATGTATTACAGTATTCATTTAATAACCATACAGAATTACAAGACATTTTGAATTCTATTTGACAAATTCTTTGGAATAGTGAGCTGAGAACCAATGAGTATGAATAAGTTCTTATGTAATAAGAATTCAAAGGATTGATATTTCGTGATACTGATTTCTTTTGTTTGAGATGTTAACAGGACGTTTTTCACAAGTAGGTAACGTTTTAAAATGTGATAAATCATGATTAGTAGTAAATATGGAGCACTCATCATGGTTAGAGACAAAAAAATATCATATCGCTAATTAATTAAAAAATGAATGATTTATTGATACAATGTGCAACACTATCGTTTAATGGATAATGCTTTCTGGAATTATTCGGTCTCAATTCGTAAGCTAATGGTTCTCATATTTTTCGTATATAATTAAGCATTTACAATCCAAATACTTTATTGACGTCAAATCAACCGACCTTGAAAAAATAATATCATAATAAAAATTTTATCGAAATTTAATGTCTTTTTTTACGAAACAATGAAGGATATTTTAAAAAATGAGGATTCCTTTCGATTGTTGGGCAGTGATGTCCTCTGCAGAAAATGAAAATAAAACAATTACCTTAGTACTTTTTTTAAAAATGTTAAAATTTTACACTCAGATAAAATGAAACGAATTTGTACAAAAAAGAAGCCACGTTCGATATATTAAATTAATACAATGAAATAATAATGAACTATTTATTGATTGGATAATAAATATAATTTGTTTTACGTGAATAATTCTAAAAATTATAAATGAAACAAAATTCCTAGCAAGCACAAAAAGTAAATCTATCATAGTCCTTACAGGTATGAATAAAGCGAGATATTTATCACAAACATTCCTCCGTTTTTCGCACAATTCACAGCAGAACACAGTACCCGCGATCAGTAAGTATAGTATATTGCGTTGTCTCACTTAATACGCCATACATTTCAAGCACAGCAATAAATCCGCTGTCACATAAATAGCATTTTGGCTTCAAATTCTCTACTCCACTCGGAAAATATTGTGTCGCGTCCAATAACCCGGCACCAGCGCCATCCATCTTCGAGGCCCACCCGCCTGCCGCGCCTTGGCAACCTCGCCGGCCGCGTCTTCCGCCGGCGCAAGCAGCCAGCTCTGCCGCTCGGCCCGCGTCCAGGCGCCGCTCAGCGAGGCGCGGGCCGCGCTCCCGAACCATCTGCTCCCACGCCGGTCCATCGAGAGGCGCATTAAATTCGCTATGTTTATGTATGAATGTTCGATGATTTTCCTCGGCTTCAATAATAGCTATGAATAAAACATGGCGCCGCCTCTGGTGACAGATACACGTTTCATGGCCCCCGTAAAACGCGGGAAGGCGCACCGAGATGCCTCTAGGAGGCTCTGGAATTGATGGCCCGAAGGGGCTCGGCTCATTTCGCCCCTCTTCGGGGCCGCGTCGCGCCGCGCATGCGCGTGGAGGCCCGTCCCGCGCCGAAGAAAAATTGGGCGCGTCACAAAGACTAACACAGCCGCGTCGCCTCAAGATAACGTAAATGAATATACTCCGGTGGAGTTAGGGTTGACGCCTCGCAAAAGGGACGGATAATGCTATTAATAAAATGCAATTACAGAGAGCCGAAAACGACGGCGATTTTTCAGACATAAACTCGTTTTATGTGGACGGAAGGCGGGAGTGCAGAGAAGAACCCACAGAGTGGGAGTTTCGAGATGTTTTATTTCGCTCTCAGCAATATTGCCGCGCCTGGCAAATATCGAGCCTTGTGCCGAGGGTGGGAAGTAAAATAGCAAAAGTCAAAAAACAAATGGTTTCACCTTTATTTACACAGAAAACGAGGTACAGCATTTGCTGGAAATCATTGCCCAAATTATCAAACTTGTTATGAAATAAATTTTGGAAGTATGTGCCTAAAATAAAGAATTTTTATTTTACAGTATGCTGTTAAAAATATGTATGAATACGAGATAAACCTCGTGAAGATAATTATGAGGCCCATTTTATCCTACTAATTTTAGTCGTTGTCAGGAAACATTCTTCTCACGTACTGTTCTCGTTTATATATGACAATATATAAACATACATTATTCAGTCAATAAATCTACATGCGAGAAAGAGAAAAGTTAATACGTCAGAGTAATTTAATTTGTATAGAAATATCATTGTGTGTTCAAGCTCTAGACAAAATAATGAAAATGAAGATGTTTCTGCAGAAAAAAAAACATTTGAATTGTGACTCTAGGCGGATTTTCTACCTATGTTCTTACTTATAACTTTATTTCAGCGAATGTTATAGATATCTCCAACTGATTACATAACGGTCAAGAATGTAGTGCTTTATTTGTCCGCAAACGAATCAAGCGCATTCTTGTTGTTACTGTGACGAATTTTAAGAAACCCATTCAACAGGAACAGCTGACTGAAGAGAAGTTAGGTATACAATTAAAAGTTAGGACAATGTTTTTACCAATACTAGTATTTCTCTACTACCGAGAACAGAAAATCCCGTCTATAATTTTTTAGATATCTTTTTAAACGAATCGAGTGAAACATGAGCTTACCAGATGTTATTCAATGAATATATATTTTCTTCATTAAAAGTGTTATGAACTGATAAAAATATCTTTCTAGGATTCACAATCTACCTTTCAGCACAAAATAAGTAACTGATATTTATAATATAAAACACTGACTCCGGCCGCGGAAGCCTACGCTCCCAACTTATATTTAATAGGTTTAAAATCTGTTTCTCACTCTGTGTCGAGTCGTTTATTCATTCCAAAATGCCTTCCGATCACAAAAGTAGGGGAAATGAGGTACTATCGTGACTACGCTAGAGGTTAGTAGTCAGTGAGTTGGTCTGAGAGATTGCGCCGGCAAGGGAAGTTGCAAACATATTTGCATGCATACAGTCCCACACGCGATCGTACAATGCCGCAGAGATTGCGTGCATGCTACAGGAATGAGAGAGGGCACATGAATGTGGTTCACTTCTCTCTCCCTTTAGAGAACGGAGCAACGCATTTTAAAGTCGTCCGTAAGAGTTCAGTACTGACTTATTAAAGGGAGTTCAAAATCTGATAACCATTTTCAATAGCAAAACTGACAAATAATATGTTAATTAAACTAAAAAAGATATAGCCTTTCATTTTATCATCATTGTATTTCCTAAACTTAAAAATTGTATCAAAAGCAGGCACAATTTTAACGGAAAAAATATTCTGAAAATATTACGTAAAAAATGAAATGTCATGATGTTGGATAAATTTGTTTCGAAAACTAATATTCTTTTAACATTATTTGGATATTGTATTTTCCAGATAGAGTAGATAGGGGTCGCCTATATCTGATCAATCCATGAATTGCAGTCAGTTGTAATATATTTACCAATATACTGCCTGGAATAATATATTAGTTTTCCTAAATCATTGAGGGATGAACGGCTGCCGAATGTGAAGTCAGTTAACTCATCTTATTACTTTCACTTAGTATTACTTTTTAATCTAAAACGTTTGGATGGTTTTATGTTACAAATTTCTTTAGGGCGTGCTATGTTATAAGACTATCATACAATATATTTTAATTTTCGTGTCGTAAAAGGAATGTAAATATACTTTCTTCTTCTTTTCACGTGAATGCTGGATATATTTTGTTGGACAACTCATCCATGATCTTCTTTATTTCTGATATATTATGTATGGATGTATATGTTATTCCATATTCTTTCTCTCATCAATTACCAAGAACACGGTATTTTCCGTTTTACCAGAGTCCAATTATTTGCTTTTTAATTTTTTTGGTTTTACAACTACATTAATTTTGTATTAGATGCATTTTAACAGAGAACACGTTTCTTCAATTTGACTAAACTTTAACTTTTGTTTCGTAAGCATTTGTGAATGTGTATGACGGGCCTGCGTCTAAAGGTAGTTGTAATCGTACTAAAGAGAAATGTGGTGAGCAGCTACGTCATTTTAAGCCTGATATTGACATGGACGTGCAGGGAAATGAACCTGCAGGATTAACTCGGCTGACTCGAAGGATTTCATTAGTTTGGAGACGCAAATTGCTATCTCTGTTGGACGGATTACACTCAGTCTTTCAAGAGATTGACGAAATAGATTATCTACAGCAAGGTATTATCTTGTTTAGAGTACTGCCATGTGGTATTTTCATTGTAAATGTTTTTACGACCTGACAATAGACGATTGCAAGTAGTCTGCAAACTTAATGGAGAATGATGGAAGGTGAAATTAATAAATTAATAAATATGCTAGTGTTTAAAACGCCGGAAATTTGATTTGAAATCCAGTTTGACATAAATACATAAATGGCATAGGATATGCCAGTTCGAAAAAGTTGAGATCAGACCGAGCAAGTAAGTCAGTAAAATTGTGAATTTGAACCTACTAAGAATGGAAAGTTTCTAGCAGATATGTACATTGATGAGAGTATAATAATGTGAAACATAATGCAAATTAATGCATAAAAACCATTAGAACAATGGGAGTAAGAAGACTAGGAGCGCATCAGAGGCACTCCTAATCTTCTCACGCCCATCGTTATCATACACAGTATCATTCAGTACATCACAATATTTTGGGTATCTATCGGGGCTTACATGATATTTATAAGCACGAAAAGTACCACCACCATCACCTTCATAAACTGTTTGCCCCCATCGGTACACTAGCATTGTAGCAGAGTCCGTTTCCAAGGCTAGTGCAAAATGGTCACATTCCTCTTCTTTAGTACATACTCACAAATGCAATTTACGCTCGGCGAAGAGGAAAGAGTAGGAGGAATGCAATGGAGGATTTGTGTGGGAAAGGAAACGAGGAAAATGAAAAGAAGCAGTAAAGGAAGGAAAGACGATTGCGAGGGAAGATAATTGTGATAGGAAGAAACGAGTAAGAAAGGGGGAAGGTAAGACAGACCGGAAAATTTTAATCGTGAGGAAGGAAAGGAGATTCATCATTAAAATTGATCGACAATTAAATGATCATACGCATTAAGCAATTGCAATAAGAAGAGCACGATAATAATTATGAAATCCGGCGGAGAATAATGAATCAGAAGACGCCAATAAGAACGAGCGAAGAAGAGGTCGAGGAAAGGTAGAGTAAGGAGGAAGCTAATGAAGGGTCCAAGGAGACATGGGCCAGGGATAGTAAGGCTTCGGCGCCAAGAGTCGGCCGTGAAGAAGGACCGGCGATCGGCAGGTTGTGTGGTTGACGAATGAGCGGAGCCAGTGGCGGGGTGGGGGGTGTTAAGCGGAAGGAGGAGATTCACTATTAGAATTGATCGTCAATCAAAATATCATGAGCATTAAGCAATTGCAATAAGAAGAGCAACATAATAATCACGAAAGCCGATGGAGAATAATGAATCAGAAGACGCCAATAAGAACGAGCGAAGAAGAGGTCGAGGAAAGGTAGAGTAAGAGGGAAGCTAATAAAGGGTCCAAGGAGACATGGGCCAGGGATGGTAAGGCTTCGGCGCCAAGAGTCGGCCGTGAAGAAGGACCGGCGATCGGCAGGTTGTGTGGTTGACGAATGAGCGGAGCCGGTGGCGGGGTGGGGTGGGGTGGGGGGTGCTAAGCGAAGCACGGCGGCGCGCGGCCGGACGCCCGCGGACGCTGCGCGCTTCATGCAAGTTGCACGCGCGCGATCCGCGCCCACGCTGACGATCCTCCGCCGCCGCCGCTGCTGCTGCTGCTTTTCCTCGGAGCGGCGCGCGAATAATGGATGGGTCGCGCCGAGCCACGCGCGCGGGAGGGGAGGGGAGAGGGGCGGGGGTGGGGGTGGGGGTGGGGCGGGCGGATGCCGCTGTGTTCACTGGGCCGTGTCGGCCACGCGAGTGCAGGGCCTCGTGTAAGCTGCTCGGCGCCTCCCGTATTGGGGAAGTCAACAGGGGATAGGACGGGGATCCGTTGAAGAGCACGTTGGCCTACTAATGAAATGCTTCCTAACGCTTACAACAAACGATTCAGTTCATAGAATGCGATTGTCATGCGATCGATTGAATTTCAATTTAACGAATGCAATCCTTTGACCTTGACCTTTGAAAGGAGCATGAAAATGTAAATGGATTCCTGGAAAGTAAAAAAAAATATTGCTGCTTTATTTGTTTGGGATTACGATTCAAAATAAAACATGTGTATATTCACAGGTGATACACAGTAGTTGTGCGTACAAACCTCCCGTTCACTGTAAAATAATATTTATTTCTGTCATTCACGAGAGACTTTCGGGAGAGCATGGATTATCGTGAAACCCAGAGAACATAATTCATTAGTGCAAGTACACCTCAAATTACATTAATTACAAGTAGATGCGACTACAATACGCACAAAATTAAGTACACGTAATTACTCTTAGTTATTGTTACGAAATATCTGACAAATATTGAGTATTCTTTTGTTGTCTCTTTTACACATGTAGCCGCCATTGCCCTTATTACTTTTACTGTCAATTTTTGCTCATAACCTAACCATTAAGCTTCCTTAATAATATTTTTTGATTATTTATCATTTAAACAAATGTCTATCGGGTGGCACAGGCACAACGTGCTTGCTTTCCGTGGTATAAACTCGAGTTCGATTTCCGGTTGGGGCAAAAATAGATCTGTGGAATTCTAATACAACCCTTCCAATTTATACAGTTATGTGTCGACGGAAAAGCTCAGGTAGACCACGTATGCTAGATACTGCAATCGGAATACGTCATTATTGTCACATGTTTCCTTTACTTCCACCGTGGACAACACGAGTATATAAAAAACAGAACACCGCTAGTTCGCTGAATAATCCGAGCCTAAAACGCAAAGTACAAAAATTAAAAAAAAAACAACTTTATTACATTTACAAAAGACACTAATTTTAGAACAAAACTTATTCTCAGCAATGTGAAATAACAATTAGAGAAACAAGAAACTATTTTATCTATGAAAATACATTATCTTCGAGAATTAATGTTTAGTAACATTATGGGTGTCAAATAATTCACTTTGTACCCGAATATTGGACCAAATATTATTTGCTCTGTAACATGCACGTACCAACATCAGTGGGATAATAAACTAATTTCTTGGATTAATATTCAAAGTAAAATTAAACTAGTGGTGCTGTCTCGTACTAGTGTATAAAAAGCATATACGTTCTCGCATTATTTGTGACTTTTGAAATTTTCGAAAAGTCAGAGCTGAACAAAAAGTAGACTTGCACCATTTTTAAGTACCCTTTTCTTTATCCAAAGAAGAAATTTCGAACCATTATTGATAAAAAATATAATTATAAATTGCCTTTACTTGAAGCAAACATTATGCGAAATTTATTAGTTTTTCAAAAAAGTGCATGTTACGTAAATATCTATTTTTTAGAACAGGCTTCACTATTAAAAAATATGTTGTCAACATTATATTTTTGCAATGTGAAATTTTTCAATTTTCGAGAATACGAAGTTCACAGAATATAAACCTACTATGCTCTAATCGAAAAAAATCAATGAAAAGTTAATTCCGTTTTGAGAAAATAATTGTTTAAACATTCTTATTTTCAGACAAAATTACTTAAAAGTTACGTATATTTTAGAAAAACTGTACATGACCTTATTGAAAGACCTGTCTTCGAAGAACACATTATGAATTATTTATATACATATTATTTCATTCAGGAAAACTAGTGGTGCTACAGAATGACACAGACTTTCTCGGACTAGTTAGTTTTCTATTCTATCCAGCACCTAAGAGACTATCAGGGCTTCTCGCAGCACCTACGGCTCCTCTGGGGTGTAACGAAGAGTACCTTCGGACACTCCGAACATTGCATACACCTACTATCTCGGGCTTGAACCTGTAAATATTTGCTACGGTGTTCCTTGGTCTCACCTCGGTGCTTGAGCCATTGTTCTCGGGGTGGCATCCACTTCCTCAGTTAAAGACACAGACCGCACACACTTGCCTCTCAGGTCGAGATATTGTGGAAGAATTATGGCACAGATGTAAAACACGAGGGAATCGGAATGCCCCCTCACCACAAACACAACTTAAACATTCGTGCCTTTCGCGGGTTTCGAACCAACTGTGTTAATGTCTGCGTACTTTGGTTCACATGACCCAAGTTCCTGTCCCACAATTTCTTCGCCGTACTATTAGTAAACGTGTTACGATTACGTAACAATAATTTATTACGATTACGTAGCACTAATAATATACCTAAAACTAACTTTTTGTTTTGTATGGTGATTTAATGAGCTTTACAGTATTGTATGAACTAATAATTTGGAAAAAACGACTTTTCCGTTGTTAAACGGTTCCGGAGACCCAAACATCTATTTCTGATAAAATCGTGAAATCCGTTTTTTCTTTATCCCAAGAAAGCAATTAATCCAATAAATTGTGTACATTTTTTAGAAAATGTTGAAAATGTTTTGATTGCTTATTCTAAGTCAAAATACTAATTTCAAAACCTCAAGGCATGGAGTGCGGCAAAATCTTTTGATAAAAATCAATTCTGTAGAAAATCGTCTGAACAGTTTAGACGGCAGTATTGACCACCGACGGGTAGGCAGACGTTAGAGGAAGTAATTAACTATCTATACGAACAAGATCTCCTTTCGATACCAGGGACCAACAATACTAGACTTTGCACGAAAAATTGCCCTTTCCGTTGCAATATTACAATACTTCCCGTTTCCTACATAAGTGCGGAGAAAAAAATACAAATTAGGAAATAAACAGACGTCACTTTTCTTCTTAAAATCAATATTAATACTTTATATTTTATTTCTTTTCCAACATTTATAAAAATATGTTGTTTCTTCTGCACATTCATCACTGATTCTTTTTAACTATACCAATTATTTCCCTGAGGGACTTTTCATTGGGTGTTTGAGGTACAGCATCATCTATAGAGTTCTCTTTACAGAGTCGATAAAAAAAGGCTCCAAAACGCACTGAGGTGGAGTGCTTCTCTTGAAACGTGTTCAAATTCCCAACAACGCGCACAGCCGAGGCGCGTTGTGAACCGGGCCCTGCCGTTCGCGGGGTTTCGCCGGCAGCGGGGCGCGCTCCGGGGCGGCGCACCTTTGACACGCGGCGCGCCTCTCGCTTTGTGCGGCGCGGGCGCAGAGCGCGGCCGGAACGCGGCTGGAGCGCGGGGCAAAGCCCGGGGCCGAACCCGCGCGCCGCCAGCCACGCAGGCACGCCGCCGCCCGCCCGCCCGAACGGGGCGCAGCGGGTGGGGCTGGCGCGGGCGGAGCGGGGCGGAGCGGGGCGGAGCGGGGCGGAGCGGGGCGGAGCGGGGCGGAGCGGGGCGGGGCGGAGCGGGGCGGAGCGGGGCGGAGCGGGTGCGCGAGGAGACAAACAGGGGGGTTGGAGGGGGGCGTGGCAGCGGGGGAGGACGCGGGAGTGGAGGTGGACGCGCGGAAGCAGATGTACGCGCGAGTAGAAGAACGCTGTAATGTAGGAGTTGGAGGTCAGGGGTGGACGTGGAAATGGGCGTGGAGACAAATGTGGAGTTGGCGGCGGGCAATTAGTGTGAAGCAAAACGCGCGGGTGGAGGTAGCGGGGTAGTGGCGGGGATGGGTGTGGAGGAAATGTGATTTGGTTGATGTTTCCGGGCACATCAATTGCTAGCCTCGTTAGTGAACTATTGAATACATTTTAACCACGACGTGGAAATGTTTCTTCCCGCTGGATGATCAGATCCGTAACATCTACATTTTCACCTTCCAAATATGTCTTTCTATGGAGCACTGCGGGTCAAGAACTAATTTCAGGGTTGGTGTCCCGAGATGTGTATGTGTGTGTGTGACACGAAATAAATACTAGTTGTTGAGACATGCTAGAAAGTATTAAATTATTAACAATTTGCGTGTGAAGTGGAAAATATTGTGAAACCTAAATTGAGTGGCATACATAATTTTGATAGCTCTACAATTGGTGTATTACAACGATAGACTAAAGGTGTGTAAAAGCACAATAATGCTTTGAGATTATGGGAAGGTAGAAGGGAAATATGATGCGACTGATGCTATTGACAGTCATATAATTTCATAATTATCTTTAACGGCCAAAATAAAATCTTTGCAACATTGTTAGTGTGAATGAAATGATCTTAGTTTGTAGGCAGTAAGAATTTGTGGATAAAAAATTCTATATTTTATATATAGAGAGACATATTGAATTTCAACCTATACTCCGGATCTTGGGACAAATCCCACTCACAAGCCTACTCAAACGGACAGCTGGACAGGCGGACTGCACTGCCCTCTGCCAATCCTCACTTTACATGCGCGTCGGGCACCGCGCAAATAAAAAAAAAAGAATCCTCCAATGGGCGAGGAGGTCCGCGCTGAAGTCCATCAGTCGCTGAGTTCCGCCCTCGATTCCTCGCCCCCCCCGCCCCCCCCCCGCCTCCCCCGCCCGCGGGCGGTCGCCGCCGCAGATCCCTTCCCCGGGCGATTTCATTATTTTCCGCGCCGCCCCCGGGAGCGCTCCATCTGTCTCCCGGAGCGGAGCTGACAGCGTCGCGACCAGCGCAAACAAACGCCCGCCCCGACCCCGCTCCCGCCCCCGCAGCCTGCGCCACCTCCAACATCCAGCAGTGGACAAAGCGGGGATGACGAGGTCTCAAATCGCAAATGGCTGTTTTTGTGTTGAGAGATCATAGCTGTCTGTACATTGTTTTATCTTTCTCTTAAGTCGATTATTATTATTATTATTATTATTATTATTATTATTATTAACTGGTAAAACTTTTTTCCAGAAAACAAGGAAATTATGAGGAATTTGAAAGAGAAAATGAAATGAAGGATATGCACTATGAAAATTAAATGGAATGATGTAGTGGGCAAATATTCATACTCATTTTACATGACAAACATTTATGTATATTCTTGAGAGTATCAAAGTTGCTGAATTATTATTTTTGACATCCTCATTCAAGTTGAGTCTTTCGATGTTGATTCGTCTTCGGTTATGCAACCAAACAATAATAACACACTAATGTAATGCAGGTTGCATATTCATTACCTGTGCCGTTTGAAGGGAGCTTTTGTAAATAACCAAGGAATTTCGTTACGTTGAATGTTTATTACATCTTCTACAATTGCTGTGTGCAATGCAATTTAGAAACACCAATTCCCACTTGATACTACAAATGCGTATGTAATCCATGTTGGCAGTTTCGAAACCCGGGACAATATATGTTTGTGAGAAAACGATCAGGGAACTCTACATGTAATGTGGAACTTCCATTACTGGGGTTCGTTTATCTGGGAATTCAATTATCCGAAGTCTGTTCCATAATTAAAGTGATCAGTTGAATGAATTGAAAGAAAATTACTATATTGATAGGTTTATAACCCGGAAATGGGGAATAATTAAATTAATTTAATCAATTGGTTTGGGAAATAATTTTGAATCAATGAAAAATATGCCAGTTCTCTTGAGTTTTAAATTTTTCATAGACGCTCTTATCAGCCATTAACCTGGATAATGGCAGTTTTTCTGTACTAGGAAAGATAAATAAAAATTATATTGTTGTTATCACCTCTACTAAATAGATAATGAACAGTCACATCTTTTATCACAGAAATTTTAATACTAGGCTATTATTCTAGTTCCTAAAAATTGCAGAAGAATAAATCAAAATAAATAATTTTTATTTTATTTGTATTTGTATTTTTAATAATTTGTTTTTAGACTGGTGTTCATTTAATTTTTGAACAACATCCAATATTCAAATAGAAAAAGTAATTTTTAGCCCAAGATTTTCGAATGTTAGCGCACTGCGTTCCACCCACGCGGGAGTGGAGGTACGCGACCCCCCAAGTGACCTGTCGTCAGTGTGTGCCGTCGATCAGGGCCGCCCCTGGAGAACGCATGCGAGCCACGAGGAAAATAGTGGGTCAAAGCTTTTCCGCTCGGGGACTTACCCATGTGGCTAATGAATCGTACGAAGGATCTCCAGCTACAATAGTAAGTAATCCTGCGTAATAAGACTGATTTCGCATCCCATGAAATTATATCGTGTGCCTTTAAATACAGTTTTTGCCCTACGCGTTCTCACTAGAAAGAAGCATTTGCACTGATGTATCCATTTGTTCAGTCTTCACATCATATACAAATTTATTTTTATTATCCAAAGACATACTTTGAATCTTATCAGCGTTATGATTCTGATAATATTCTTTCAAAATGGAAAATCGTTCATTTGCGTGGATTCACTTCCTCAAAAGCAGCGGTGTCCGTGCATTCATATATGAAATACTCCAACATATGAAAAGCAATTTCGCCAATATAACCGGTATTTCATTCACTCAACCGTCCGGCTGTCAAGCACGGTTCCATTTACGGGGCAGTCATGACAGCTACACTAATGAACACAAATGGACCTTGCGTGAACGCAATCAAAGAGTGAAAACAGCAGGACGTGATGAAATAGCTGATTCAGTGAACGAAGACGACACTTAGAAATCAACAATAAAGCGTATATAATAAGCTTAAACTAATAATATACATCTCACAGATAAACAATAAATGATACCTATTTCCGCCCAATGACAAATCGAATGTACAAGTAATACTTGCACATTGAAAGGAGTATATTCCTTTCAGATGACTTAAACAAACGCAATTCACACACTATTCATAATTCTGTATTCCGAAGACAACTTTGTTTGGAATGTAAGTATATCACCGGGACATATCAGATGAGTTCATAGTAAAATTGTTAGCTCAGAATTGATGAAAACTGAGTTAACTGGATTCAGAAATCTTTCAGTAATTTCTGTTAACTCCCGAAGTTAGGTGTTTAACGTTTGTAAGAACTGGCCCAAACCTGGGTTTAAAACTTTTTGTTTACCTTTAGTCATAATAAATACGACTTTGCAGCTATTTTTCTAAAATGTAATAAAGTATGAGTTTACATGTTGTTTCCATGAAATTTTCAATTAATTATGAGGAAACGTAATAGCATTAACCGTTTAAATATGATTTTACGTAAGATCGAAATGCCCAGGTAAGTGAAAGAATGAGAATACATCTCCAAAAGTAGTATTGTCAGAGTTAATACAAAGCTCCTCCACCAAATGAAGGGATTTAATTCGAGCACAAATCATCGAAGCAGGAATAGCAATTGTCGTTATGAATGTGAAATGCATTAGAAGGAATAGGAGAGGGAATGTTGATGATAGGAGAGGGAATGACAGTTGTAATTTGTTAAAGAAAAAGGAAGATATAGTGAGTTGAAGAACAAAAACAATGATCAGAAAATTATTACCTGGTTTACTAAATAAATGAATAAAGACAAATATGAATTGGAGTTTAAATCTTCCGTTGATTAATTGAATAACAGTATGGGATGAAATTTTAATTTCACAATATATAATTATCTACAAAATTCTGAAACAAACGTTTAGCAATATAACACATTTTAATCTTCAATTCATTTGTAGAATACAACAGGTAATAAATTGGCAATTTAAACATAAAATATGTGGGGAAGCAAAAATGTAAATACTGTATCCACAATTTTCCCCATTTCTTCCAAGGTCTAAAATTAATTTCACCAACAAACTTATTGATTCACGCGGTTTTTAGGATCATTACATTTTCCAGCTCTCTCAGCTGACGGATATATTCCAATCGAGATAAAAAAGGGAACTTTATATATACCGCTCTTAAAAAATTATTACATAATTCATTGGCTTTTAATAACAATATGTACAGGCTGAGGAATGTATTTTCTTTTGAAATTCAATACATTTACGAAATATCTTTTAATAGTAATTAGTAGTGAGTAATTGAAAGATGGTTTTCAATATTTGAAAAGAAAATAATATAATATACAATAATCATATGTATTATAATATACTATTATACAATGCAATATTATAAAAACCAGTGGATATAATAATATAATATTTGAAATTCATATTCATTTCGTCAACTATAAAGTTCACAAACCCGCAATTAGCACACAGTGCCACTTAGAGCTCCACCCTTGCTACGGCTCGGCAGGGCCCGGCAATGGCGCTTTGCAGCGCAGTAAGTCCCAGTCGCCCTATCGCGGGCGTCTCATTAGGACTGAGAGCGGCCATCGCCTGGCGCGGCCGTGAGCCGGTGCCTTCGCCCCGCCGTTAAGTCTGGGCCTGCCCGTTTAGCGGCACCCGCCGAAAGCACCTGCGAGGCGCGGCGAGGGCGAGGGCGTGGGGCGCCAAGCCGCGGCACTGCGCGGGGGCGCGCGGGTCGGAGCCCCAGCCCTGGCGACGGAGATGGCCTCGGCGCAGATCACGCCGGGGAAAGCGGCGATGCACTTGCTTCCAGGCGGGGGAGAGGAAAGGGAAAAGGACGGGAGGTACAAATAGGATGGTTTCAGTAATAAGATGATGTTCCCAAAAAGGCGAGAAAAGGAGCGGTGTCGGGGTAGGTAAGAGAGAAGTCGCAAACGAGAACAGGAAGGGGCAGGAGTCGTCGGGTAGGAACGGACGAGCCCTCGCGTGAAAAGGAGATGCTTAAACCAAAGCACAGGCAGCGGAGGCGACGCGAGGCGGCGCCGGGGAAGCGGGCATCTACTCTGCATATTCAGTCCGTGGCGGAGGCGAAGTGAAGTGTGGGCGGGGCGAGCGGCGGCGGTGGCGGCGGCGGCTCCGCGCCGTCCGACCAGAGATTAGCGGTGCCCCGCGCCGGGCCACCCTCTCCCGTCCGCGTCGCCGCCGCCCGCCCGCCCCGCCCCGCCCCGCCCCGCCCCGCGCCTGGCCGCCCCGCGCCTGGCTCTGCACCGCCACTGGTGATGGCGCGGTCGCGCGGCGGCCTCGGCTGCGGTCTGCGGCGCGTGGAGCGGGGCGGGGCGGGGCGGGGCGGGGCGGGGCGGGGAGGGGCGGGGACCGCCAGTGTCCCGCTGGGCGCTGCCGCTGCGCACCTCCGCCCCTCCTCGCCCCGGCCGCGGCGCCCCGCCGGGACAGACTTGCTCGCCGCACGGTGACCGCAGGCGCGCTGATGGAGTGACCCCGGCGGCGGGGCGGGGCGGGGAGGGGAGGGGCGGTGAGGGGCGGGGCGGGGCGAGGAAGGGCGGTGAGGGGCGGGGCGGGGCGGGGCGAGGAGGGGCGGAGGTGGCCGCACCGAGTCGCGGCGGTCGGAGTGCCGCGTCCAGCTGGCAAAGCAGGTGGCTTGCGGGAGGCGTTGCCATTGCGGCACTTTGTTCTCGGAATGAGGCGCGTGGGAAGCGGTTTTCGGGACGAAACGGAGGGATGCTTTTCGAATTTTCAGGCGGGGTTACCAACTTTCATCTAAAAGTGTTTTGGGGTTGATGTACAGATATGAATTGTGGCAGTATTTTGCAAATGGAAGTATACTGATTTTACTAAAATTTACTTATAGTTAATGCCGAAATGTACTGTTAATGCAGAAAAAAGTTCCCTGAACCACGTAGTTTTAACGAAACTGACAATGACATGTAGTCAAAATATTGTTGTACACGATATTCTCTGAACAAATCCCACCTTTAAGGTGGATTGGCAAAGAAATTACTTCTTTAAAAAGCCGTTTCCATTTATGGGTCACATTTGTTGAAAATAAAGAAGTTTGACGAAGTTTACATTCGTAAAGATATTGAAGATATTTTCCAGGACTTATATTGTATAAGAGAAGAGGAACGTTGAAAATTTATTTTCAATTTTGTTCCCAGTTTTTGGAATACGGAAAAAGAAAGAAAATAGTTTCCAAAATATCATATCTGTTTTAATCTCTTTTGCAAATTCCGTTTTATAAATTAAGCACAGAGAATAATTTTTCCTCTATATTCATTATAAGAAAAATTCACGTTTGACAAACTTCAGAATATTTTATAAAAAAATACTTGGATATTATTCACCCTTTTTTTATACCAGTGAAACTTTATTAAATGAATCATATTAATAAAAATATAATTTATTGATTGACTTAATGTCTTTGAAACTCATTAGCCTTTAAAACGGTTCAATGATTTTCTATTAGCTTCGTTTTACTTGATACCTTCCACATTATATAAAATACTTTTCAATATGTTGGAAGGTTGCAACATATATGAGCATGCTCTGATTCCATAGGCTGAAATGGCTGAAATAAAATCTACAGTACAAGTCTACGCTAATAAAATTCCTAACTGCCCTTCAGCATACACATGTATCAATTTATTTCGTACCCCGACGGTTTTCATTTCAAGTATTAAATATACACGAGTAGATCCATAGCCAAAGTTATTTATTACATGGGTCGCGCAATTCATTATCATGTGTAATTGAAATTACAGTTTTATGAGTGGAGTTGCTTTAAAATACATTAACGCACCTATTCAATATTGTCCCCTGCTCTCCCATGCCACGCACTGTGCAGTGACGCATGGCGCCGCGCGGAGGGTAGCGACAGGTCGCAGGGGGCGGGGCGGGACGTGGCAGGAAGGGGAGGGGAGGGGGGGAATGGGGGAGTTGGGGCCGACGTCGGCGGCGGGGGGGGGGGGGGCGAGGGAGGAGGGACGCACCGCGGGACGACAGCTCCGTACACGTCGGATGCTCGCCGGAGGCGGCCAGATTTACCGGTGGGGCGTGGCCGGGCCACGCCCAGCCACCCGTGACGTCACGGGCCGGCCAAACGCCGCCGCCGCCGCCGCCGTCGCCGCCCAATCGCTGTGTACAGCGGGTCCGCGCTCCCCCTGGCTGCCTGGAGTGGAAGCCCTGGGCGACAGCTCGCGCTGGGGAATGCGTCGCTGGTGCAAGCGCACATGGTCGGACGGGGCATGGTTGCGACTGCTGGTTGGCCGAACAAAGTGAGGAACGTGTTAAGGTAAGGGAGGAAAGAGGAATGGGAAACACAATGGAACAAGAGTGGCGAGTTTGCTTTTGAGTGCACGAGAAATTGTCGATGAGTGGTTAACATCGCAATAGAAAAACGTAGATTTACAGTAGATTTAAAGAAGATACTGCTTACGATCTGTTTGGACCCAACGATGGATGGGGTGCAGATACCTTATGAACAGTTATAAACAGTAAAGTATCTTCTGTGTATATGCAAATTTGTGTATTGGAATTTCAAAAATGAACAATTTTAATAATATTATTATATAAAAGACCAATTCGGATTCGAACCCACAGCTATGTTGCGCCGTTTCTCATGTCCGTGCGTTAACTGTGCCAGGGGAGGAGAAATATTAATGAATATTGGGAAGAAAGAAACAAGAAAACAACAAAAATAACTGAAAGAAACCCTCCCGTTAGATTTTTGTACATCTTAATCTATTCAACGGCCAGACAGAACAACAAATATTTCCTGTCAACTTCCCAGAACAACATTTGAGAAATATATAAGATTTTGTTTACAGTATAAATAGTGGCATTACGATATTTACGATGATATGAAATTGGGATATTGGAGTTACGTAAATCTGAATTGATTAAAATGGTAAAAAAGAGCGTGTTGCCCTACACACCACGGCCGTATTACCCGAACGACGCCTCGTCTCGAATGACAATAATGTTTTACCCACTAGAGGAAACAAGGCATAAAGTCAGGGATTTAATGAAGCTCGTGATTAATGAAGTAAGATCGTGGGAGCGGCGCAAATCCTGAGCCGCAGCATTTTGTCTGCTGCATCACGATCGACCGGATCAACAGACTACCTCACCAGCCCTTTGTTCCAAGGGCAACAATTGTACCTACCAGATTATGGCAACTACACAAAGTGAAGGAAGAGGAACGAACTGGGACATTATGATGTAGGATGGCGACCCACACCCGATTGGTTAAAAACACGCATGTTGGCCGCTGCACCAGGGTCGCCCATACGCACCGGCCCCTTCATCCCGAATGGCAATAACGGCCCCGCCCGCCGGAATTCGCCCACGTGCTATTGAGTAGAGTGGGGGCGGGAGGTGGGGCGGGGGGAGGGGGGGCTCCACCCGCGGCTGATTAATCGGTCAGCCTTTCGGGCCGTTTCCGTCCGCTTGCTCCTCGCGCTCTCAGCCGGCCTTTGTGCGCGTGGAGATGGGCGTCAGAGCACAACGCAGAATGCCCCCCCCCCTTCCCCCCGCGCGCCCAGTGATGCACGGCTGCGGTTGTGGCGAACGAGCCGCTAAAATGTGCCAGTCAGGTACGTATCATTCACCCGTAATTATCTTTCATTTCAACTGAATATATAATTTCGAACCAATTAGCAACGCAATTGTTCGACGCGTGTGAAAAGGTAACGATATGGCCGCGGCCTGCAGCTCTCGCGAAACAAATGTCATAATACGGCAGCGGAGTCCGAATCACGGTGGATGATACCTTTGCTGAAGTGGCTATTAGTATGCAAAATCGCTCATGAATTGATAGAGTGCTTCTTTTCTATTCACACTTGGAAATTTATCTACATGGAAATGCAGATGAGGATAAAATTGAGAGAAAGTTATGCGTTTCCCAAGCGAGTGAATTGCATTGCAACCACACACATTATTTGAATTCGAAGTCAGCAAGTAATATCTTCATTCGGTTTATAACAGCATGAATATGGATTTTTGGGTTATATACGGCACTGGGAATACTTCTGGTATTCCTTCTTATTCCTCGTAACAAGCTGCAGAGTTGAAAAGTACGATTCAAAAACGTGTGGAATTTATGTGAATTTCAACATTCACTACATACAGTTTTCGAGAAGCATGTTACATAAAAAAAACATATTATTCAAGCAAAATACTAGTTTGGTTTCCAAATTTAATTGAGCAACTTACACAAGAATCCAATCAACTGACTCAATATTATTTCGAAATACGGATCAACCCACATATAATTTGACCCGGTATTTGACAGTTGGAAACAAAACGACTCAGGACTCTGTAAAGGAAGCAAAAAAAAACTCTCTTTCAATTTTTTTAAAACTAGAAAACATATTCCCAATCTCTTACTTTTATCAGAAGATCTGAAGATTTGGTAAGTAATATCATCAAAAGAAAAAAAGATTGATTTGAAGGAGTCTCTGATATTACAAATACATTGTACATTCAGCATGCATAACATCACTGGTATCGAATAGGTTATTTCCTGCCACTAAGTTAGATTCACCGCCAGTATAAGCTGTCCCCAACTCTGCTAGAACGTATGAGATTTCCGCTCCTACATTAATTGCCTGCCGGGCCGCGGCCGGGGCGGGGGCGGGGGCGGGGCGGACCCCGCTGGCATCCCCTGCTGCTGCGGCGCGTGTGTATCTTTGGGCCGCGCAGTACCATATCTCATCCCCGCAGGAGCGCAACTTAAGTCATTTCCGTTCTTCTTACACTTCATATTTCAACGTCCGTGTCCCGCGCCCGTGCATCAGAGCCGCGCCGTGATAAGAACGCCATAATTCATCATGGGGCGCGGCAAAGCCAGCGCGGGCCGGGCCGGGCCTGGTGCGAATCGGGCGCGGACGCAGCTCGGCGCCCCGCCTCGCCACGAGCGGCGCGGGAACTTCGGCGATGCGAGTGATTTACGACGCAACAATCTTTAAAACACTCTTTCGCAGCTCTTAAACGACTGTGTTGAAATGATACTGTTCTGAATTTGACACCTTAATAGAAGGATTAGTACATGGTACAATTTCTGTTATTCGCGGTTAAAATATTTCGGTTTCATTTCTTAATGCTCACTTACCAGGGAATAAGATTACAGAAGTTCTATAATTTACACGTGAATCTGATATGTCGAAGATTACATGATATAATACGAGTTGCAAAGGAATATTAACTAATACTGTTAGTCGAGAACATTCAGTACAGTAGTCCTTGACAAGTCAATGATATAGAATCACATACAAAACACATGTTCGTTCAAGAGACATTTCCTTTCATTTTGGCAAATGAAGAATGTTCGATGAAGTAGGCTTCCGAGGCCAGAGTCATGTGCGTGATCTGGGCTGTCCGGGTGACGCCGCGTCGAAGGCTGTGTTGCCGGCGTTTCGACCGTCTTGTCGTGGTCTTCCTCAGGGCTGGTATGCGCCATGATGGTCAACGCTCGGGTGTATAACACAACCTTCGACGCGGCGTCACCCGGACCGCCCAGATCACGCCCAGAAGAATGTTCGAGCCCGTGGTCTTAATTAGAGCACGCACCGCATAAAATGGTGGGTGACTGCAAAGTGCGCCCCGCGACAGGACACCGCGGCCAGTGAGGGGGCGTGGCCCGGTCCCAAGTGCAGTTTGCAAACAAGTGGCGGGGGCGGACCGCGATGCCAGCTCGGATGTGCGACCCAACCAGTTTTTCCGGCAGCGCTGGAGTTTGGGAGCCACAGAACACGCACTTGTTTTCAGCGGGTCACAGCAAACAAGGCGCCAGAAGAGGTGAAATAGGGTTTGGGAGGGAGGATGCTTGGGCAGCCAACTGGCCCAACTGAAATCTACCCAATTCTGCCACCCAGCGCTGATTTACATTTTTTTCTTAGCACCAATGCGTCGGGGAAAATTAAATTTGAACAGTGATTCGGAACTTAAAAATCAAAATATAAACGTGAATTACAATGAGTTTTATAATTAATCTCATATTCTACATTTTATCTATTAATATAAGCAAAAGTTTGTATAGAATTTTGTATATATAAAAATTTTCCCTTGCCCCCGTTTCACTTTTCTTCACTAAATTTTATTTATCGGACTCGAGTACAGGAAGGTGGTTTACAGGAAGCTTGCAATGAAGTGAAATCGTGTTACACGATATTAAATCGTATCTCGCTGAAATATTCTTAATAAATAAAACGAATTGTTAGTACGAAAAAAACGGAAAATAAAAAGTATATAAATGTTATTGTTCTACACAAAAAGTTTAAAATATTAGTAAAAGTTTAAAATATTATAGATTTGACCAAAATTCTTAAAAACATAATATGAAGAAAACGTAGATATGTTAACTAGCTTTTTTATACTTTTAGGCGACGTAAAGAGAAATGAAAACTTCACCATTATCACAATAAAGAATAAAATTTCAAATATTGCATAAGGTATTTACCAAGCCACTAATGAACAGACTGAAATGATGCACAAAATTGGCAAATTAAAACTTCCAAGGGAGGGGGCTCTAAAAACGAGAAACTTTTTCCTCAACCTACTTATTATTTCATGTATATTTAATGTATTCCTAGTATTTTCATACTCTCTTTTGAAATGTTTCTCGTAATTGCTAAATAACATCTAGAATGTGCATTTGCATTATTTTAATTATGATGAAGAGTAACCTACATATTCATCTTTCTAGCACGCCCCTCTCACAAAGAGAATATTCGTTTAGATTCTGTTTGTCGAGAGATGCAGTTGGTAAAGTAATGATTGAGTGGTGGCGGATGGTGTCTCAACAGACAGGATGTTGCACCTCCACAGACTGACGGAAATATAATTTCCAAAATTCAAAATACGAATACACAATAAAAATGTAAGGAATTGAAGAAAGTTAATTAAAAATAAGATAAATAAAATTATATATTGAAACATTACTTTCATAGTTATATGCGTACTATCCGTGTCAGATACTTGTATACACGCGTACGTGGTTCTGTCTTTCATTTCCTCTGAGCACATAAGTTAGACAGCAGTTGCAACAAGCACTATTGCTTCGACAGGCTTTATACAAATAAAGTTATTTTATTCCGAAAATTTCACTACTCTGGAATATTTTGTAATAAAGATCTTTCTACACACACGCTGGTACTACCACAAGTACTCTCCGACTGTAACTCTACGCTGCTGCAGGCGGAAATATGCTTCCATCATGAGAGACATAAAGGGATTTCCTTCCAAAAAGGCCAACTTAACACAAAGAATTCATTAAGTATAGTACATTTTGAATCAATAAACCTAATATCAAAGAAAACAAATTCTCTAAACATCATAAATAATAAATTAAATGTCGTCAATAATTTACTGAACTTTCAATAACAAGCGAAATTCATAAAAATAAGTCAGACGAAGACAGAATATTGACATTCCCCTTAGATTACCTCGGTCGCAACGACAGCGCTCGAAAGCGCTCGGCCTCCATCCGTTTAGTAACGTCAGCAAAGGTCTCATGTTCCCTCAGTTAAAGCGAAGGGCCAAAGAGTAAATGCAGTAAACCCTGTAATACAGCCAAGAGCGTGGTGCATTACCTGGGTGCCAGCAGACACAGAAGAGAGCGCCAGTTGGACGCTCTTTGGTTTCAAAATGATTTAATATACATAATATTGCAGCAATAGCTTGAACATTGAATGTTACTAAAAAAATTAATTACTAAGATATCATAACATTTGTTTTGATTATGTGGGGTTGTGCAACCGTACAACCCAAGAACAATCCGCCACTTTCATTGAGAACGTTGGCAGTTATGATTTTTCAATCAATATAGTTTCACTTCAAGTCCTTCCATCCTTTCAAATATATTGATAAATTCAAATGTTTCTTCTATTTTCAATCGTTGATCACACACACCAAGCCGAGTACAGCTCAAGTCTGAAACCTGTCGCACGAGGACTCAGCACGTTTCCCGAGGAGCAGAAGCGAAAGGCCCGGGAAGAAAAGAAGGGCTCCGGCGTCGGCGGGGCAGGGAGCGATGGCACGGGCGATGGTAGTGGGGGCGAGGAGGACGGGATTTGGGGTTGGAACAATGACGGATGAGGAGGAGGTGCGAGGTGGCGTTGGGGTGGGAGCGGGGGTAGGGGTTCTGACAGGGGAGACGGGCAGGGATGGGGGCTGGAGCGAGAGCAGGGGTGTGCGATGGCGCGAGGAAGGGAAGGGGCGGGAGCGGGGGTACGGACATGGAAGGTGGCTGGAGCGAGGGCAGGGGTGTGGGATGGGGCGGGGGCAGAAGGGGCGACAGGAGTGGGGGAAAAGGCGAAAGCAAAGGCGGTGGCAAGAGAGGGCGAGCGCGGCTGTGGCGGGGCCAGCGCCGGAGTCGGGCTTGACGGAGGCGATGGGGGAGGGGGAGGGGGAGGGGTGGGGGCGAAGACGCCGCGGGCGCGGGCGCGGGCGCGGGCGTGGACATCGCCTGTGCATTAGGCGCCGCTGCGCTACCTGGGGAGCGGCTGTGAGGGAAGCGCCTGACGCGCGAGCGCAGAGGGGCGGAGGCGCTCGCGGGTGCAGAAAGACTGCGGCTGGAATCAATGGACCACGCAGCACGAATCACTACGGGCTGTCGCCGCTGGAAGGCAAGCAAGGGTCACCAACATAAATCGAAGACAAGCGTCAATGAAACTGAAAAACAATATATGAATTGTAGAAGAGTATATATAACTAATAGTAAGAGCGTAGGCTTCCGCGGCCGGAGTCAGTATTTTCTAGGCTGTCCGGGTGACGCCGCGTCCATGGCGAAGGTGCCGACGTTTCGGTCGCCATTCTGCGGCTTCCTCAGGGCGTAATGCATTATGCCCTGAAACGCCCCGAAACGTCGGCACCTTCGCCACGGACGCGGCGTCACCCGGACAGCCTAGTAAATACTGACTCCGGCCGCGGAAGCCTACGCTCTCACTTGACCAGCCTCTACGGGGAGGAAATATTCAAACTCACTCGTGAGTTTTCCACACTGCGCTGGCATTACGCCCTGAGGAAGGTCGCAGAATGGCGACCGAAACGTCGGCACCTTCGCCATGGACGCGGCGCCACCCGGACAGCCTAGTAAATACTAATAGTACTTTTTTATTTTATGAAGTCAGTGATATAAGGTATAATGTAGATACTTTTTTAAGTAAGCGGAAACTTACGGACAGAAGATGCGAGCTGTCAAAGTAAATTACACACACACACACACACACACACACACACACATATATATATATATATATATATATATATATATATATATATATATATATATATATATAGAGAGAGAGAGAGAGAGAGAGAGAGAGAGATGGCCAAGCAGAAAATATTCGCGTTAGGAAGGTTTAGTTGTGAAAGTGCTTAACTGTCCTGCGCATGATCAACTAGGGCTGGTATATATAATTCAGAGAACACATTTTTTATCTTAATATGTAGTATCCACAGTTGAACTGAATAGTCGGGTTCGAGTAGAGTAGTGAAGGAAACTTCAAGGCAATGGGAGTTGACAACGAAAGAGACAGTGCAACTGCAGTTCAGAGGGTTATCCTTTCCAATTTGGATCTATTGGAGCCGTCCACTCACTGCCACATCTGTCTTACTAGTACTTACTGCGCATCACTACCGCTAAGCCAATAATACACAATGCTAGGTGTAGATAAATGATGGTAAAAACTAATTCGAAGTTCAAAAGCCAATTATATGTTTGCGACAGTAATTAGTAAATCTTTGGAAAGATACACTGAAGAGACAAAAAACTGGCACGGTCATTAGTATTAAAATAAAGAGATCTGAAACCAATCAGAATACGGCACTCCGGTCGACTACTACTATATAAGACAACGAGAGACTGGCATAATTGTTAGATCGGTTGTTGCTGCTAAATGGCAGGTTATAACAATTTAAGTGAGTTTGAACGTGGTGTTATAGTCAGCGAAAGAGAGATGGGGCATAGCATCTTAGAGGTCGCGATGAAATTTGGATTTTCTCGTATGACCATTTCACGAGTGTACGTTAATATCGGAAAAAGGTAAAACATTAAACCTCCGGAATTGCTGCGGCAGCATAAACATCGTGCAAGAACGGGACCGACGACGACTGAGGAGAATCATTACACGTGACAGAAGTGCAATTCTTCCTCAAATTGCTGCAGCAATTTCAATGCTCGGCCATCAACAAGTGTCAGCGTGTCAGCGATATGGGGTTTCAGAGCTTACGCGTCTACCCTTGATGACTGCACGACACAAAGCTTTACGCCTCACCTGGTCCCGACCTCACAGACATTGGATTGTTTATGACTGGAAAACGAGTCTCAGTTCACATTGTTTCGAGCGAATTCGAGTATGAGTATGGCGAGCGAGATCGAGTATGGCATGTCATGAATCCGTGGACCCTTGAGATAATTCTTGAGCTCTTCCTTTCTCATTGTTAAGCTTCAGCAGGCGAATATATTAAGCGGATCATTTAAAATAATTGTCAAAGAAAAAGGTTTTCTCCTTCAATATTCCCAATCAATCGCATCTTCTGGATATAAAAAAAATTATCTTAATAAACTTTATGACAAGTTTATTATTGATTTGATCACAATTTCACGTTACCTGATATGCCAATAAGCGCATCCAGTCATTCATTGTGATGTACGCGTAAAGAAGCAAGACCCGCAACTCACTAATTACGTCGTCCCGTAAAGGCGTTTGTTACGATGACCACACGTGTGCAAGGCTGTGCTACCCACGTGCGAGAGCGCCGGCCACGATGAAGAAAAACGCTTGCGTCCGCGTTGCCGCGAAAAACGGTCCTTCCCACACCATCGACGCCTTCCCCGGCGCTGGCGGGGAGAGAGGGAGTGAGGTCGGAGAGAGAGTGGTCTTTTAGGCCCCAATAGATGGCAGCTGGAAAGAGCTCACCGGAAAATCTAGGCAAGCCTCAAGAGATAAGGAAAGTAACTAACAGGAGATTATCAGGTCCATTCTGAAGCACCGCTAGTATTGCCCCAATTCTCTGTAATCCGTCTGCGCTGCGGCTAAATGACGCATGAGGTCATGGGTTCCCCTAGGAAATAACCTGCATATGACGCATCATGTTGCGCAATCGCATCTGCCTGAAGAAAGAATACAACTTTGAAGTGCTTCGCCTTGCTATTGTCATAAAAAGAATACATTAGAAGCTACCGTTTTGAGTTGGAAAAAGCTGTTTTGCGCAATAAAGTTGAAAAATGTGTCCACCAAGAATTAAGAGGCAACAGTCAATAGTAAATCGTAATGCACGTTTAAAATATTTATAGCTAATACAAAAGCAATATACCATGAAACAGATTTTGAATTATCAATCACATATTTGTATAAAATTCGACAAACCTGGTGCGTTGTAAACTGCAGTGATATCCGTTGCATTCAGGTGACGTCGGAATATTTATAGAATTACTAATTAAAACAAGTTTTTATGCACTTATGGGGTTTTTCATATAAATAGTCTTTTAAAACGTCGGATCATATCCATTCATCTTCTATAACATGAGATTTTAATAAAAAGACCATAGATCACATATAATAGAAAATACCATTACAGACAGTGACTAACTGATCAACTCAACAACGTTCATAACCACCTACTATTTGTGCAAAGCTTTATGTTAAAGCAGACCTGAGTTGAGTATGGAGCAGACGGAGAGAATGCTGAGAAGTCTCCGAAAATTCCTTGAAAACCCAAACGCACGTCTGCGACGTTATATTTCGGTAGCCAGTAACCCTTGAACATAAAGTTCCTTCCTACATGCGCTGTCGTACGAGGTCTGTCTTATCAGATATCAGCTCTCGGTACGTGTTAGTCGGTCTCCGCTGAACTCATCAACACAAGTTGGATCGCGCGAGCAACATATGACCTCAAGTTCAGGCACAAAGATTGGTGACAGGCGGTGTTGAGTTACGAATTCATCGAATTGCTCTGCACAGATGGCTTTCCCTTGGCTGCTCACGAGGAAGCCAAAGCAGCCTCAACGTTGCATTCCCTGTCCTCACCCCCGACCCGATCTCTTCCTGGATCAGCGAGATTACTCATTGTCTCAGGCGCGATTTGGGAGAGAATAGGGAGTTTGCGCACCCTCGGACGTTAAAACTATCGAAAGCACTATCGATCTTCTGCGCACGCGCAGTTCAAGTTTCGCATCACTTGCGTGGCGTGTCTTTTACTACTATGAGTCCTAATATAGGCATACGCAAGTACTATACAAGCATTTAAAAGAATTGTTAACAAACATTGTCGGCATCACTTTATGAGTTGAAAATTAAATGGAGATTGTCTTCCGACCCTAAGTAAAAATTAGGATTTAATACTGGCGTGAATGGTATTATAAGGATCCCCAGATGAAGACCGGTACGTACCGCCGCGAGGGTTCATTCGGCTCTGTATTAAATTATTTTTTCTAAACAGTTGTAAAGACATTTTATACACATTATGTCGCATAATTAAACAAAATAGTACATTGGGTATAGAAATTGACCTTTAAGATTTTCCTAAAAGAAATATTTCCATGAATATTCGTAAACAGAGACACATGCACTCATGCTTTCATAAAGATGGACGAGAATTCATGTAAAAAGAGCATTATCTGTCCACACGAAAGTACCCAAAATACAATGCATTTAATGCAATGATATATATGCCATAAACCAAATATTTTCTGTGTTAAAACACCCTGCAAGTTTTAGAATTTAAACTGAATAAGGTACAACGCACTGAAGTCGTCAGATACTGGTACATAATGAGCCAACTCGCCGACGTCTGACTTCTCGAATTTATTATCTCAGGTAATATACAGGTCGCTTCTGGAGAGACTTCGTTTCCGGAGGCAACTCTTCAAGATTATTTTTTGCTTCGGAACTCATTGATCGTCGGAAGTCGCTAAATAATTCCGCCTGCCGAGGCAAGGCAGCTAGAGGAGAGCTTATCAAATTTTGAGAGGTTCAAACTCATTTTGAAATACGCTGCCCGCGTTGTTCGCGAGCCGGAGAAGATGAAAGAGGTGGTGGGAGGGGGGGGGGGTGAAGAAGAAAAATATGGAATGACGGCAGGGGAGAAGCAGAAGGCTGAATGGTAGCTGGCGCAGCTGGCGAGAGGAGCTCAAGAGACTGCGGTGGCATATTATTTCGTGGGACGGTGGAAACAACTGCGACAAAGAAATCATTGGCATTATTCATACGTTTCTGAAATGCTATTGAACTTTGCGCTAATGGAAACGGTTTAGCGAAAATACCTAAATTGTGAAAGACAATAATAACATAAATGTTACGATTGCCTATAATGATGAATAAGTATATAGTCACAATAACATAATGTGTTCAATAAAAGTCATGATGAAAAACGACAGAAATTGCATAGGAAAATAAGGAAAATTCAAGAGATTCAGTGACTAAAGTATACCGGAAAATGCTTTGGCACAATGCACAATGCTTTGATACAAGACTTTGGAAGCAGGAGAGCTTGGAATAATGACAAATTCAACGATTCTGGGATTCAAGAAATTCGAATGAGTTAATCTACTAAAGACCAGCGTATGAAAAGACGGTGATATTAATCGTATAAATATCGTTGTGACCGACTGAAGTCATGTAAGATGGTTTTAGCATAATTTCAGAAACGTGAATGGTAATGGAGGGAGTATCCGTGGTCAGAGATGATGACTACGCAAGTAGTATGCTTCGGTCATCAGCGGAAGAGGAGATGACTTGCTTGAGGATGTCAGCTGTGTCGTCGCAACCTTACGAAATGGCTACGACGGCATCAGGGGGGGCGGCAATGGCAGAGGCGGTCGCTTGTGGGCTGGCTACGGAGGAAGGCGCGTCCCCGAGACGGCTGCTCCAAGGAGGGAGAATTTTACGGCCGCGGGGCGAGAACCGCGTCTGCGAACCGCCCGCGTCGCTCGTAAACCTCAGGACGTCGCCCGCCGCCCCCTACGCCAGTCCCCGCTCCCCGCGCCGGGGCGGCCCGATGTTCCTTCCTTCGCTCTTCCTCCCTCTTGCGCCGCCCCGCACCGTCCCGCACCGCTCCGCGTCAACCCGTCTCCGCTGCCCAGCACTTCCTCGTCCCCCGTGGCACCCCGCCGCCCCGCTCAGCCCCGTCCGCTCGCCCCTCCCCGCGTCGCTCCCAGTCGCCCCGCCTCGCTCCGCGTCACCCCGTCTCCGCTGTCCCCGTGACCCCGTGACCCGCGCCGCCCCGCTCAGCCCCGTTCGCTCCCCCCTCCCCGCGTCGCCCCTAATCGCTCCGCCCCGCTCCGCGTCACCCCTGTGTCCGCTTCCCCGCACATCCCCATCCCCCGTGGCCCCCCGCCGCCCCGCTCAGCCCCGTTCGGCTCGCCCCTCCACGCGTCGCCCCGCGTCACCCCGTCCCCGCTGCCCTGCACTTCCCCGTCCCCCGTGGCCCCGCGCCGCCCCGCTCAGCCCTGTTTGCGCCGCCCCGAGTCGCCCCGCCTCCGCTGCCCTGCACTCCGCCGTCCCCCTTGACCCCGCGCCGGCGCTCTCAGCCCCGTTCGCTCGCCCCTCCCCGCGTCGCCCCCGCCCCGTCCCGCCCCGCTCCGCGTTAACCCGCCTCCACTGCCCTGCACTTCCCCGTCTCCCGTGGCCCCGCGCTGCCCCGTGTCTCCCAGTCTCGTCCCACTCCGTGTCAACCCGTCCCCGCTGCCCTGCACTCCCCCGTCGCCCGTGGCCCCGCGCCGCCCCGCTCAGCCCCGTTCGCTCGCCCCTCCCCGCGCCGCCCCGAATCATCCCGTCCCGCTCCGAGTCAGCCGTGTGTCCGCTTCCCCGGACTTCCCCATCCCCCGTGGTCGCGCGCCGCAGTGCTCAGCCCCGTTCGCTCGCCCCTCCCCGCGCCCGCCCCGCTCCGCGTCCCCCCGTCCCTGCTGCCCTGCACTTCCCCGTCTTCCGTGGCCCCGCTCAGCCCCGATTGCTCGCCTCTCCCCGCGTCGCCCCGCGTCGACGCGAGTCGCCCCGCTTCGCTCCGCTTCACCCCGTCTCCGCTGCCCTGCACTCCCCGTCCCCCGTGGCCACGCGCCGCCCCGCTCTGCCCCGTTCGCTCGCCCCACCCCGCGTCTCCCCGCGCCGCCCCGTCCCGCACCACTCCGCGTCACCCCGCATCCTCTGCCCTGTATTCTCCCGTCCCCGTGGCCCCGCGCCGCCCCGTTCGCTCGCCCCTCCCCGCTCGCCCCGCCCCGTCCCGTCCCGCCCCGCGACGCCCCCTCTCCACTGCCCTGCACTTCCCCGTCTCCCGTGGCCCCGCGCCGCCCCGCTCAGCCTCGTTCGCTCGCCCCTCCCCGCGTCGAGACGCGTCGCCGGGAGGCGCCTGCTGTGGGACACCGCCGACGGCGAAGGCGCTCTTCCGGCAGAGGGGTCGCGGGCGGCGACGAAGACGACAGACGGACAGACTGAACGAGGGCGCGGTTAAGACGCGAGGAAATTCATTCGAGAGAGCGGCCCGCGTGCGGGGGAGGTGGAGGGGAACAGTGAACGACGGCGGCTGGGGAACGAGGGGCAACTTGCCTGGCACAGCGAAGCGACATTGTATGGCGTCATCAGGAGAATGGAACGGGCAAGCAAGCAGAATGTTAAAGAAATGGAATCTATTGAAGTTCACAGCACAATCGGAATATGCAATGAATGGTACGGAATAAGTAATTCATTGGTTCACTTCTCAATACGTTATCTCATTTTCTATTAACACTTAAATTTTCCATTTAGTTGGCAAGAAATGGGAAAATATTTATTTTAAATATTATTTCCACCAAGCCCCAAAATTTGCAACAATACAATAATGGATTGCATTCCGGTCTAGTTTGGTTTTTATTAACGTGTGAAAAGTATCGAAAACCGGCATCTTATTCAAACACGCCTCTTATGATTACAATCAAGTTACACTCTTTAACTCTCTAAGACTGTCTTAGAGAGTTGGGTCTCTAAGACTGTCGACACTCTTGCAAGACGCCTGCAATTCACTCATCATTCTCCCTACTTCCACCTTCGAACCATGATCTTGCTCTTTTCTACCATCTGGTCTCTTTCACCCTATTACTGGGTGCTCTTTTAATTCAAAATTGCGACCGGTGAACTAGACATTTTCCCATTCTCCGTCATACCCCTCTTCTTTCACGGCTTGCACCCTTCATATCTCTTTCCTCTCGACACACCTCCATCTTCCTTAGGTTTAAATTCACGCAAATAGCCTTTTCTCTTATCTAAGGGTGAATCTTATTCATCTGTTGAGACACCCACTGCTGAAAGGGTTTTGAACGAGCAACAGAGGGCTGTAAGGTCAACAACTTTGCGTGTTTAATGAAGGAGCATTTGCGACTTTCCTGGTGGCGTTGTTCATCCACTAAATCCTCTTTTTTATTATCGAAAGGACTGTATTGAGATTTTTTAGTTTTCTTTTACATATCCACTCCGTCACCACACCCTGCACTCCGCTCTGTACCTTCCGTCATTCCGTTCTCCACTAATATGTCACACGCTCAGCTTCCCAAGTACTGCGACCTCTATCCTCTCTCCGCTGGCGATCCATGTCTCCATCTTTCATCGGGCATTCCACCTTCCGCCCTCCACCCCACTGTCCGCCCCACCCGACTCCTCTCATCTCTCTCCCGCATCTCCCCGTCCGTTCTGCGTCTTCACCACTCACGCACACAGCTGCGAGTCTTCGCTTTCTACCTCTCGTCCCGCCCACACCCCCCGTCACCCTCGCCGCGCGTCTTCGCCCACCTCACTCACTCCCTCCACCTCGCCCCCGTCCGCCGCCATCGCACCTCGTTCCTCACCGTCGCCCTTGCCGCTCGCCCTCTCCCCTTCGTCCCCACCCATCGCGATCACCCCTCACCTCGCGTCATCACCCACCGCCTCTCGATCTCTCGCCTTCGCTCTTGCCTCACGCCCTCTCCCCTTCACTCCCACCCACAGCGCTCTCCCCTCACCAGGCGTCATCACCCACCGCCCCTCGATCTCTCGCCTTCACTCTTGCCCCTCGCCCTCTCCCCTTCGCCCCCACCCATCGCGCTCACCCCTCACCATGCGTCATCGCCGACCGCCCCTCGATCTCTCGCCTTCGCCCTTGCCCCTCGCCCTCTCCCCTCCCCACGGGTCATCACCCACCGCCCCTCGATCTCTCGCCTTCGCCCCTCACCCCCTCCCATTGCGCTCACCCCTCACCACGCGTCATCACCCACCGCCCCTCGCTCCTGCCCTTGCCACCCTCGCTCCCGCTCATCGCCCTTTCCTCCACCCTTCGTCCTCACCGTCCGCCGTGCGTCGTTGCCTTCGCCCTCCCGCTGCTTCGCCGCTGGCGCGCGTATCGACGTCTGGCGCGACGCACGTCGCGAGGGCGCCCGCCCACCTAACAAAGGCAATCTCGCGCGATCGCACGGTAACTGGTTTTGTTTACCGGGTCGTTATTGGGGCGCGGCCGGCGCCCGCGCTGTTTGCGGACCGCCCCTCGCGCCCGGCCGCCCGCGAAGAAAGGTCGGCGGCGTCGGAGACGCGGGCTCGCTGCGAAGGGGAGAGGGCGGGGCGGCGGTGGTCACTGCTGCGCAGGGAAGAGGGTGGGTGGCGATGGTCTGTTGCGAAGGAATGAGGGCGGGGTGGCGGTGGTCTTTGTTGCGAAGGGAGGAGGGCGGGGAGGCGGTGGTCTCTATCGCGAAGGGAAGAGGGCGGAGCGGCAGAGGTCTCTCTTGAAAAGGGAGGAGGGTGAGTGGTGATGGCCTCTGTTGCAAAGGTAGGAGGGCGGCGGGGCGCGGTGGTCGCTGCTGCGAAGGGCGGAGGGGGGGCGGCAGTGCTTGCCGCTGCGAAGGGAGGATGGCGGGGGACGGTGGTTTCTGCTGCGAAGGGCGGAGGGTGGGGCGGCGGTGGTCTCTGTTGCGAAGGGTGGAGGGTGGGGCGGTAGTGGTCGTTGCTAACACTCGTCGTCCACGTGCGTCCCTTGATTCTGGCTGACGCGCGCGTACATATGCTCAATTATTGCAACGAAAGCAAAACATTTGCGAAGGAATTACGCCGAGTAACACTCACTTAATGAAGAGAAGTGTCGAGAGGAGAGTCTCGTGATTAAGAGAGAGGTTAGGTTAATAAGGGGGCGAGGGTTGTGCGAGCAAGGGTCGGAGTAGGTGGCGGTCGACTGCCGCAGGGGCAAGGGTCGTGCGAGCAAGGGTCGGAGTAGGTGGCGGTCGACTGCCGCAGGGGCAAGGGTCGTGCGAGCAAGGGTCGGAGTAGGTGGCGGTCGACTGCCGCAGGGGCAAGGGTCATGCGAGCAAGGGTCGGAGTAGGTGGCGGTCGACTGCCGCAGGAGGCGAGGGTGGTGTGGGCAAGAGTCGGGGTAGGTGGCGGTCGACTGGCGCAGGGGGCGACGGTTATGCGAGCAATGGTCGGGGTAGATGGCGGTCGACTGGCGCAGGGGGCAAGGGTCGTGCGAGCAAGGGTCTAGGTAGGAGGCGGCCGACTGGTGCAGGGGGTGAGGGTTGTGCGAGCATAGGTTGGGGTAGGTGGCGGTCCACTGGCGCAGGGGGCGGGGGTCGTGCGAGCAAGGGTCGGGGTAGGTGGCGTTCCACGGACGAAGGGACGGAGGCCGGACGAAAGCGGTGCTTGGGGTGGGCAAGTGGGGTTGGGGGCGGCTGCCATTTCGAGCTTCCGTGCTGACCGCGCCGAAGGGACGCGCGCCAGTTAACCTAATGACCGCAGCATTCGCAGAACGTCGAATAGGAAGCAGCCCATCAAATACGAGGAATCTGAATGCGGCTGTCAACGCAGGTATTGGAATGGTCGCATGACATCTTTAAATTGTCAGCCTTTTGTATACTATGTCTTATGATAACTAAAATACGATCTAACTTATACTTTATTTCATTTTTCTATTAATTCTGAATTTGAGAGAAAAAATAAAAAACGTAGTGAATACATCGTCAATAGAATAAATGTAAGTACTAGAAATAAGTTATTGATTTAAATAACAAAGTCAAAGGTCAGATGTATGGACAACATTCTTTAAAATATTTAAATATAATTATATTATTTTTCAATTTGATTCATCGATACGAGTATCTTTTCTAAACATCTAAAAATGTTGAACATAACGTAATTCTTCTTTTTTATATTTTCATCTAACTTTAAAATCATGGACTATTCATCTATCTTAATGGAAATGGTAAACTGTAAGTTAAGTTGGGGAAATAATAATTTTTCTCTCATTATTAATTTATTTCTCTTATTTCATTCAAGTCCCTCATCAGTAATTTGTTCAGAGTTAATTTAGCTGTAATTTGAAAGCCAAACACTAACTGTAATTAACCGTAACTATTAATGCTTTAAGAGCATTTTCGAATTATCTGATATTCTTTTAAAAAATTAATTCATTCTAATGAATAAATCTCATAATAATTCCTATAATCCGATCATATTCCAAGTTCCAATGAAATTGGTTTCTCGGAATTTTTCATTCGTGACTTTCACAGTTCCAATTATCTACGCTCATTAACTCCCTATTGCACCAATCTGACAGTGACAAATGGCCACAAGATCCACAATTAACGCAGTTATAGCCGACAATACAAATTCGTTTGGCGCCGTGACATGAAAAATATCGAATTTCCTTTATTATGAATCAGAGAATACTTATTTCATATTTAAAATACATAACCATATAATCTTTTAGGTTTGCTTAAATAAAAAATATAAGAATCATTCTTAAAATATTTCAATTAGTATTTATTACGATAGTTAAATACTCGCAAAATCTTGAAAATGAATAAGATCCAATAAAATAAATAAATGTTAAACTACATCTATGTACTAATGACACATACGAGCGGTTTTTACTTGCTTTTGATTATCAGCTGGCACCGCAGAAGGCAAAGTAGAGCTTAAAATTGAAAAAGGCCACACCTGATTAATTGCACCATGAACATTATTTTATTGCTTCATACTTTACACATTTAATATGGATTAAGTGAAGATGAACATTTAATTCTTTTGTTAAAATTTCTTGAAGATTTTGCATACACGGCAACATGTAGTGAATTTGGTGCTCTAGTGTACGGCAAAGAAAACGTATGCTTCACGAAAATACGACACACATTGCAATCAGTTCTTACGACATAATAAAGTTACCAACTCTACTCAATCTAGCGGGGATGGACATACAAGGACTTGCATGGCTCCGTCACTTATCAAAGCCAACTTTACGAGAGCTCGAGTATTCAGCGCCGAGGGCTTCTGCGGGTCTTCTTAAACTAACAAGCCAAGAAAAACGGAAAGAATAAAAACGACAAAGAGCAGCCGAGATGTTCTGAACCAGGAGATGCTTGCTCCAAAAACACGAACACGAGTCACAATATCGGCGACGCATCGCCCAGCTCCATCGCGACAAATGTCCATGCGGTAGCGCTCTGCATCTCGAACTCTCGTTCTCCCAGATCGCAGAGACAGAAGACGCGGTTTCTACGCGACGCAACCTCAAGCCCATCTCCTGGAGCCCCGCCGCGCCCCGCCGCGCCCCGCCGCGCCCCGCCTCCGTCTCAGTTGCGATCCTTGAGCGAGCCCTCCCACACTCAGGCGAGGCGGCGCTTTCGCCTGCCGCGGGCGATGGGTTTCCCCGAACCTTCGCCTCAAGTCGTCTTCCGCCTCACCGTCCCCCTCCACCTCCCTCGCCCTCCTTGGGCTGCGGGCGCCCTTGGCCCTCACTGATTTATCCCTTTACAGTCGCCGGGACCCCGCGCTGCGGCACGGCGCCCGGCCCTTATCGGACTTAAAAATGACTGGTAATTTTTCAGCGGCGTCTTTGTATTCTGCGGGCGAAGGCGCCCCGCCCAGCGGCCACCAGCCAGCGCCCCCCGCCGGTGGCGCGTGACGGACTGGCCGTCGTCTCCGGAGAGCGAAGGGCCAGCGCTGCAACTCGCGGCGATTGCTCTGCGAAACGGGTTGTCTTACATATTTTACTGTGCGTGTGTACGTGTGCAGGTTTGCGTATATGTATGTTTCTGGATGTGCGTTTATATGTGTACGCGTGCTTGCGTGGCACCAAAACAACAGTGTGTTATCCTCGCACCGAGTATTTTAAATATACGATTACAATTTTTTACAATCGTTTCTCAATAATATTTCATACTATACACTTTTTGAGCACATTTTTAGTGTGTTTAAGTAATACGCAGAAGTAAATCATACTACGTCGTAAAAGTGATAGTTGTGACTTCTTCTCCTAATGCTACATACATTGAAACGGCGATGTCGCTAGATTGTCATTTTTTCTAAAAGCTAACTTCTTTTCGACTTTTTTTACGAAAGACTTGCAGTAACGCTTGGCGGAATGATTTGTGCTACATATTTTAACGTATTTTGAAATAGTAAATAAGATATATTTAATGTGCTGGCATCTCCTAATGGCGTATGGCGAATTAGGCTGTTGGAGAACTTTGAAAGAAACAACCAAGATAGCAGACAGCTCGAGTCGGTTGATAACACAATCATACAGATATATTTGCAAGAAACACAATTCATAGAGATACTATTTCACTGTAATTCGTTGAACTACAATACTTATTTTAAATGGAAATCATTGATGAAAACACTTAATTTAGATTGTATTCAAGATAATGAAACAATCGCCAATATGTTACAAATCAGATTTTAAGTGTAAAAATAATAAACTCTCTGGAATAAATAGTAGGTTTAACTGAAAAACATTTTAGATCGTTTCGAAGATTACATACTGGATCAATTCTTTCAAGATCCGATGTTCTGCCACCAACTATACACCACCCCGGACAAAGACAAATAAGCCGCAACATAATCACGGTTTTTAGTGAAATACATAAAAAAGATCTCAACTTCAATGTAAAGCTTTTGTTTCGGTACTTCTCCAGTTGTTTTGTGAAAAAAAAATATTAAAAAATATTGTTAAAAGACACCTATGAACGTATAACAACTATAAAAAAATCACTGAAAAACAGTCTTATCAGACAAGAATTAAGCACATTATATAAATGAAAGTGAAAGACATCTATGTTTATGAACGGTAGGTACGCGTGAATTTGCACGCGGGATTTCAATACTTGGAAATTCTATTTTAATGGAGCTGACAGCTGTCAACTGTCAAAATTCCACTTTTATATTAGAGGTGTATTATACGTCCCACAAAACGTTTGTTTTTTCCAGTTTCAGCCACGATGCAAATGGAAATAAATACCCCGCGCGCGCTTTCGGAACCATTGCAGCACGCGGCACTCCACCAAAGCCCACTCCCCGCGGTGCGCCACCGCGTGTGCGCCATTGCGTGTGCGCCATTGCGTGTGTGCCATTGCGTGTGCGCGCGTGCGTCGGCTGGCGGGTGGCCTGGACGGCGCCAGTGGGTGATTCGCGGGCGCCGGGTGACAGGGCCAAAGCGATGTCCCCAGCAGCGAGGGCGAACGGGTTACAAACCATGTAATCGAGTTTACTGCCAATCAAACCGCGTACAACGAGACCCTCTAACCCCCCGCTTTCGTCACGGCGTTCGCGCAATATCCCACACTGTTTTCGAGGCCTACACTGTGCAGCCTATGGGAGGCATAAATGAGCCCGGACAAGCAGTTGACGGGAAACAGTTTTGGTGAGGGCGGAAAATAAACGAACTTCACGCACAAGTATAAAACTGATTCCAAAAATAACTCCTTTGTTATTATAATCTTATAGAAACGGAGTAAGCATTTCATTTATTAATTATTCCGCCTTTCCGACACAACTACTAGGGTCATTAGTCCCGTAAGTGCAGCGCACGTTTTAGCACGGGAGGTGGCAATGATCTTCCTTGCAGGATGCTGAGCTCCGGCACCTACCTACACATTGGCGGATTTTTCCCAACTACATGTACCTCCCACCAGCTGAGCCCCATCCTAGCCGGAATAAGCAGTGAGCCGCCTGGTTTCCCGACATGTGTTGTACTGTGGTGAATGTACGTAGGGCCAGGACAAATAAGAGTAAGGAAAGCTCGTTTATTAGGGTTCTGGTTCCCCATTCGCCTAGTGTTGATAGGAGAAACTACAGAAAAAACTACCGATTAGAGCAGCGGGCCGCTAGGGTTCTCCTCGAGACAGGGCCTGAATGCGACTTAGCAATCTAGGTAGGATCGGAACCCCTGCCAATGTCCGAACTCCAACCCTAGGAGCGCCCAATGACAGGCACTGCAGTGACATCAGTTAAGTATAAGCCACTTCCGCCGTGGGAGTACACGATAAGAAGAATCAAATAACCGAATTTATCCCAGGAAAACAAAACAACTTGTTTATAATAAAACAGATTCTTGAGAAAAATGTAAACATAAAACATTGTATCATACGTCTTCACTTTAATTTGAGAAATATACGTGAATCACATCCGTAATCATACTCATAATGTATCGATTTTCATTTACAGTAGGTAATAGAAAACGTAAATCAATCCAGAACTGAATGTTTCTTTTAGAAAGCTTCATTCAATTAATTTGGTGTCAAATATTAAGAACCCTTTTGGAAACCCTTTTTGCAACACCACAACATTTTTGTTTATCCTATGCACTTTCACCATTAGAAATAACAGGCAAAAATATTAAAATATTCCAGAAAGTAGGTCATGATATTCTACCTCTGTTTGTCATAATGAATGTCACAAGAGAAACATTGAGTTTGATGAAAGCTACAATGAGCATTGATGCAGGACTCTTCTATGAGAATGGCAGACATGTCGGAGAATAACAAAAGGCCGTCCCGATGACACAAAAGCTTGAAAAATCCAACAGGATCTTCGTTGCTTCCAATGACAACGAAAAATACAGTTTCGCGAGAATACAGAGTCAGGAATCATATTTAGAAACCTCACCAAGGGCCGGCTTCATCATTTGATAGCCTTTGTGCGATGATTACTCCGCGAAATTGGAATTTTCGCCCACCCCCTTTTTTTGTAATTGCGCTTCTCGCCTGGCAAATGGGAGAAACCAATTGGCGCGACCAATCGCCCACAGACAGCATCCCGAGTGGAAACGAACGCGGTAGCCTTGTGGCCTCCCCAAAGCCACGCGTTGAGCGATACGCCTCACTGAAAGTTAACTTTCAGTCCGTGTAACCGCCGCCTCTATGCGGCCTTCGCTTTCCTCTGCCGTCCCCTTCTGTCCTTGTCAGCGAACTCAAGGCCGGGGCTCTCTAGAAGTTGAGTGTTGGCATCAGTTTACTAGCCACCGTTCTGCGTCCCTTCACTGCCATCTGCCATGCGTTGCTATCCCCTGCCAGCCTCTGCTGTCCCATGCCGTTCCCTTGGCGAATCCTGCCGTCCCTTGGCGTCTGCTGCCATCCTCAGCCGCTCCCTTCCGATCCCTGGCGTTCCCCGCCGCCCCTACCGTTTCCGTGGCGTGGCAACGCAGCGACCGAGGCGCTAGAAGAGCCGACTGCGCCGGGGAGGAGGGGGAGGGGGAGGGGGAGGGCGACTCCATCTGCAATGTAAATACGCATCGCGCCGAATTAGGTTCGAGGATCGCGCATTAATTTCAACTTTGTCCGCGCGGTGCGCCACGGTCGCTCCTCACCGACGCTAATTTGTCAAGGCCGTGATTTGCACAAGAACGGCAGCTCCACGACCTCATGGTTTCCCGCCCGACCGCTGGGCGAAAGTATGTAAATACGCGCTAATACTCCCATCGCTCTCCTGCCTCTAAATACCTCGTGTGCGCCGTTTTATCGAGAATCTAAAGAGAACTATATTTAGCCAAGATAAAAGATGGCTTGCGTTACCAGCGCCTCTTCTGCAACACGTTATTTTTTTTCACGCATGACCGAAATAATGGCCTTTGATCGAAATCGCTGAGTTTGGGGTTATTTATTTTAGACAGTTTTTACACTCGACAGTGTCTGACGCAGCTTTCAAAAACTGTAATTTTGTTTTGAAATATTTGAAGGTTTAATGCCTATTCGTTCCGTCACAGCAGCTCTTCCATTCATCATGCATCACTTGTTGGTTTTCACTCTCCTCCTGTTTGATGTGATCCCTACTCTATGTGCTATTCACTGAAGCAGCGTCTGTCCATTTATCATCAATTACATTGCCATTTGGACTCAAAATATTGTATGTTATTATATATCCTCATAAATGAAAAAAATAATTTGATGATTTCCGAAGGGTTGCCGAATTAATTTTATCTTTCTATCATACGTTACACATTTTCCCTCGTTTCTTAATATTGTACGTAGACCGTCGATTTTAAATATTGAATTTAACTGTGGTAAAATATAAAAGTTTGTAATATGCATTGCAATTTGTAAGTAGGTAGAGACGTTTCTAGAATAATTTTTACATAAAAAGAAAATACTCCAAAATAGAAATAATTTTCAAAATTAGAATGAATGAAGAAGAGGTGAAAACGACAAACTTCAAAAGACACTTGTCTAATTCTATATAAAAATAATAGTTATTTTCCAAGCACTGCATTGCATCTAAAAATTTGTATGTAATAATTGTGGGCAGGTAATCATTAATGATTCAGACAATTGAAAGTATAAATATTTCATTTGAAGAATTGCATTTAAAAGATTTGAAATGTAGAGAAGATTTTTAACAACAATTATGTTTAATAATTGTATGATATTTAGAAAACAAGAAATAAACCTAGTATTTTTTTATGATAGCATTAACGTTTGAAGTACTCCCATCAAAAAGGATTTAGTAGCATGTCAATATGTGCAGCGACAAAATTACACTGTAATAATATCCAATATTAAATAAGTTCTTTTCCTCTACAATGTTCTCATGTATTGGAAAAATACGCTCAAAGAACTTTCCTTACAAAGTTTGTGAGGAAAGTGTAAATCTCTTTAAAGGACGACATGTTTTTATGCTTAGGTATCTTGCACATGAGTTCGCAAAAAAATGCTACTCTCGTTGGGCTGAGTTTTCGATACTTTTCCTCTGGGTTGCACATTTACTTGTAAGCATTTATAAATGCAAGTAAACAGGCAAGAGGAAGTGTTAAGAAATCGACAGGCAGAAGTGAGAAAACTGCCTAAAACAAACTTGCCTAAAACAATTTTTCGGTATCGTCTCACAAAACATGAATTCTGACTACATAACGTATTAGAGAATGTAACTTACTACATATCGGAACAGCATTTATTGATTTATCCACTTTTACAGACCCCGTAATACGAATTTTCCTGAAAAAATCGCCGTTTTAAGCTGCCTAAGCAGTAGGCGAAAAAGTAAAATTAAATTATCTGTAATGAACTGGCAGTAATTTAAAATATTATAGATATTGTAATAGTAAGTAAGTAATCAAATATTATGTATTCAGTTAAGAGATTTTGCTAAACCCTCAAAATAGTTTAATGAATTATAATGGGAAGACTACATAAACTTTGAATTTCTCCACCTGTAGTAACATTACAAAAGGCGCGAGAATTCTAGATTTACACGATCTATTTTCAATTAACAAGTAGCATTAGATCGCGAACTGTTTGCCGACGCGCTAAACAAAAACTCCTCTAGACGCGGACAAAAGCGACATTTACAACGGAGAGGCAGGTCGCGTCGGATTCCCGCCCCGCGCCGCAGCAACCTTTTTTCCCGAAACGATGAAAAACGTTTTTGTTTTGGCTGTCCGCTCCTTTTTTACGCAAAAAAGAAAAGAAAAAACAAAACAAAAAAAACGCGTCCGCAAAAACGGCCCGCGAGCCTGTGCTCGGCCGCGCCACGCATCACTCGCTTTTTTTCACAGCCGCCCTCGGGACAAACGACTCCGAAATATTGACCTCTAAATGGAGCGAACATTTTGTTGTGAACACGCTCGCGGTATGGAAACGGCCCAATAATTAACAAAACATAATTGATGACGATTGGCGCCCTCCGAGCTTGGCCGACGGGCAACCCTACCCTGCACCAACGAGGTGGCGTGTTCCACGCTCCCGTCTCCCCCATCCCTGTGGGTTTTGTGAGCCAACCGAGCCTTTGTTTCCTGGCGCGGCAACCACTTAGGTCATCCATTGCGTGGGTGTTGGTGTCGATGTTACTCCCCCGGTGTATTGTGAGTTCCGGAGCAGAGCAACACGCTTTAGGGAGTTCCTTTCTTCAGATATTTCTTCAGCAAGCTTCTACCTCAGGTGAAATAGGAAGTTTTCAATTAGTCTCCAGATATGTGTGGTAGTATAGTACACGTAAGTGTTGTCATGCGTGTGTATGTGTGTAAAGGGAGAGGAATGCCACAAGGAATGGGAAGGAAAGATCGCGAGCGATTCCTGGCCCCTTTATTGCGTTAATGCTCTACAGAATCGTAAATTGCCTGGTATTACATTCTTGGAAAACAGAAAATTATTATCAGAGCAGCCAGATGCTAGAATTCTCCTCCAGACTGGTTGTTTTCGACCAAGCTCTAGAGTCGAAATTCCTCCACCTTCGGGACTCGAAGCCTAGAATCTTCCGGTCAGCGAAGTTGCAGAGGAAATAGCATTGCCTGTGAGCCATCCAGCCCCCGTTTCCCACCCCCATCCCCACTTCCACCCCAAGCCCCCGATGTATGTGCGAGGAGAAGCGAGAAACGGGGGTCTCGGCGCTGGCTTCGAACGCACTCATTACCTCTATTGGGGTTAGCATGACTGCGCGGTCGCTCGCTTTGTACGTGGCTGCGCTAGTTTCCAATTTCATCTGAGTAATTGTCAACACATCTACGAACGGCAAACAGTTGCCGTGATGCTTCTGGTTCAATTAATTATTAGTTGTCCGTGGGCCTCTCGAGCGGTGCACGTTCGAATGACGTCTGATGGCTTCCCGGCGTCGTTTATGTCCTCTGAAGTGGGGGGCGTGTTCTGTATATTACGATTCGTAAAAGGGAGATTTAAACAAGTAGTGTTTTCAATTTACAAAGGAGAAAATTAAATGATGAAATTTCACTTTATATTAATAAGTAGGTTTTACAAGGTTTTTAAACGGATTTTTAAACTAGGAAATCTGACTAATGAGATAACTTGTAGTTCTACGAACCTATGACAATCGTCAAAAATATTACGCTTGAGAAATTTCAAATGGAATGCAACAATAAAAAGTGCGCACATTATCCTTTTACGTCATACGTTACTAGCGGTTTTACTGTTTTGGGGGTAATAAACCAAGTAAACATAAATTATAATCTTATAGTAAAATAACAACAATAAGAAACAATGCCACATAATATATAAATGGGTACTTTTTTTAAATGGGAAGGAAGGAGTAAAAGAAGAGCCAGGAGGAGGTGGAACACAATGAACGGGAGGAGCGGGAGAAACGAAAGTATTGGGAGGAATGGAAGAAGAGGCGGGAGCTAGAGGAGGGGCAAAGAGAGAAGAAGGGGTCGCGCAGAACGGGAGGAGAAGACGGTTCTCGTGGAAGGAAAGGGCGACGTGGGAAGAACCAAAGAAGCGTGAGGGGGGGAGGGCGGGAGGACTAGACGGAGCAAAAGGGGCTTGCTAGGCGGAGCGACGAGTGGGCAACGTGGTAGGAGAGCCAGCCGCCAGCCAGGCGGGGCAGCTGCCCCTGCCCTGTGCAGAAGAGGGGGAGAACGGCCTGGAACAGAAAACGCGCGTCAAGAGGCCCGGAGCAAGGAGGGGAAGATAGCGTAATGAAGACGTCATACAAAGGGCGAGCGGAGGGCAACACGCTCCTTACCGTTTATACGCTCGTTACCACGCATTTGATTTTGCGTTGTACTCTTAGCAGTGTAATAGGTATTTTCTCTCCACCCATTTGTTCGACGCTGCTTACGTTTTAGGTCTTGGGTTTTGGGAACTGCCGATCATTACGTTTTGTATTTTTTGTTGAAGGCAAATTACATTGCAACAAATTACGAATAAAATTGTATGTTAACTTTTATTCAAGTGCGGTTATTTCATTAGGCCTGATAGGGCGTGCGGGCGAGACAGGCGAAGCATGTAAGATAACAAGAAAACTTAAAACACGATTTTGATAAATAAATACCCTGAATACGCCGGGTGATACGTTAGTCCGCCATAAAAGCACACAAAATGAGTTGAACAAAACTACATTCCTAATAGAATATTTAACTACTTGATCCGAATCGTAAAGAATATATTAATTTTTATTCATATCGTAATTACTTAAACGTTTTTCCTTTTAACGAATTTCATTCAAAAGTAGTATTTTGTCCTTGTATCATTTGCCGCATGAATGGAACATTTAAGTGTCATTACTGAATTATATACCAAAGAACGAACATGTCCGATTGAACTTATAATGCAGTCAATTTGAATGTTTTAGTTCATTGACTATTGCAATGATCTTTACAATTTATCTTTTGGTTCTAAAGAACATCATTTAATATACTTTTTACAGACTCTCAATTCTTATTTCAAGTGTCCAACAAGTGACAGAAGTTTTTTCATTATTTTAACCCTTGGAGGATGAAGCAGTTTAAATTTTGCAAATAAAGCAAAAAAGTTGAAGTTGACAGTACAGCCGATGGTTGCACTTTGCTCTTTTGTGAAAGGTTATTTCACGATATTCAGTGGCACATCTAGAAAGTACCTACACACTTGAATGAAATTTATCTTTCAGTTCCTCATAAACAAAGATATTTGAGACTAAATAACTAATATTTCAGTATGGAAAATTCTTGTTAAAAACGTGTATTCAATGACTAATTGAAAGTAAAAAAATGTATTTGAAAAAATGTTCACATTTCATTTTGTAGTGACGGCCAATAAATCCTCTTTGGAAATTGAACTCATGGTTAAAATACATGACAATGACCCCAAAAATGTAGAATACTGAGCAGATCAGTAATTACTGCGACGTTTCCATCTCCCACAAGAAACTGACAGCGATGGAAGTGATTAACGTCCAGAGGCTGCCTCGAGTTTCTCGTGCGCTCGCCGCGCGTCAACAAAGCACGCTGCAGTCGATTCAGCAGCACAGTGCGAGGCGCAGATGTCTATGCAGTTCTGCAGCGCACTCCGCCGCGCAGAGTGCAGTCGCCTGCGGATTGCAGCCTCGCTCCTCCAACAGCCGCCGCCACCAACTCCATAATAAAACAGCGCGGATTATGAGCACAAAGCCGACGGAGCGAGTGGACGCGCGCGCGCTTCAATGTTTCACATCCTGATGAAATAATCATCTATTTTATTATATTGGTCCCGCTCGCGCCCCGCGCCCCGCGCGGCGGACGCGGCGGCCCGGCCCGGTCTCTTTGATGTCGCGAAATGAATCGCACGTGATGACGGGCTGATACCGAATTCCCTTTCTCGCTAAACGCTAAGCGTACGGAAGCGCACTGTGCTAGGCTTCCCCTCACCCCCCCCTCTCTTCCTTTCCCCCTTTCTCCCGTGCTTTTTTTTTTGTGTGTGTGTGTGTGTGTGTGTGTGTGTGTGTGTGTTCGCTCCCCGTTCCGCACGCGTGCTCATGTATAATTCTTTGTAGCTTTGCGAGAGGCGGTTGGGGAGGGGGCGGGGGCGCGGACAGAAGCAGCGCGGCAGGCGCAGGTTGAGGGCGTGAGTGGGGGCGGGTGCATTGAGGGGGGGAGGAGGAGGGAAGGCGGAGAGAGTGGTTGCGCGCGTGTAGCGTCTTTCAAGGGACGCTCCATAATCCAAGAACTCAATTAGCTGACATTAATTATTCGCCGCGGCCTCGGGGTGTTGGCGGTTGCGTCAACAGCCGCCGCCGACGTTGGCGTCGCCGACGTCGCCGTCGCCGACGTCGTCGGTTATTGTTGTTCCCTCTATAGAAACAGCCGCCGGCGCACGGGGCGTGTTGAGCGCGGCGCCACGCAACGAGCCGAGATGCGGAGGCTGGCAGGCGCCCTCGGCCGGGGAGCGCGTCGCTCTCCTGGCTTTGTTAGGGCGCGGATTGGCAACCGCCTTCTTTGCTTTGATGCAGAAGATGGTAGGTCAGGAGGTCGTATGTTCCGTTGAAGAAAATTTGCTTTTAGAAAAGATTTAGCTTAAGATTTTCGCATTTTTTTGACGAAATTTGAAAATGGATCCTCGCTTTGAGGGACGTTAGGATAAAGGCGCACTCCGACGAGAACGCAAAGGGAAATATGCAGATCCTTCGTTATTTTGAGTAAATATTTTGATCGTTTTTAAGGAAAGAATTTGAAATTCCAAATATCAATGTGCTATTATTTGAAGTAGTGTATATCAACCGAGATGACCTTTTTTTGCGCTAGTGAATAGCAGAAATCTGAACAAGCAAGCTCATATCATATTAGTCTCCACTTCAATACAATATTTTTTAAACAGTTTATGCAAAATGAAAAGCAAGAAGTACAATATTAATTTCGGTTTGAGTCGTTCGCAATTATTTATAATGCCAAAAAATTGTTCCTGCCATTCGTTTTGCGATTTTTTTAAATTTGAAATATATGAAATGGAATATTATTTTAGCATGTTTACATAGTGCTTCTGTGGTTTTTGTACTTCTGCTTTGAGGAAAGTATAGTGAATTAAAACCGAAACGTCGATGCTGAATCTAAAACACAAATATAATATTTGCTAACTCGAATGGATATGGATTTAGTTATAACTCTATAATAAATTACATTATACAAATTTATGATTAACATTTATTCATTTGCATCAGTAGACGGATACACAGAAGATATGACTGAATATAGAAACATATTTGATAAAAAAGAAACAAAAAAATGGCTGTCCTAAGGGATATTTCTACACGTCGATAACTGAACGTTATTGCACCATTGCACATGATTTTATATGTTTTATTAAAATATACATGCTATAATACTTTCCCTACCATCGAAAAATGAAAATCTTTGTCAGTAAAGTCGTTCGTTTTCTGTGTCGCTAGCCAATGGAATTCAACATTTAATGCATAATAAGGAAATATTGGAAATAAATAGCGTATTTATCTAGTTGGTTGCCACCTATTACAGATCAACGATACACAAAATCTCTTGCTAATGTAGTGAACTCAGGAAAGGTTTGACCTTTCATTTGTTTTTAAATTAATTTGGACAGTAGACGCGATAAAATTTTGCTTTCAAGCGCTCCTGGGGCAATTATGACTTAACCCTATCGAGTATTGGGAGGGAAAGTACAAATTAATATCTCTTTCCAAACACATTGCCTTCTTTGCGTTCGCGTGTGTCGGGTAAAAAACGAATACAAGGAGATTTGTATATATAACAAAAAATTATAAAATTAAGAGATACTAGACGTGTGTAGATCTTAATTACAACATCAAACGAAAACGAGAAAAACACACAGGTTATAATATTATAAACTTCATTAAAGTTTAAACATTTTGAGGTTCCTTTGGCCGAATATAATTTATGTGACAGTGACGTATTAATTCCCTGGAAAAAACATCAAATATAAAATTCTAAATCGAAATTTAAAGAGCAAGATCATTCGTACCGATGGCAACTTTTCAGGTCATTGGCTTTCTCAGAATTTCAGAAAAGGTTCCCCCTCACTGGAACTTACAGCACATTCGACACGCTTTCATACAATTACCCCTTCTGGGAACGAATTCATGTATTTCACTTTGAGGTGATCGAATTGGAGTGTTTCACTATGTTCAAACTCTCCCCTTTCAAATTTGGATTGCTTCTAATAATTCGTGTGCTTCTCGTGTCTTCAGCGAAGCCATCCGACGGTACGAACGCCCACGTTACAGGTAGACAGTTTAATTAACGTAAAGCAATTTACGAATACGTCCCCGTCTCAACCGCACATTTCTCATTCTTGGAACGACTTCAATTCATTATTCGTAAGCCGTAGAAACTCGGCAGTAGTCAAGTGCCAATAATCGGATAGCGGGGAGTTAACGAACCGTAGTTAAGTGAATTCCTCGACGTAATAAGTTCCAAGCACCCTGTTGAACTTCTCGAGAGTCGCAACGCCCGCCAAGTGTCTCCTGTCACTTCATTCGGACTCGAGATCGTCCATCGTCGCGAGCGTTTCCTGGGAAGTCGGGAGCCGTTCCGCACTTAATAGGCGAGCACTCTTCATTACTGCGCGACCGGACCGGACCGGCGCGCCGCGCCGCGCCGCGCGGCTGGCCGAGCGAACGGCCGTATCTCCCGGCGCGAAGGGCCATTTAGCGGCCCCGGCAACGCGACGGCGCAGGCGCTCAAGAGCGCGTAAAGCGATGAAAGGAAGAGAAGCGCTGGTGGCGGCTGGGGGGAGGAGGGGGGCACGATCAGAGATGAACGAGGTCAAGCGGTGAGGCAAATTGAGAGGGTACGAGGCACAGAGGAGAAAGAGAGGAGATGTGGAGAAAGACGGGCAGAAGGGGAGAGATAAAACTGAGAGGGAGAGATGTAAAAAAAGATAGTTGATAAGTGATGATGATTAAGGCAGGAGAAGCAAAGAGCGCATGCTTCGTTCACGCGAGAAGGACAGGTATGCGGGAGAAGGCTGATTGAAGCGCGGCCGTTTGATCTCATGAAGTAGATGGAAAAGGTCAGAGTTGTTGAGGACAGAAGACAGTGCTTAGCAAAGACCAGGATCAAGCATCATCGGCTGCGCACGCGTGGAACAGAAGCGGAATCGCTACCCCGAAGCGAAGGCGTGGGTCGGAGAGCGTCGAGAGGGCAAGTTGGCTGGCGCAGATTGGCTGCCCTGCAAGCGGCGCGCGCGCGCCCGTTCTGCGCGAGCGATGAGACGGCTCCGGCGCCGGAATCGCCCTTTGCCGCCCCGCCCCGCCCCGCCCACGGTGTCCGAGCGGCCCCGCGCAAGGTCGCGCAACTTCGCAAATGACGTCCGGGGCGATACGGAGGAGCGCGGGCGGGCGGCGGCGCCGGCAACTAACGGCAATGGGCGGCAGAAACAACATAACGCCGGCTGTACAACACTCGGAATAGGAGAGTGTGAACTGGAGAAACTTTGGAGATGGTTATCGCGCAGCAAGAATAATGACGGAAAACAGGCATTCTGCTGAAGCAGAAAGAACTTATGTACGTAACAACGTATCCAAGTTTGAGGGAAATTTGAGATTTTAGACTTTACACCAGAGAAAATATATAGCTAAATTGATAAATGGTACAGTGAATGCAAATATATACTAAATTTTAAATTATTGATTGTAAAGGAAAGTAAATTTACTTATTGAAGGAAAATAGTAAGAGTTGGGATCCAACAGTTCAGGGTTAGTTTGCACTCTGACACGAGATATCTTGAGCATTATTTTGTAGTAGTCACTCATCTTGAAGAATATGTTTACGATACAGAATCATTTCTCCAAAAAAAGGTTGATAGTGTAATTGACTGAGCTCTGTTGGCATATCACGACTCACATGACATCCTCGACATGGTTTGCACACACGCTGTACACTTTTTTTATTTAGGTCATACATAATTCACAGTTTCCCAAGGATTTTTATTAGGATTATGCCAATATATTTGGGTAAAAGCAGTAATATACTTAGGAGTACACACATAACGTGCTGGCCGGACATTTCAAACTTTGAGAGAAATTTGAGTGCCGATATTTTATACCATACGAAATAGATAACTAAAATATTTGAAGTATTTATTTATGAACTCCTTTTATAATTGTGATAAGGTAAAATTACTAAGTTGTGGAAAATCAACTTTCAAAATAGTGTAAGAGACTTCTTCAAATTTTAACTCCAAGAGATTACTTTTCCTCCTTATTCTCCAGATAAGGAGTCTGCAACTTGCGCTAAAATAACGAAAAAAACAATGGCGCTGCGCTTGAAGAACAGAGTTCGCAAGGAGGCAGAGACGTTGAGAGCTCTGCGCGCAGTCTGGCAGACGGCGCGGGCAGCTCGCGAGGGAGCGCCGAGCCTTCGCCCGCCCTCCGTCCACACGCGTCGCGTCGCGTCGCGTCGCGTCGCCTGGCGTCGCGCGCAAAGGCGTCCCCGGCGGGCGGCGCGCGTGATGAGAGCCGGCGCTTCAAACGCGGCGCGCGCACTCGAGTGCTTAGCTTGATTAACACGCCCCCGCCCCCCATGGGGCACCCCGTGTTGGGCAGGCGCAGAAATCGAGTCATTTAGATGGCGAGGCAGTGGTGCGTATGCTGCTTTCGTGTTGAACGAACGTATTCTCTCTCTCTCTCTCTCTCTCTCTCTCTCTCTCTCTTTCTCTCTCTCTTTCTCTCTCTCTCTCTCTCTCTTTTCAAGTTAGGTATATGGAACTTGTTACTGTAATACGACCGTGACATATTTACAATTCTAGGTTTACTCTTATTGCATTACATTGACCTGTAATGATTAAATTCTCCTCTTCATATATGCAAAGAATAAAACACATTTCGCCCAATAAAAGAGAAAGTCATAACGTTCGGAGAAGATATTACATTAACTGCAAGACTTCTTGAGCGGATACAAATAAGATAAAAGAAATCAAGTACGTCAGCATGTTCTGCTAGGGAGGTAGACTTCTCGCGTGCTCTTTACTATGTATGCTAGGTACGTTTAAGAATGAGCAGCGGTATGCATAGGCGAGTTTAAGAATGAGTAGACTGAATAAGAATAGTAAGAATAGTCTGAGAGAAAGTTTGCCTGGTCGACGGTGGCGGCTATCAGCCGTAAGACTAAAACGAACTGAAGTGAGTCACATTGGGTGAGCAACAATTCGGATTGTAAACAGATTAAGGTGGAAAACTAATGGTCACATTAGAATGAACAAGCGCAAATCATTGTACTTAAAACAATGTAGAAATGGGGATTCTAGATTCGAGATTCGACGATGGAGAACTCTGACATCAGGCAGTAAACGGGGCAAATTATTGCACAGTCTTAATGAGTCTTCCAGATGACAGACTTTCTCTAGGTTGTTTACAATCAATTCTTTGTTGATGGAACAAAAACTAAAAGATCGAGACCCGGTGCAACACAGAATCTTTTTACCCATCATATCCCTGGCCTCATCCCGCAGCGCTGGTCATTGTTTCCCTATCCTTACTTAACCCAACCCTCTTGTCTTGAAAAACTACGACGGTATTGTTTATACGCGGATAAAAGACCGATCTAACCTGTAGCGTTATCGTAGAGAAAAACTAAATTAGGAAATAATGGAGCAGAGTAATCGGGTAGCCAGCATGTGATCTTGTGCCTTTCTGTTCATGCGCTCCTGCGCGCGTCCATAAGTCAATTAAAAGTTCTCGGCTCCACCATTTGATGCAATTAAGGTGCCATTCGCCACCTCACGGTCTATTGAAACTGCATTATTATTAAAATGTCTTTTTCATTAACTTTCATATCAAAAATAAAATTTTTAGAAATGAATAACTTTCCGGAGGCACTAGGCAAATGTATAGTAATGCAGTACTCAGACGTATCACCTAATACACGCCATGACGGCTCTGAGCGATTAGCGGCAACTCTACAGGGAAATGCGCAATATCGCCCTCTTCTGCCTGGTTGACGGGCACAAATGCAGAGGCGCCGACTACAGCGCGCCTCGCGGAACCCGAGCGCAGGCCGCCGAAAGTCGATTAAATTCCTTTCCGACAGCGCGGCGCGGCGCCGGAGGTGCGACAGAGCGTCATATTTACCTTTGTCCGCCCCGCGAATCACGCGCGCCTCTCGCCTTTCGCGAGAAAGAGGAGACGGCGCGGAAGGAGGCTGCTGGAGGCGCGAGGACACGCGCCCCGCTCCGCCCCGCTCCGCCCCGCTCCGCCCCGCTCCGCCCCGCTCCGCCCCGCTCCGCCCCGCTCCGCCCCGCTCCGCTTCGCCCCGCTCCGCCCCGCTCCGCCCCGCTCCGCCCCGCTCCGCTTCGCCCCGCTCCGCCCCGCCCCGCCCTGCTCCGCCCCGCCCCGCTCCGCCCCGCTCCGCCCCGCCCCGCCCCGCCCCGCTCCGCCCCGCTCCGCCCCGCTCCGCCCCGCTCCGCCCCGCTCCGCCCCGCTCCGCCCCGCTCCGCCCCGCTCCGCCCCGCTCCGCCCCGCTCCGCCCCGCTCCGCCCCGCTCCGCCCCGCTCCGCCCCGCTCCGCCCCGCTCCGCCCCGCTCCGCCCCGCTCCGCCCCGCTCCGCCCCGCTCCGCCCCGCTCCGCCTCGCTCCGCCCCGCTCCGTCCCGCTCCGCCTCGCTCCGCCCCGCTCCGCTCCGCTCCGCCCCGCTCCACTCCTCTCCGCCCCGCACCGGGCATAAGCCGACGCCCAAGGCGCGCATATGTCCTTTGGGCTTTCTTTCGATGTTCCTCAGGGATAATTTTTAGGTGGAATATAATGAAAGGAGTGTTTTGCATTTGCGTAATATGAATGAAGTAGTTTTGGTTATAATATTAGCAATTCCCGAGAAGGTACTTTCTCTTTTAAAGTAACTTTAAATAGTCGATTAACTAATTTACAGAACAGTGAGTATGAGTTATGAGTATTAATAATTCTTACTATAACAATATTTGGAAGGTTCTTTAATATATCAATGAAGCCATTATGTGGGACGTAAATAAATTTAAAAAAATATATTCACAGAAGTAGTTTGTCACTGAATCAAGTCAACATATTTTTCTAACTCAAAAAACGATAAACGGGAAGAAGCAGTGTAAATAATGAGAAACATCATGGTTGAATTATAAATTGGTATATCGCACATAATCTGCGATACAGATGATGTAGTTTAAAATTACTCACAAGTTACAAATCACTGTCACATATATGTTCAAAACCAGAAATAGTAGCAAGATACCAGTAAGAGAGCGCACTTCTTAAAATTTTCGGCATAAACTTGCTTTCTGATTTACATCAGTCATGAGAAAAACTTCTGCATGTAATTTTACTAACAAAAAATACTCTGATTAAAGAAGTTTGAAAACCTTTTATGAGATTGGTGCACGAGCCACTTGAAATGGAGACGACGGCCATTCAATTATGCACCTCACAATGGCAACAATACCTTCCGATGCGGGAGTATATATCTTGGAGACCCAAGTCCCACAGCGGACTCCATCGCAGGGGGCAGTCCCACGCCGGCCAGCCGCCAGGTATCGACCGTGCGGGGGACAGGGCCGGGCCGGGCCGGGCCCAGTGCGGGGGCGGCTGGGGGGAGGGCAATTAATTGGCGGGGTGCAACAACAGGGGCTGGCGGCCGCGGGCGGGCAGCACCTGCACTGAGCAGCAGCGCTCAGCCCCCGCCCCCGCCCCCGCGCCGCGCGGGCGCCCGCACGACACGGAGGCCATCACGCCGGGGAGACGTCGCTGCGCGCGCGCGGCGGCGCGGCGCCCCGCGGAGTGCCAGGCGCGGGCGCCGTCGCGGACACCGACGGCCACGAGGACCAAAGGGCGGGAGAGGAGACGGGACGTCGGTGCGCCGCACATGGAGCATGTGGATGTGGAGACGCGGGGGTGGAGCGGGGCGCTGGGGACGATTAGGCATTGCGATGGAGCTGAGCGTGGGGTGGAAACAGGACCGGATTTACGTAGTGCGGGGCTCCAAGCACAAAATTGTGTTGGCCCCCCCCGGAAAAATAGCTCCATCTTTATTAAATAAAAAATGAATTATAGTACAAGTACTTTCTGTACAGATCCAAATGAAAACTGATAATTTTTAATAGAAATTATTACTTGTGTTACATTTCTTTACATTAAATACATTTTACATAATTTTTTTTCTGCTCTTCACTGCAGAAAATTGGTCGATGATATCTTCAAAACGAAGATTTCTCAGCTTATCATGCTCCATACTCATTTTTAAAAAATGTTTTGAAATTTTACATTTTGTTACACAGTAGACTACTTGATTAACAAATATTTCACAGAAAAAAATAATGAATGCGTATTTTTCCCAAACGCGGGGCCCCTAAGCAATTGCTTGTTTTGCTTGTAGGTAAATCCGGCCCTGGGTGGAAAGGGTGGTGGAGTGGCAATGCGAGTGGTGGTGGACGCGGGGATGTAACGGGCGCGGGGTGGATTTTAAAGCGGGGTGCTAGCGCACGCGGGGCGAGTATGAGACTGGGGCTGAAGGATTTGCACAAATCTGGTTCTCGAGCTAGGACGACTGTTAAAGAAAGTCGAGGCATGGGCATGGCGGGATTCGAACAGGGTGAGTGCAGGAGGTCGAAGTGGGGGCGGAAGCGGTCGCGACAGCGAGTGAGAAAGCGCGGAAGCGAGCGAATGTGGCGGAGTCTCTCTCTGTCTCTCTGTCTCTCTCTTTCTGCCTCTCTCTCTGTCTCTCTCTCTGTCTCTCTCTTTCTGCCTCTCTCTCTGTCTCTCTCTTTCTGCCTCTCTCTCTGTCTCTCTCTTTCTGCCTCTCTCTCTGTCTCTCTCTCTGTCTCTCTGTCTTCTCTTTCTGCCTCTGTCTCTGTCTGGCTCTGTCCGGCTCTGCCTGTCTGTCTGTTTGGCTCTGTCTCTCTCTGTCTGTCTCTGTCTCTCTCTGTCTGTCTCTGTCTCTCTCTGTCTCTGTCTCTCTCTGTCTGTCTCTGTCTCTCTCTGTCTGTCTCTGTCTCTCTCTGTCTGTCTCTGTCTCTCTCTGTCTGTCACTGTCTCTCTCTGTCTGTCTCTGTCTCTCTCTGCGTGTCTCTCTCTCTGCGTGTCTCTCTCTCTGCGTGACTCTCTCTCTCTGCGTGTCTCTCTCTCTGCGTGTCTCTCTCTCTCTGCGTGTCTCTCTCTCTCTGCGTGTCTCTCTCTCTCTGCGTGTGTCTCTCTCTCTGCGTGTGTCTCTCTCTCTGCGTGTCTCTCTCTCTCTGCGTGTCTCTCTCTCTGCGTGTCTCTCTTTCTCTCTGCGTGTCTCTCTCTCTCTGCGTGTCTCTCTCTCTCTCTGCGTGCCTCTCTCTCTCTGCGTGTCTCTCTCTCTCTGCGTGTCTCTCTCTCTCTGCGTGTCTCTCTCTCTGCGTGTCTCTCTCTCTGCGTGTCTCTCTCTCTGCGTGTCTCTCTCTCTGCGTGTCTCTCTCTCTGCGTGTCTCTCTCTCTCTGCGTGTCTCTCTCTCTGCGTGTCTCTCTCTCTCTGCGTGTCTCTCTCTCTGCGTGTCTCTCTCTCTCTGCGTGTCTCTCTCTCTGCGTGTCTCTCTCTCTGCGTGTCTCTCTCTGCGTGTCTCTCTCTCTGCGTGTCTCTCTCTCTGCGTGTCTCTCTCTCTGCGTCTCTCTCTCTCTCTCTGCGTGTCTCTCTCTCTGCGTGTCTCTCTCTCTGCGTGTCTCTCTCTCTGCGTGTCTCTCCCTGCGTGTCTCTCTCTCTGCGTGTCTCTCTCTCTCTGTGTGTCTCCCTCTCTCTGCGTGTCTCTCTGCGTGTCTCTCTGCGTGTCTCTCTGCGTGTCTCTCTGCGTGTCTCTCTGCGTGTCTCTCTCTCTGCGTGTCTCTCTCTCTGCGTGTCTCTCTCTCTGCGTGTCTCTCTCTGCGTGTCTCTCTCTGCGTGTCTCTCTCTGCGTGTCTCTCTCTCTGCGTGTCTCTCTCTGCGTGTCTCTCTCTGCGTGTCTCTCTCTGCGTGTCTCTCTCTGCGTGTCTCTCTCTGCGTGTCTCTCTCTGCGTGTCTCTCTCTGCGTGTCTCTCTCTGCGTGTCTCTCTCTCTCTGCGTGTCTCTCTCTCTGCGTGTCTCTCTCTCTGCGTGTCTCTCTCTCTCTGCGTGTCTCTCTCTGCGTGTCTTTCTCTGTCTCTTTCTGTCTGTCTCTCTGTCTCTCTCTCTGTCTGTCTCTGTCTGTCTGTCTGTCTCTCTCTGTCTGTCTGTCTCTCTGTCTGACTGTCTCTCTGTCTGACTGTCTCTGTCTGACTGTCTCTCTGTCTGACTGTGTCTGACTGTCTCTCTGTCTCTGTCTCTGGAGTAACCAGGTCGTCTATAAGTGATATTAACACTGTTTTTGAATGAATCTTCGTGGTTTTGTTTTGATTCATAACATAAACGACAAAAGCAGTTTTTATTAATGCGATGGTCAATTACTGAATTTCCATTTATTTAGCACATTCCGTTGACAATCAAACATTCGAAACTATGCGTATTGGAGCGGCTATGTCATTGCTAAAACGTTTTCCCTAATATTAAAATTGATTTTTCTCCTCACTTTTTCTGTGTAATATTTTTAACAAATTTGATACTGATTTAGTATAGAGGAATTAACTTAATCCTCTTTCGTTTATAACATCAATTAAAAATAATTCTGACTGGGAGGTCCTAGGTTCGAGTCCCGAAGGTAGCGTTATTTTCAATACTGCCTTCTCACTAGGTAAAATCAAAGCCAACAATAATCGAGGTACATATATAGCACCAATAATTTTCTAACAGTGAAACAGAAAATAGAAATAATATTCGAAATTTTAAAAACTTGTGTGCTTGCAAACACAACATCCATGTGCTTACTTGATTAAATGTTAGCAGATAAAACAATTTATGCAACAAAATATAATGATTAGATAATACCAAAAAATAAGAAAAGGTACTTGGGCGAATTTTTTAAAACTTTAGGTTCATGTACACAGATAAAATTGTCGCGTTGCGTACTATTTTTTGTTACGACAACGAACATTTAATTTTTTTAACATTATATATTTTCCTTGTTCGACATAAAAATGTCTTTCAAGGGTTTGAAAATATTTTACATAAATTACATTTATTTTGTGGTATATTATAAATATAATTAAACAATAAACATAATTAACAATCTTAGAGGTTGTTCCAGGAAAGGGCTTCTGAACAAATATTTTAATTTTCATGATTTGTTACTATTGAATAGTTAATCAGTGCAATTAAGATTGATGTAATAAATCTTTGGAATTACGAGATTTAATTCGGGGTAAAGGGTGACCTGAGTGTTCTAATTGGAAAATTTGTATCGCTGGGCAAGAGGTATGTGAAAAGTAGAAACTGATGATTTTTTGTCCATGTTTTAGGGGGTTCAATAGAAAGTTCTCTCTGAATTTTATTATTTCTAATAAACCATGAAAAATTAAAACAGGTCTAAAGAATCTATTTTGAATAACTTCAATTTTGCAAAAATTTGTTTTTGCTATGCTACTCCATATTGGACATGCATATGTAAGGAAAGGGCGGATTATTGTTTTGTACATTGTGATAGTTGTTTCAATTTTAATGGAAGATTTTTATTTAAAAGTGGGTGCAGTTTAAGTATTTTAATATTTGTTTTATTCGCCGTTAGTATTAGATAATCTTTCTAAGTTAACATTGTATCTATGTTTAAGTCAAGATATTTAACAGCAGTATTTGGAGATAACCATTGAAATGTTGTGTTATCAAATTTTAGTGAATTCATATTTTTAATTCGTCTTAATGAATATACCTTTGCTTGACATTTTGCAGGGTTAATATTTATTTGCCAATTGGTTAACCAGTTCGTTAAGATTTGTAAATCATGTTGTAAGTTGTTTTGACTTTGTAAAATATCATGATGTGAAGTGTAACATTTAATGATACTCTATCTTTAATAAATAATAAATTACTTGAAAAATGCAATTTTATTTTATACAATTGAAGCACATATAGTAGTAAATAAATAAAAAATATATAAACAGTTTCAGTATCACTTTGAGGTTTTAACAAAAAATATTGTGAGGTACTTTGAAATTATTTTAGCTCATGTTCTTGTTGTTATTTGTATAAACATAGATAATTTTGTCGAAGCTTTTACTCCAAGAAAATATTTTCTCTTTGTTTGGAATGTAGCAATATTTAATTTACTGTTATTTTCGAATGAAACATAAATTAAAATTAACATAAAACTTTATTAAACGCTGACAGTGTTCTATAAAGAAGAACAACGCTTCTGAAGTATATCAGTGATGTGCGCACGTAAAAGTTCGTGAAATGTTCCTGTTCATGTGTGTCGAGCAGACGTTTTGATGAAACTTTCTAGATCAACATGTTGTCTCTTAAAACTCGCAACCGAGGAGAAAAGTTGCGGCTTTGATCTTATTTATGGTGGAAGTTGAAAAGCGAAGAAAAACTTCAAACGACAGAAATTTTGTTTTATTTGCTCTAACAGGAAAAATCAAGTGATATCTCCAAACTCACGAGAAAAACATCCATTCAGTGCAAAACCTCGAGATTTCTCTATAGTTGATAACCTTTTGAGATAATCTACATCCCGAAGCGATAAAAACGTTCCCGCCAGATGTTGCCCTTGCTGTGCAACTACAAAAGGAGTTTCCGCTCTTTCTGAAATTTCCGTATCGGCAGCCATGGAAATTTAATGTACCTGATGCGAGGAAAGCTCTTTTATTTGTTATAACATCTATCTAATACGAAGATGAGATATTGTGCATCAAGGGAACATGCAAATATTAAACACACATAAATCCTCTTTCTATTGAATTCACAAATTTAAAAACAATTACTATGTAACCTCATGTATCTCCATCGAAATTTGTATACAGATGTACAAAATTGAATTTATACCGAACCGTGAATTTCGGATGACGGTGACCGGAACGTGCAGGCGCTTGTGTATTGCCTATTTGGGAAGGCTGGCAGCGAGTATGGAAACAGTCGCTCACACCGAGAGCACCAGTTTAACAAAAACATCGTTCAAAGGGTAGAAAAACCAATTATTTCACGTAAGCATAGTACATCATTATACAATTATAAACAAGGACCCACAAAATCGGAATTCTGACCACACCACGTATTAGAGGATTTTTTCTTAATTTAGCAACTGGATTTATTCACTCTTTCGTTATCAGGGACCGGCAACGATTTTTTTCTGCCCCAAATCTGCCGTTTGTGCACGCAGCATTACATACCTTTTTATACACTACGTATATTACTCCGTGTGTATACGTAAAAGTAAAAATTATTTTGATATAAGCGATAATATTTTATAAAACAAAAGAAATACTGAATTTCATGCAATTAAAAAGGAAAGAAAATAAGTGGTAACAGATGAGATAAAATATTGAGAATTTGTAGGATTCAGAATTTTAAAATCTCTTGAACATCGAAGATTGGCGAGGTGAATACTGATTCTGCATCAGAGATGTGTAGACAATGCAGGTAGACGAAACGCAGTAAAAATACGCTTATTATAAGTAGCAGAAGCATCGTGCGTAGTCAGAATATAATACAATCGTATATTATAACATGAATTAATTCGCTGTAGTGCATCTCCGCCCTATCGAGCCCTGCCCTACCCTACTCTACTCTGCTTTACCCTGTTCTACTCTTCCCTGCTCTGACCTGCCCTGCCAAGTCCTCCTCTACCCTTCACTACCCAAACAGATGCATTATTGCATACTTCCGGGAAGCTTCCAGTAACAATTTCGACTTGCAATTGCACTCAAAGCTTAAGGTGTTATTGGAATGAATTAAAACGTATTGAGTGGAAAATAGTAACAACAAATATTTTATAAATGCATTTTGTTGGATTTACACACCTTTTTTAAAATATTCGTATTAGCCACGAACTCAAAAAGTGCAAGCTCAAATTTTGCACTAAGGGGTAGAAATGGGGCATAGGAATAATTGTTTGCATATTACGCAGTCAGTAACTTTGATGCTGCTTTGAAAACAACGTGTAAAAAATTTCATTAAGATGGGAATTATACTATAGATTTCTATAAAAACACACAAAAACACATAAGAGAAAATAGTAATTTGAAAATAGTATCCTATGTTGTGCCTGACAAAATACCCTATGTTTCACTGAAAGAGACATCGAAGCATCGCTTATTTAAAAAAATGCAGAGCGTGTACCAAAGATTTATGCAAGAAATAAGGCTAAAAATAGGATTTTTCAGAAGTTGTGATGAAGATATTTCTTTTAACGAGAAATCCATAAATTATATTGCAATTTAATAATTGATAAATTCCGTGGTGGACAGAGAAATTGTGGTAATCTTTTATCATTTAATGATTATTTTTGCATAAAATGTTTAATGAAAGAGGAGACTAACGCTGTATCTATACATGAACTTCCGTGAGCTACATGACGTGGTAATGATGGCACGTGCCGGTGTCCGCAAAACAAATAATCAGACAAACCTCGCGAAAGTGACAAATATTTTTCTAAAAATGCAACGAAAAGAAACTTCGTTTCAAAGAGACATTACGCTCATGTCGAATTCACATCCAGCGAGGCCTTTTTTATGTATACGCCATGTCAAGTACGTCACGTATCGAAAACATCAAACAGCAGCCGAGCGAACCGCTCTCCAACTGCATCTCGGCTAACCTTGGCTCTCGCAGCGTGGAGCATGTACGTGCGGGCAACAGTGGGCTCAAACCCCAACAACAGTGTGTAGCGTATATTTGTTACATGGGCGACTCCAAAAAAGTGTGGAAGAGCGTCTATCACTCTAAAAAACGTCTCAATGAGTCACTCTCTCACGTCATACACAATCTCGGATGAATACTATAAACGAAGAGGAGTGTTTATTGACTTTCTTTACTCCAAAAAGTATGGCAACATTTATTAACAGTTGGAATACAATTGCATTTTTATGGATTATATAACAGCATGAACTTTAGTATGTATAGACATGCTACACTACCCTACGGCACTCCAGATATTAACGTTAGATACGCTGTATCCGTAGATGAGAAAGACTGACCAATTCGCTGAGCACTAACAAATACTATGTAGACAATACAGAACACATTTATCATTCTTTTAATAGGAAACAACTGCTCACTAGCAATCCTAGTGACGTGACCTGGAAAATCGGCGACTAATAAAAATTTCAATATATACCCTTAACTTTCAAATCATTCTGCGAAACGTACGCAAACATTATCGTAAGTAAACTAAGTCTTTCAAACTTATACAATTCGTACTTGATGTCACAATGGTTATGACAGGTCGGGCTACTAGGATCACTAGCTTCAAGTGTCTTCCGTTATATCGCCGAGTGTCCTGTATTGTCTCTATAGTATTTGATACTAGGGCTGAGACATTTCCGTTTTTAAATGCAATTTATCGGTCTATGTTGAGTCATCTATATTTTAGAACACTCTACATGGAAACCTAGAACAAAGTTAATGTCAATTGTAGTCGCGATTATAATTCATCAACGATTATTATTTAATTGTCTATTACAACAGTAAACTCGGGAGTAGACGTTTAGAAAAATATATTTTGATAACACTCGTTAACACAAATTCCAAGGAATTAAAAAATTATAGGTGTTTGTGTTAAAAAACGTCACGTGCGTTGTCCGATTATTTTATGTGCATTTATTATTGTTTCCTTCCCAGAATTAAAGTTATGTTCGTGTTACGGCGAAATTTATGTTAAGAAAATACGTGGTAACGAGGGTTTTCCTGTTACAAATGGATTTTAAAACATTTTTATTAAAATGAATTAAAAATAGCATTTATGAGCGTATGTATAGAAATCAAACTAACTCTGTAAATTTTCAACGGGGTCATTTAGTTTATGATGCCATTCAAAAACTGTAAAATATGTAAATAAAATATTATATTAACATACACGTGATTATTCATTTTTAAACACCTTTTTGTATATTTAATAACCTTTTCGACGTTTTTTCTTGTTTGTTTTGTTTTAATATTTGTTTTTAGGTTTGAAAGTTAATATCTACAAAATGTTCCTTAACTCACATAATGAAGTCGATTACATAAAGCTGTCATCAAAGAAATCATGAAACCTCTATAAATTTCAACAACAAACGAAATTCAATTTCAATAATTAAAATAATATACGAATCACTTATTTGTCATAAAAGAGATTGACATGTGACTACTTGACTACAAAATTAAGAGTTGTGTTATTTATTATGAAATATTTATGTCCAAACCTTATATATATATATATATATATATATATATATATATATATATATATATATATATATATATATATATAGAGAGAGAGAGAGAGAGAGAGAGAGAGAGGCATTAACAATCTTAATTTTTTACTGATATTGTTTTTTCCTTTTGATACGGTGTTTGATGTACACTGCGTAACTTATCTGTACCAAGAGGATCGTCGTTACGAGGGAAATATGAAAACACCTGAATGAAATAAGGGAGGGGAGACACGAACAAAATGATTCATGTTCTTGTATGCAGGGAGTTATGAAAGGGGAATATGAATAGACAAACCGAGGCAAGTTAACATTTACTTAATTAGAATATAAGTAAATCTTAATCATTAAAATCACGTAAAAATATAATCGTGTGTGCACCACGGGGCATTAACTGGTTCTGATGACCGACCAGCGAGAAAAAGCCGAAGGCCCTTTGGCCCGAGAACCCGTGTATTGCTCTTTGTACATAAACAACTACGAGAATTTCCTTTTTTTTTTTTGGTTACGCCCCTTTTCGGCTCCTTTCGGGCCAGTGTGCGGCGCGGCGCGGGGCGACGGAGGGCGACGAAGGGCGGCTCTCGCAAAGCTAAGCGACCGGCGGCGAGCGAGGGCGACCGGCCTTCGACGGGGATCTGTGACGGACGCGGGGCCGCGCAACGTTACAAAGTCCGAGGGCGCCCTCTGGCCCGGACCACTCGCACGGCAGCGAGGGGGCGGGGCGCCCGGCGCAGAGAGGGCGGGCTGTGAGGATTGGGTTCGCGATGACGTGCGAGGGAAACGCCAGCACGGGGAGGAAAATGAAAAGAGGTAAAGGATTGAATCACCGTTAGAGAAACCTCAATCGTGAATTTCAGGATTCACAAACACATTCGGGGCTTTTTTAATTTCATTAACGTAACGCTCAATGAAGCCAATAAAACCACAATTCAATCAAGGACATATCTGGTTGTTTGTACAAGTGAATCCCTTTTTAACGTGTTTTTTAACTCCACGAGTGTCGCTCATAATTCAAATAGTTTAGTGCAGTTTACCAACTTCTGCTCGAGCAGTTCATAGTGATTTGCACGTTTAAACTCGTTTTGTGTGGGACTATTATATAGGAAATTAATTTAATGGTAGACTGCATTATCTAATCAATAAATTGCATAAATGCATAGCAGGAATGAATTAAATAAGTATCCATAATCTCTTATTTCAAAATGATTTTTAATTAATGAACTTATCGACAGCAAAGTAAGTGCACATTCATAATATTGTAATGTAATTTTTAAGAGGAAATATAAACCAAGTTTTCTCTCGAACTCCCTAAATGCTTTTTCAATTCTTTTACAAAACGATCAAATCAATGAAATGGGGTACCTTTTTTAACGCTGAATTCTGGCAATCGTTTCTAAAGTACGAACAGTAATAAATGTAAAATGTATATGCGAACAATTCGGACAGTGAACAAAACAAACTCTACAGACGAACCTCCTTTGTCTTTCACTTCATATGCTTTAATGAAATAATAGCATTTGATTACTATCACTACAAATTCGTTCACTCAATAGGAAATCAATTTAAACGAATTATGTTTAATCGACAATGTGCTGCATTTGTGTTACTCAAATTATGTCAAACCACGCTGGCTGAAGAAATAATTGTACATTAGCTCCAACTCTTGCAAAACCATAATTTTGCATTTATTTTAATGAAAGTTTCTAAATTTCCTGACAGGTAATCTGATAAAATAATAAATAGCACTAATTGTTTTAGTAGGTATTGCTTTGACAAGAAAACCGACTCGATCCTGGGTTTCCTGATTTACGACTGGTTAACCAATGAGCTACCGAGCCGACCAAGTCCTTGAACGGTTTCAAAGGCCTGCTGTAATGTCATTTTATGATATACAATAAGGAATTAAGTTACCAACTAACAGAAAGGAATCAAAGTACATTTAAGGTCAACATACGCGTTTATCTCATCAGTTAATCTATCACATGATATTTTCTCACGTCCACCTCCAGCATTACTTGCCATTGCCTCCACCTGTCAGCGACACTCCGGCGCCTTTGTTCAAAGGACGCAAACGACAAGTTCACCGCGCGGTCCGGTGGACGAGGTGCAGGAGAAAGGGCGAGGAAAATAAAGTCTGGGGCGCGGAGCGTACGGTTTGATGAAAGATTTAGCGACACAACAGGTGGCGGAACAATGCGCGCTGCTGAAAAATACACAAGGCAAGGGACTGGATTACGGGTTGGCGGGGGGGGGGGGGGTCAAAGCGGAATGGGATCATACGAGACGGGGCGGGATGGAATGATGGGAAAGAACATGGTAGGGCAGGGGCAGGGTGGGACAGGGTAGGGCAGGGAAGGGCGGGGGGTGCCTTGATAGGGAGGGGAGAGGAGGGCCTAGAAGAGGTAGGGTAGGATGGGGCGAGGTGGGGGAGGAGGAAGAAGGGTTGAGTCGGGCTGAGTGCCACCGCCATTGCATCGGCCACACTGAGAACGTGAACGATATTGATTCAAAATTCACTTTCATGAAATGGTCTTTTGGTACCCAGAACGTCATTTATGTCATGTTTGTTTGACAAAATTTCATTCGCATCTTTACGAATATTAAATAAAAATGGCAATTTGAGGATAACGTATGGTAAAAACGATTGGAAAGAAAAAACTAATTCCCTGAAGAGTAAACAATTTGAATTATTTTATAAATGTAAAATTCGTAGAATTGTTTTAATAATTAATCTACCTAAAAGAACCATAAAAATGTATATTCACTTCATCAGAATTTAAATGCAAAAATTCTATATTGGTTGCGTTATTCAGAATTTGTTCAACGAATGTCTATTCCACAGATTTTCCAAATACATGTTAAACACTCCTAAGGATTTAGGGAGTCGAAAACAATATGAGAAATCTCATACAAAGAAGTAACACATGTGACATTTGTCCCTAGTTAGTAGCAATTTATTGTGGTGTTTGTCAAAGATATTTCTGCTTTACAAAAGGCGGCAAAAGGCTTATCATATGAAATTTAACACCATATGCTCATTGCGAAAGTGATCTTCTTTGACCCTCTAAATGTTGCAACATTTACAATGAGACAGACTGTATACATTATAGCATAGGTAATATGTTCTTAAATGTTCAATTATTTACAGGGGAAAACCTTTTTAGAGTGGAAACATTACTGAAAGAGAATTCGTTTTAACCACAAAACTATAGTACTTTCACGTACAGTGTATGATGCTTGAATGTCATTCTAGATGACCCTACAAGAAATGTTTTGTATTTTATCTCTAATGTTCATTGTTTTATTTACAACTCTGATAAAACTTAAACATAACTATTTGAATACAACAATTATTAGAATTCAACAATCTTATTAGCAGGGAAAGAGGTAGGAATATGAGATAGGATAGAAATATGAGATAGTAAAGTTTTCGTCTCTGTATAATGTTGACATTTGTCGAGTGACTGAAGAACTACGTAGTCTAGCATCATCATTATATTCCCTCAACGGCCGGTCACTCCAGTCTACCAAGTTTTTCGAGGTGAACATTTGCAGTTAGTAGTGATGTGAATGTTAGTAGTGTGTGTTAGTAGTGATGTGTTCAGTTGCTTTGCACTGAAGTGCAATTTTTTCGTGGTATCTTGTGATTTGTGTAAGATGTAAGTTGACATTAAAATATTGCAGTTTTTGAAAATCACCAAGGATTTGAAATAAAATGCAATGTTCGGTTCGATATGTTGACACAATCTAGGATGGCGTCGTGGTGTAATATGAGACACTTGATTGGTAACGTTATGAGATCGTCTCATATTACTACCAGACTTTTTTAATGACTGTAAATTTTCTAAATATTGCATAGGTGAAATTGTGCAGACTGTGGGCCCAGTGATGCCGGTCCAGAGAGTGCAGTCTACATTTGTGATTATTAATCAAGTGATTTGTAAATGTCTATTTTTACTTATTGTACATAGTGTACGTCAATACTGCGGCTTTGTAACTTTTTGTAATCACTGGAGATGTCCAAGTTTTTTGCTCTGTAAAACAGCACTATCTCATACTACTATCCAATTTTCCAATTCATTGGTAGCGACACCATTTAGAAAAAAATAATATTACATAAAACCTATTCGTTCCACAACATTTAGGTTAATACAGAACTATTTATATCAAACATAGTAAGAAACCGCAATTCACTTTTTTAGTTACGGTTATTCTGGCACCTTGTAGGTCCCAAAACAAAAAGAGAATCTCACATTCCTACCTCTTCCCTTATCATTAATAAACACATTTTACAATCACTTACACATTTTAACTTTATTTAAACCATGCATAAGGCCATTGAGTATTTTTTTAATTCATTTTTCAGCACAAATTGTTCTTAATAACTAAATGCACGTAAAACAAAAAACACTAAAAAGTGTTTTGTGCAAAATGCACAAAAAACAGGGAATTTTACGAATTCCTCACTCTATCCAGCTAAAGCGAAAACACTTCCGCAATCCACCCAAATTTGCTTTTGAAAAATGAAAAGAACCCATTCCCGAGAGCCCCATTACGCCAGCTCCCAATTCGGGGAAAAGATTCCCAGACAGGAGAGCTGGAGGGGGGGGCGTGGAGTGCTGGGGGACGGGGTGCGCGATCGTCGCGCTCCGCCGGCGCGGCGCCCATTGTACGGGGGCGAAGGGGGCAGCAGGGCGGGGCGGGGCGGGACAGGGAGGGGCGGGACAGGACGGGACGGGACGGGGCGGGACGGGGCGGGGCGGGGCGGGACAGGGCGGGGCAGAGTGGGACAGGGAGGGGCGGGGCGAGGCGGGGAGGGACAGGGAGGGGGGGGAGGGGCAGGGAGGGGCGGGGCAGGACGGAGTGGGGCGGGGCGGGGCGGGGCGGGGAGGGGCGGGCGGGGCTGCGAGGCGAGAGTAGCCCTTGTGGCAGCGGTGGGCGGAGGCGGAGGACGCGGTTGAATGGTGGCGAGGGCGAGGGGCGCTTCTGGCGGACGGGCGGGGGAGAATGAGAGAAGGTAGAGAAGAATGGGAGACGCGACACGAGGCACAGAATAAAGACGACTGGTCGTAACCTAAAAAGGAGATGAAGAAAGGAGGAGGAGGAGGTGGATGAGAATGTAACGGGGATGAAAACGAATCAGAATGAAGTGGTAGTGGAGGATGAGCAGCCGAAGAAGAAGGCGAAGGAGAAAGTGAGGGAAATAGGAAAATGAAGAAGATATTTGAAGAAGGGAAAGAAGGATAAGGGATAAACAAAGAAGGTATCAGAACAAACAAGGACGGGAAGATTGAGAATGCAGCAGAAAGAAGGGGGAGGAAGGTAACAATGAAGTGTGAGTAGTAAAAGATAAAAGGAGGCACAATAAAAGGTGGCGAAGCAAAGAGAGGACGAAAAAGTGTTGGCCAAGTGGAGGCAGAGGCGGGGGGGGGGGGGCAAAAGAAGAACTGGAGGGGCAGGTCGCACGGAGGAAACGGGCGCGAAGGTGGAGTCGGCGGAGGAAGGGAGAGAAGAAAAGGGGGCGTGGCGCGAGGCGGCCGCGACGGCAGCGGAGAGCTTCGCGAGCGGCCGGAGCGGACGCGACAATTAACTTTGCAATTACACGCGAATTAATGTGACGCGCGAGGCCGCTGCGAAGAAAGCGCGCGCGCGCTGGGGGGCCGCTTCGCGAGGGAGCGCCGCGCGCCGCGAACGATCTCGCGCGCGCACGACGCCCCCGCGCGGACGAAACGGCGCCCCGCCTGGCGACCTCTGGGGCTTAATGGCCGCTGAAATAAGTGGGTCTATTGGCTACTGAGATGCATGCATCTTCTGCTTCACTGCAGAGAAATAAAAGACGTGTTTCGAGATACAAAGTGCCTTAGAGGAAAAAGAAAATTAAAGAAAATATTGTTAAAAGAAGACCATTTTACGGCTAATGCGTTACTTAGTTGTAAAATGTTTATATTTTAATATAAAAAGGAATGTGATTAGCAACTTTTAAACATCAACGAATATTCGATAACTTGTATCAGTGTCTTAGTGTTACTTTTCTACAAAACTTTGGAATTTACGGGATTCAAGCCTACCAATCACTTGTATATCACTTTTTTAAAGATTGCTGTTTATTAAAATATAATCATTTCAAATTTTCATTTGTTAAAATTTAATCATTGCTTTTACTGATGCGTGTCATTGCGTATGCCATTTAAATTTTTCGGAAATTCGTCAGTTAAAAAGTCTTGATTCCGTTCTGATCAAAAATATACAATACGATCTCGATAACAAAAGAAATCAATTTAGGAAATGGCACACGCCGAACAGATAAAGCTTAAAAACCCTTTGAATGATTATTCCCTGTTTCTGTAGACGCCAACTGCTATTGTCACTAGCACCGCAAATAAAGTGCATGTTTTATCACGAGATGAGGCGGTGTTCTCCCCCGGTTGGATGGCGAGATCTAGCGTTGAACTGCGCGTCAGTTGCGAAATCGTCCCTTACAGTATCTCTTACCAGCTGTGAAAAGCTCTGAGCTTCCGGCATGTATATGGAGCATTTCAGTATGTATGTGTGTGTGTGTGTGTGTGTGTGTGTGTAAGGGGTAATGGTAGGACAAAGAAGAGCAACGAAAGATCGCGTGCGTTCCGTGGCCCGTTTTTTAGAGTAGTGCCCAGGCATTCGCCTGGTGTTGTGTTAAGTTGAGAAGTCACGGAAAACTACTGATCAGAACAGCTTCCCGCTAGAATTCTCCTTCAGATGACGGCTGAATTCGTCATGACTATGTCGCTGGTGTCGAAAATCCTGCCGCCGCCGGTACTCGAACGGAAGTACTTCGCGGTCAGAAGCACTTGCCGAGACATCAGTTGATTCCATGAACCACTTCAGTCGGTTCAAAACCGTTTAAATGTGTTTGTTGGGCACGAAATATTTCTTATAGACGCATTCGCCAGAAAACTGAAGCCAAGTGCATCAAGATGCATGAATGCTGGCGCATTGGCGGGTGAATATTTGAAAAAGAGATGCACTTCGGCCTTAACGGGGCAAGAACACTGCAGGTATCATTCGCAAGTAATACTACACTAGTAAAAGGAGGTGCTTATTTCATAATTCACAAAGATATCAGAATTATTACCTAATGAGAAGCTTATACATTAAATTATTTCGTTAATTTGACGCTTTGCATTAGCAGAGTTTTTGTTTTATAAGTGTTATCAATCAAACTATTGAGTGATTGTCAGTACAAATAAAATTACATATCATTCAATTATTGAAGCGGACACATACTACATTAAAAATGAGATATTTTCATCATAGCCCAATTGCTTAAAAGCTGTTGTGAAAGGTAATTGCGTTAATTAATGACTCCTGTACGAGTTGTTTTTGACAAAATGAGTAACGACATGAAGCCATATTTTCGCCTTATATGCTGTATTATACCCCATTCTGGAACTATGGATTCGGTGTACAATATAGTTTCTAATTTTTTGGAAAAACTATGTGAAGTAATTATATTCAGGACATGTCGGACCGGAAAATCTTTTCAAATTTAAAACTTGAAAAGTGAATTAAGAACACTAGATACTAAATATTCTTCCCTAAGGAAGGTGATAAATTGCAAATAAAAGTAGAGGTAATTGTCAGTAAGTGGTTCGCGGTAAAAATAATTCGACTAATATTAGCCAAAACAAATCAATTCGATGTTCAAATATATAAGAATTAAAATATCACTTACTTTCTTTTCATTATGCAAAATGAATTTTGAAACTTATATACTTACTTTTCAAATTTCCAGACATTGTTCTTATATACTTCAATATTACTCATTATTAATGTATTTATAAATGATAATTACGTAAATGATCCGGAAATAAACTTATCCAAATTATTTCAGACGAACAGAGTGCACAAAAAAAGATCGATAATGTTTCATATGTTCATCTAATGTTTAGAAGACCATATGCTTACTACAAAAATGAGATGCCATATTTTGAAATTTTTTCCATAAGAATAAACCAATTTCTAATTGGCAATATTACATAATGCTAATTTTAATAAACTTGTAAGATTCATTTCATGGAACCCGCCGTTGATCACAATCTCTATCTACAAATCTAAGTAATTTTCAAACTAGATTGAAACATTTGTGAAACGTGAAGCTCACAAAATAACGTCGGAGAGGCGCCGAACTCTCAACTGCGCTCAAATGGAGGCCCAAAGGGAGGAAAACAAAATGTCCATTGGAGTAGATGCGCTTCTCACCGAGAAACGCATTGCGGTATTATCCTCGAAGATGCATGGGATCTTCCCATGCCCATTTATTTGTGCGAGAAAGAAGAGCTAGGAAACGCAGCGACAAATAAGAGAGGTGAAATCTCATTCGAAAAAACCAAAAAATGAAAGAAAATACAGTAATTTCAGTAAGTTGAGTTGCGATAATAAAACTTTCAAGAATTAAATTAAATTTTATCGGTTTAATGGTATACGAGAGCTGCGCACAAAATAAGCGGACTGACGTCATAAAACAAAATGTGCTTTACTTACAAGTTAGATCTCTGAATCTCCTTCAAAATACTCTCCTCCTCAACGCACACATTTATTCCAACGGCGATTCCACTTGTTGAAACAGTTCTGGTACGCTTCTTCAGTAATGTCCCTCAGCTCCTTCGTCACATATGCCATAAACTGGGGAATCGTCTCATATCATTTTTCCTTTCACGGGTCTTTTGAGTTTGGGGATAAAGAAAAAGTCACAACGAGGAAGGTCAGGTGAGTAGGGAGGGTGAAAATCAACAGTGATCGAGTGTTTGGCAAAGACGCATGCGTTCTGAGAGCTGAATGGAGTGGGGCGTTGTCATGATGGGAAAACCAGTTACTACTCCTCCACATTTCTGGCCTTCTCCGACGAATGGTGTCTCTCAGACGTTTCAAAGCTTTAATATAGTATTTTTTTCACTGTGAAGCCTTCTGGGAGATTCTGGTGGTGAACCACACCCACAGCATAAAAGAACACCTTGATCTGGAACCGAACTTGTCGAGCTTTTTGGGGTCTGGAGGACGTTTCATCCGTCAATGGACATCGTCATTGGACCTTTGTTTCAACGTCAAAACTATAGACCCATGATTCATCACCAGTTATGGTCGTTATCTATAAGTTTTTTTCTTCTTCTGAACGATCAAACAGTTCCTGACAAACCTGGACACGATGGACGTTTTAGTCCTCAATCATCAGACGGGACACAAATTCGGTAGTAACGCTGTGCATCTTCAAATTTCTCAGTCAAAACCTCGTGACAAGCCACAGATGATATCTTACACTCTTCTGAAAGTTCCTTGACAGCCAGACGTCGATTTTCCCCTACCAGGGTGTTGATGTTGTCGACTTCTAGGTCGCCAGCTGACCTGGAAGGACGACCAGAACGTTCATCACCTTCAATGGACTGTCGACCGACTTTAACACGTCCAGGCCACTTGAAAAATGCCGTACGTTTTATAGCAACCTCTCCTTAAGCCGTGTTAAGCATAGAAAAGGTTTCTGTTGCATATTTTTCTAGTTTAATACAAAGTTTCACAGCAACTCGTTGCTCTTTTAGGAGATGCATTTTTATATCCGTCAAACGAAAACAAATCGCACTTCACTAAAACCAACGTAGCAATAAACAAATGAATATATCAACAATCGTCAAATGGCGTCATAATCAGCAGATCTGAGCAATCCTGGTGACATCAAGCGGATTCCTTTGGAACCAACTGGAAACGCCTAATTCAAACAGTCCGCGTATTTTGCAACATACTATGTACTACATTTTTTCATTGACTGTCCCACACACAAGAGATGCCATGAAGAGATGTTACAAATCGATTTTAGAAGAAACAGTCCGTACAATGTGCAATGCAAAGTGAGAACTTGTATTGCTTGAACTTGAACTCTAATGTTTCGGCCAGCATGTCAGTGACGCGGCTCGTCCTGGATAGCCTACATAACACAACCTGTGAACTACGTTTTATAAAACGAGAAAAATGGAGGGTTTGCTAGCCCAAATTGTTCCCCAAAATTTGGTTACACCGCAATATGATATTAGAAATAAATGATAAATCATATAGACGGCTTCTACGCGCTCTACGACCTGGAACGGACGGAGCGATTTTAAAGAAAATCGTCTAAACGCTTTAGGCATTAGCGTTGAACACACATGGACAGACAGACTTTTTATTGTCAACCGATTTTTCGGTATCAAAACAAAGATTATGACACCACGTGTTAGAGGAAGTAATTCACTACTTATTGGAAAAAGATGTATCCAGTTTTACGTTACAAGTGCCTGACTATAAGAGTTTTCCTTAAAAGAAAGGTCAATATCCCCCACAAAATTACAAAACTTTCTCTCCCCTATTTACGCAGAAAGGGGAGAAAATACAAATCAGAAAGCCGCGCAATAGCACGAGCTAGTGAAGGAACTTGGAACGCTGCAGCTGTACCATCCACACAGCCCTCGCAAAACAAGAACCAGATGGCGAACGAGCTCTTGGACTGAAGATAAGGGACTCTTCCCGCCTGAACATGAGCTCGTCTGCGGAAGCTCGTAAGGGAGTAGAGCAGGCGATGGGAGAGCCCGGCCCTCGCCTCAGGGTTTAACGGCTGAAAGGCAGAAAAAGCCACCTTGCCCTTTTTCTTACTTTAGATAAATATCGAATGTTATAAACAATTTTAATGAGTATTTCCTGAATCATACTATATAAAATTTAAGGAAAAATATTAAATATTGGAAAATAAATTAAATATTCATTTTATGTTGAAAGGTATTTTTGATGACAAAATACTTTTTTCCGACATATGAAATCATATTCAATGAACGCGATGGTCTTAATAACAAAAAATAAAAACACTTATTTTTTAATTAAGTAGATTTTTAGTTAAATTTGTAATATTTAATACTCCATAAAATCGTAAACTTTGGATTCATCTTTCATTAGTTGCATAGCATCAAAGTAACACACTCTAAGATGTATTAACAGTGCGCTCATCTCACAAAATATGAGAAATATCACAATCTCGTGTGGTAGAGAGTACCTTTCAAGAAGATCCAGTGTTGTCGAAACAGACTGCATGTTTCCTTGCTTTTGCCTTTGCATGTATTTATCTCCTCGCGCGTCTTGCATCTCCTTCGCAGCCCCGCGTTTCGCGAACTCCAGCGCCCGCTCCCTCCCCCTCGCCGCACGCACTCTCTCAGTTCGCGGTGCAGGCGCGCTCGCAGCGCCGTAAAGCGGCGGCGGGCGCGCGCGGCACTAAAGCCCCGGCGACGAGGCGTTAAGCGGCGCCCGCTCGCCGCCGCCGGATAAATTATGGAGGCCTAATCCGGCCCGGACGCGCTCGAGCACCGCCGCCGGCCGGCGCTTCGCCCTCGCCCGCGCCCTCGCCCGCGCCCTCGCCCGCGCCTGCGCCCTCGCCTGCGCCCTCGCCTGCGCCCTCGCCTGCGCCCTCGCCTGCGCCCTCGCCCTCGCCTGCGCCCTCGCCTGCGCCCTCGCCTGCGCCGCTCACGCGCCAAGTAGCCCCCGCGAATCGACATGAGAGCTCCCACGCGCCACATCCGTGCTGCCACCCTTGCGAGTTGTTCTTGGCAGAGATGTGTTTCGCTTTGGCGTTTAACACTTGTTTTCGACCCAAGCGTTTGATCCTTGAATTTAGACCACGTTTTGAATGTCATTTCTGAACCTTGCTTGAGATTCGTCCTTGTGTTTGGCAATTGCCTGGTAGTCTGGAGTTCATTCCTTCTTCTTGGTCGATGTTCTATTTTATTAATTCTTTTCCAAAAATCTTACAATAATTTGATATGGTTTTTTCTTTCTCTTCGTTAAACTATTTCTTACCTTCACTTAGATGTTTCTGTTAAATTCTTCAGGTTTGTGCACGTGTTTAGATACTGCCTGTACGAGCTCCGTCTTTTTTGTCACATTTCTTTCCTTTTAACTAATAGATCAGAAATTGTGGAAAAAGCGGTGACAAATTACTACGATTTTCTTGAAATGGATAAGTTCACATAGTTTTAGAATGTAGAAATAAGTAGACGTAAGAAACTATTTCGCACTAACATAAACTATTTTTCAAAGGACGTTCATAAATGTATAGATTACTCACTACACTCCAACAACGGATATATTCTGATTCAACATTCTATTCTGTTCAACAAGAGAGGTGATACGGTCAAAAAAATGATCTAATCCTAGAGTGTTTATCATGACAAATTTTAGACAACTTGTGTAGTGATCTCTTATCCCTAAAGTATTATTACACACTTACACTTACATGCACTACACAACTGCACTTGCAGGGAGACCAGTCGGTCTCTAGAGCTTGTCCCGACTGGGGCGAGGCCTGAATGTGGGAGATACCTCGTTAGGGAAAATCTTAGGTCGGCGTCGTATCTCGCCATCCCTAGTGCAGGGGAAGACCACTGCTACTTCGCGCGATAAAGAAAAGCACATGCACGACCCTACGGGTCTACTGACACTAAGTTGGCGCGCCTTGTATCTATCATAATCAATCAATCCTAATTTATTATTGTTAATACATTATTCAAGTGTTTAATAGAACATTCATTTTAGAAACAAATTAAAATAAAAAATCAATTTTTTAATTTAAAATCAATTTTTTATCTTATTTTTTATTTTAAAATCAATTTTTTATTTTGGCATATTTTTGTTAACATTCACAATTCAAATGTTTACTTTGGTACAAGATTAATTCTTCGTGACGTCTGACCCTTTCTTGCTTAATCGTTATCATCACTACGATTATCCCTACCACCACCACCATCATCATCATAATTCACCTCACCACCACCACATTGACGTCACCTGCACCGCCCCTCCCCGCGTCCCCAGGCGGCGCTGCGCCCACGCTGTCCCGGCCGTGGCGTCGGCCCCGCCTTCTCGCCGTCCGCGTCACCCCGCCCCCTCGCCCCACGCCCCGCGCCCCGGCCTGCCCTGCGACAGCAGCAGCGGTAGCGCCGCCCGCGCTCTCGCCGCAGCACGCAACGCTTCCGCCCCTGCCCCGCCCCCCTTCGCCGGGCGTTGTCACCGGGCTGTTGTTCTGCCTTATCGTGCTTTGCAAGGCGCGCCTTTTTCCAGGACCGCCCGCTTTACCTTTCGGCCAAGATACCGGGGGAAATTTCGTAGCAATGACCGATGTATTCGTGGTTTGGGCAATGCTTTAATATAAGAATTTAAGCAATCGCGGGCTATTTTAACGGAATGAATGTATAGTTTTAACAAATATGTTTGGAATACATTATAAAAGTTGAAACTAAATTATTTTTCAATGCGAAATTGAATTAGTAACAAGGAATTTAAATACAAAGATATTCCATTTTTCTATTACTGTTTTTTGCATATAACCCTCATTATAATCAATTTTAATATTGATTTGTAGTATATGATAGTTGCTATTTGTTGGTGTTGAAATTACCGCTTTTATCGGAAGTTCTTTAAAATCAAAATTTCCCTTACCATTTCAGCAATATATTTCTGAAAGAAGGGTGTTGTTAACATGAATATTTAACTTGAGTAGTCAATGAAGATACAACTGTGCACATTTTGTGTTATTTTAAAAGTTTAAATGTCTTATGATTTATTGTCGATTTCGTACATTTTATTAATTTATTTAACGAGAAAATGTGAAACAAATACTTGTGATGGTGAGAGAGATGTGAATACTGTGCCATTTTTATGAGTTCCGGAATTCCTGTTCTCAATCTTATTCTTAACTAAATCATAATTTCCATTAATGATGCGTTCTCACTGTACAGCAGTTAACGGGACAAGGTTAAAGACATGATAATTAAAGATCTGAGCAGTTAAGAGTAATTCGGAATAACCTAACAGACTTTCGTATAATGCGTTCTTTCATATCCTCATGAAATGCATAGAAGACATGTTATATCTTGTCGAAGCGAAAGTTACAAAACATGAACTCTAGAAATTCTATTTCTCTATTATATTTTGTGCATTAATTTTCATTCTCCAACCAAACCAACCAAACAATCATTATTGATATCGGCAAAATCAATTTTACAATTTTTCTTGATGTCGACTGCCCCATTTTCTGCGGTTCAGTTCAGAAGCTTTTCCTTTTCTAAACACTAGGAATAAACATACGACGAACCCAAACATGTCACTCAAACTGACAGGTGAATTTATTTTTCTCTCCGTCCAATGTTTCATCGTACAATATTGTGAAAACGTTTTCCTGGTATTTATTTAATATTTTTTAATGTACTAAGTTCTTTAATGTCCGATTCTTACCGGATTGTATTTCAAATAAAATAGCAATTTACGTCTTAATAATTGAAATTATATAGTTATTTCTATAAAAAATATCATTGATAGAAAATACTGACAATAAAATTTATCAAAAAATTGTGGAGTGTCGATATCATTTCTACGGGTTATGCTTTTCTGTGCCGATTGCAAAGTATTGGGAATGACTAATTTATAACAAAAATAAATGAAAATGAAGCTGACGTAGGCCCAAATCAAATTTTCCTGTAAGTAATTTCAAATAAACAATATCATTAGAACACTCATCGTAAAAAAAAACATTTCATGAGATCGCTTCTGAATAAAGAGATTGTCTTCTTTTCAATGCATTCTAAACTTGTAACATGACGACTCTAGGGATATGTTTCTAATTACAAATTAATAAAATTATAGTGGGATAACGTAGACAATTTTACGACTACAAATAGGAAATTATCTCGAAATATCGTGTAAAACTTTAAATTTCGATCCAAGCGTTACGGTGCCTGCTTTGAATTTCGGAGACAACACAACAGGGTGGAACCGTCGGCTGTTGTTGCAACCGGATCCTACCCTCTCAACCGTCAACTGTCAACTGCCAGTCCTCAAAGTGCTCGCCAGGGCGCGCGCAATTCAGAGTTGCGCTGAAAGGGCACTGCCAGAAACACATGCCGCTTCGACCCCGGAGCCTCTCCTCCAGAATCTCTCCAGACGTTTCCCTTGGGAGAGTTGGAGTGTTTCAAGATGAGACTAAGGAAGGTTGCAGACTTTTCATCCTTCAGTCCCACTGTTTCTTATTGTCGGTTTCTAAGTTGATCAACAGAGACGTTTTTATCAAATTACATTTCATTTGGCAAATAAAATTGACTTTGGCACAACGCAATTGAAGATTGCTGAATGTGTTTTGAGGAAAATCAAACCATAGTGATATTTGTCAGGTCAGTAGGTGCAATTTATGTGTTTCATTGTAATGAATTATACATTTGTAATATGTGTAATGGGACGGTCGCACATAGCAGATGACGACACGAACAAAATATAATTTATTTGATTTGATTATTTGATTAAACGCCGCCGTTCAGAGCAGCCGGAAATGCCGTTTCCTGCTTTGCCTGGGAGAGCCGCTTAGCGCGCCGAGGGAAAGGACGAAAGCGCCTCCTTTGTTCAGCGCGTTCAGGGCTTCGCCCACGCCGAATTCAAAAGTGATTAAAGTAGTATTAAGAAAATGCCCAAGTCTTTCTCTCCAGTAGTTAGGCAATCACGCATGCCTCCCTCTACGGAGTCTGCCGACGAAGCAGCCGGGCAAAGCTGAATCGCCGTAGGAATCAGGTGATCGGGTGAGTCGTTGGTTACATATGATATACGAACATTAAATTTTTGTCTCATAGTGTAAGTTTTGTTGGTGATAATGTGCAATTAACGTGTATCAATATTGATTGCCTTATTCTTTCTACAACCCGTTTTAATGGAAATGAAGGAAACAATGTGGACTGGCAACTTGCGATACTTTCTCATTTGTTGCCAAGGTAATTTTATGGACAAAATGTCTTCAATTTACACGAAAAAATACTATTATAAATCCACAATAATCACAATTAAACAGTCGCGATCTGAAAACAATGAAACTAATACTATGCGTGTATCTACAATTCCTGATTTAAAAAATGTGGATCAGCTGAACATTTGTTAAAATTGTTAGTTTTTGTTTAATTGCGAAATTAACTTTTTAATTTATTTATTATGGTAATGGTAATATTTAATAAGGTAATAACCTTACTTAATTTTACTGTTTTTAAACAATAATGATTGCAAATTATTTTGTAATAATTTTACACAATAAGAGAAATCTCTTCCAATCCTATAACAACCTTAAGATCTTACTTAAAAATGTGGACTTTTGTAACTTGAGCTTGAGTACGGACATCTCTTTTAATATACATCTACCAAAACATAATTTATTTCTAACCAAAAAATAAGGGCTATAAGAAAATTAAGTTTTTTTGAATTACTGGTTAGTTGTCGGCGAAAACGGTAGTGGAAAATCTCTGTTAATTTAGTTTGAATATATGAAGATAAATTCTTGGTAAATATTTTGTAAAATGATTCGAACAAAACACAAAAAATTTCGTACAAAAGAATGTGTCTCATAACTATTCCTCAAAAATCTTTTTCATATTATATAGATATTTACTTATATACTCGTAGAACATAAATACTTTACAATAGAATGCGATTTTCATATAACATTGATGTTCGTATTGTGCTGTCGCAGACTTCATTTGTCTGTTCATGGGAACTGCATCAACGAAAATGGATTATGCTTGCTCTGCCGGAGACATCCTCTGTAGAGAGGACAGCAATTCTCAATAAAAATATTGAAATGGATCCACGTGGCTGCGAAATACGACATTCGGTTCTTGGAAATGCTATCAAATCTCTTGATTCTACTCTTTGCTCTCTGAAGATTAAGTCCACTGAAATGGTTTCAAATGAATATTTCTGGGATTCACGAGTACGATCCATGCAATATCAGTTTTGAAGATTCACTAAAGGACTTTTGTTACTTTCATTGGTATAATAAATATATTTTGATAAAATGATTTAAAATAAAAAGTTTAAAGGGTACTGAACGACATTTCAAACATAAGTCTTCCTATCTCCTTCGGAAATTTAAGAACTGACAATAAGACGAGTCTTCACAAATATATTAATTTTACATATTACTCTGAATTCACATTTTGTGAATGCATTGTCTTCTCATCAATGAACATAATTTCCTCTCAAAGCTGCTAATTATTATATCAAAATAAAATGATTTAATGAATAAAAAATGTAATGCTTCAAAATGAAAAACTGATAAACAATGCAATGCGAATGAGGTTTTGAGAGACTGCTCAATAAATAACATTTCGTTTTGGGCTAATACAATAAAGCCAGCAATGCACTATTAACATAATTTTGCAACATAACAAACGTTTAGAACTAAGTTTAGCAAATACATGCCACTAGATAGCCCCAACAATGACTGTGCGCACGGGTACTACGACAACGGGTAAGCACTATGCGCACATAAAAATGATAGGCGGTAAAGGATAAAGTAAGGAGCAAATCTTTCCTATTGAAAATATTTTCAATCAAACCATTACTAAATGGGATGTTTGAATTCTCTGGAACAATTCGTAGTGAAACGAGCATTCTTGGACAGTGTTCGGTGACTTATCTGTGTGGCCAACGATTTAGAAACAGAGTTAACTCAGATCTGTAGTTGACAACAAAAAAGCATGCAACGGCTAAAACCCTAAAATTTGTCTAAAATACTAAAATAATATCTCTGTTTCAGTTATTCTTTCTCACTTGCGTACATTCTTAAAACTCAAACAATTTTTAGTAGTCTTGGTAGGGAGATACGAACTAGAAGTAAACATTTTTGGCCCTTAAAATGCTTTTGACATTGAAATTAAAAGCGGATATTCAAACTTTTTTCAATTATCTTACTCTTGATTATTTGTTCTTCAACAGAATCGAGAATAAGTGAATAGGTTGCATTGCTGATAGGTGTACTATTTGGACCACTTGGTCTTATCTATCACTTGAACCTACTTACCATTCACAAAACGTTAGAGTAGCCATTGATCCATCGCTCCATAAGACCGATATCATAGGATTTCAGATTTCATTACGTTTATGACGAAAGTCTCTATAAATGTAAGTAAAGTTGTAAATGTCACTTCCCGGAGTCATGAAATTACTCTCGGTTGTTTGGGTCGTCGCCACAACGCGAGTTTGTTTGCCTATGTTTGTGCAATCGCAGGTCAGGACAATTTAACCCAGAAGAGGGCCACAATACGCTGGCGAAAACGTTGGCAGACCGAATTCATGGGATTTCAGATTTCATTACGTTTATGACGAAAGTGTCTATAAATGTAAGTAAAGTTGTAAATGTCACTTCCCGGAGTCATGAAATTACTCTCGGTTGTTGGGGTCGTCGCCACAACGCGAGTTTGTTTGCCTATGTTTGGGCAATCGCAGGTCAGGACAATTTAACCCAGAAGAGGGCCACAATACGCTGGCGAAAACGTTGGCAGACCGAATTCATGGGATTTCAGATTTCATTACGTTTATGACGAAAGTGTCTATAAATGTAAGTAAAGTTGTAAATGTCACTTCCCGGAGTCATGAAATTACTCTCGGTTGTTTGGGTCGTCGCCACAACGCGAGTTTGTTTGCCTATGTTTGGGCAATCGCAGGTCAGGACATTGTAACCCAGAAGAGGGCCACAATACGCTGGCCAAAACGTTGGCAGACCAAATCACATGGTGGCATTACCCCCTCGAGAGCAATTCCAAACGCATCCGCCTCGTCGTGGCCCGTGGCTCGCCGAGTGCTTTCAGCGCTGGTTGAGGGCGTGGGTGATCGGACGCCGGCGTCTTGGATGACCACATCTGTTGCGCCGCACAGCGCCTTCCTCGAGGCGAGGCCCAATTAAGGCGCGCTGAGCCCGTAAGCTGGCTCGTTAGGGCGGGCGCGGGCGAGCGGCGTTGGAAGCGGGCTCGTGGGTGGCTGTGGTGGGCGTCAGGGACTGGCATTCCCGTGGGCGTGGGAGGGAAGAGCGGGCGTGGACGGGGATGGGGCGCAGGCAGGGAGCGCCGGCGCAGGAGTGGGCGGGTATTGTTAGCCAGGGCTGCTTCCGCAGATGTGGGCGGATGTCGCAGGCGTGTGTGTATGGGGGGGGCGGACCTTTGTGTCTTGCAGAGATCGTGCCCTTTCCGTCTCGATGGCCGACGATTTTTCTTCCTTTTGGAAGTTTTCCCTCTGTTCGTTTTCAAGGAAAGTGTCCAGATGCGGATTCCCCGTAACCAAGTCTTCTCCATTCTCGTCCCTTCTAAGAAGTAATTTTTCGCCTCCTGATGATTTTTCTCTCAGTCTAGTGGACTGTGGATTTATTTAAATCAACAAATAAAATAATCCTGCGTACTTGTTGCATGTAATGAGGTTTGAAATCATTCTATTCGGAACGATATTCCACAAGATATTTGATAAATACATCAGTTTTTTTTGTTTGATTTTGTATTAATAGTAGAAGAATGAAATGTTCTTTTCATATTTCTGAATACCTTTTGAAATAAAAAAAGCTTTTTAAGTACGTTACGAGCGATTACGTAGCCGAAGATTTTATCTGTTTAAAAGAAACGAGAGACAGTTTTATACTACTTTAAAAATTAGTTGAATACAGTAAAAAATTTAGGGAATACAAGGACCATATAAAATTACGTTGAATACATAAATTGGTTAAATAACACGTACAGTCTTATTTAAGAATTATTCATTTATATCTTATTAAAAATGAATATAGTAATCTGACAGTCTGACACCATAAAAGAATTGTGTAACGTGTGATCGACATTCCAATTGTTACAAGAATTGTGTACCAACTTTGCAAGTTAAATATTTAAAATAATGTTAAATATACAAAAATCTAATAAGTAGACAAATATCTTATAGAACATTGTCATAAGAGATTCGAACAAGTAATTGAGAATAGAGAACAGGACTACAATGGATATTGAAGCAAACAGGTGTTCTCCACATTTGAGGAAGCACAGTTTCTGCGACAACTGCTGTGGCCTCATAATCTCATCAAGAGCGACCTGTGGGCACTGAGGCCGTAGTGTAGAGGAAATTGCACAGAACTTCGGTGAAAGGCTAAATTTTTCAACAAATTTAAAATTTCATCGATGACAGGGTTAAATTATTGTGGATTAAATAAGTCAAAGAGTATTTATAGTTTCTTCCTCCCTTCGCGTAGTCGCTTCTCCACGTATCGCTCCACACCCCCTCCTTGCCGCGGGCATTCGTCAAACATCGATCAATCAATGACTTAACAAATTTTTCCATGGTGAGGATGAGGCCATTAGGCTTGCTCTTCGGCCTGATCATGCGCGTCTTCCGTCATATAGCAAACAAGGAAATATCAATTTGGCAAGTAAATAGGGGATTTGAATTTAGTTCAGAGGTTTCTTTTAGGCTTGACGATAATTTTTACTCGCAGTAAATCTACTACATAGGTCAGCTTTCTTTACTTCCCCCTTAGATTTTTTCGCCTTTACAAATCTACGGCTTCGATCGAGTTTGAAGACACAAACTTGGGCGCAGCAGTTCGATATGCAAACAATTATACCACCGAAGCGAGGAGGCTCGGCCTGTCGAGGGCAGCGCAGAAAGTGTGTGACAGGGGATGGCACGGGCGCGTGCCGCAGCCCCTGCCTGAGGCGTCCCGACGCGCTGCCGAGAGGCGCTGCCGGCGCTTCCCATCCCGCGACCTGAACCGCCACGCGCCCGGTTTCCGCCCCCGCCCCTCGCCCCGCCCCACACCGCCGCTGCCCACCCCTACGGCGGTCATGGTGTAGCGGTTAGCGTATAGGACTGTTATGCCCAAGTTGGCGGGTTCAAACCCGATCAAAGCGGTGGATTTTTCGCGAAAAAATCCTTCGTACGCCTTCTTTCGAAGGGAAGTAAAGCCGGCTGTCCCATGTTAGTAGATTTACTTGCATGTAAATAGTCCTCAAACCTAAATGACGCCTCTGAGCTAAATTCATACCGGCTGTTTCTCGCCCAAGAAGTACCTCCTTTCTCTGCTAGTTGGTGAAAAGAGCATAGCTAAATTTGCGTGGTCAGACTGAAGAGCGGGCGAGATGGCCCGAGTCTCACCTCATAAAATAAGACATCAATTCAATTCAATTCTACTACACTTTACGGCATGATACCATCCGTAATAAGAGGAAGCATTGATGAAGGCAGCTGAGTGTTGGTCGCCCTCAATACAGGAAGTAAATAGGAATGAAGACTTCATGCAGAGAAAATGTGAACAGAAATGACAATAGAACAGTCAGAAGAGGTGAAGGCGAAGAGGTGAGGAGAACACGAAAGGGGCGTAGAATGCAGGCAAAAAAAAACTTAAGGGAAAATTATAGTGATGGGATGGAATGCAAAGGAGAAGAAGAAGGCGAAGATGGAGAAATAGAAAGTGTGACGAAACTACCGGAAAACAAGTAAATGGTAATAATAATAATATCTACATAAATTAAGAAAGTTAATGAATGTGACGCAAAGATGTGATAAGAGATGTCTTAATAGAGAATCATACAATATTAAAAATAGTACTGACAAAAACATGCCATTTGATCCTCTTTGAGTGTAAGATATTAGATGGCAAACAATGAAACAAAATAATGCTAACGTGCTCAAATTCTAACAAGTCACCATAGTGTTATTCCCGTAAAACGCTTGTCAAGAAACAAATAGGCAAACGTAGAAAGGTAGCGAAGATATGACGATGACAATCGAGGTTACAGAAGTGTCTACAATCATTTATTGATCGCGTGGATTCATTTTCAGAGAGTTGGAAATAATTGCTGCTGTTTCACATAGTAGAACCACATGAATGTGAACATATTTGAATAGAATTGATGTAGCAACGGATGTGTTGATGAAAGAAATGAGATAGTGATAGACAACAGAGAAAAACTTAGAATGAACCACAAGAGCACAAAATGGTGGTAAAGAAAGGAGTGGACTAACTATCCGACTGTAATGATGTTTCAGTACAATGAATCCACACGAATCAGTGTTTACTTTCTTCAACAATAGTTAATAGTTATTGCCATGTAAACCAATAAATATGTTTCTTGGTTATAAATATGTCAGACCTCATCACGGATGTATTCTCATGATCTGAGCAACATGCGCTCTACAAGTTTGTAAAGCGACGTTACTGTACAATTATTTATAATACAATTGTTATACTGTTGATGATTAAAGTATTAATACAAAATAGAATTCTTGACTTTTTGATATTGCTAGACAAAAGCACTTCAATGATATAAACTTTTCCGTTCAAATCGACCGACAATCGAAACGCTTTCTGTGTGAAAGGCATGCCCTGTTTGCTATATAACATATCCTTTCTTTGTGATAAAACACATGGCTAAACCAAACAAAGAATTATGTGATAGTGATAAATTCTAAAATCAGACTATAGTAAGCAAAATAATATAGAAAACCATAGTAGAGGCGTTAGTCTTGCATTCCTCTTGAGTAGTCGGGTGATATGCGTGTGCCCGCATTTCACTCACGGCTAGTCGCCTCCCGGTACACCGTTTGGAGCCAGCGATGTGCTTGGAATTTGATTATGGGGAAAATGCAATTTTTTTCTTATCCAATTCAAGTAATGAAACTCAAATTAATACATTTAAAAAGTTTAAAACTGATTAAAGCGATGGAGATGTTACAATATGCTGGTTTGAATTGCAACTACACATGGCTGGCTGATGAAAAGTTTAACATTAGTTACACATCACAGCAACCGAGAAAGGTTGTAGTGGTCCAAGACACCAGAAAGAAGTTCACGCCTTGCACCTACCAGTTTTGGAGGAGTTTTCGAGGAGGGGTGAGGGTTGTTGCGATAGAGAACGGGGCTGTGAGGTTCCACTGTGCGTTGTCGCCTCCAGCAATGCCGAGTGAGGCAGTGCTCTCCAGTTGAAGCAGAACCAGCCGCACTCGCAACTTGAAAGAAACCCACTTATTTAAAACCTCGAGAAGTTATCACCCGTCGTGTCTGGGGGAAAGAAGGGGAAAATAGACTTACCACAAAGAGAAAACGTTGGGTAATCCTTAGTCAGGGCGGTAATCCGTCTTCGCAAAAAGGTCTCGACTTTTCTCAATTCTCGTTGTTTCTCTTTAAGAGCTATTAAGAAACTAGAGCTTCTGTGAAGGGGTTAAATACGTTTTCCCCAGAGTCCATAAGAATTTCTGGCGGACAGGGTTAATTTGAGGAACTTATTGAATATATTAAATTAGTTAATTATCTATTCTGTGTTCGTTTCCATGGAATAAAACATTGCGGTATTAACTGCTCAGCGAGTAATAAAAGCGTAATGAAGCAATGAACAGATATTTTTCAGACTTTTATGAACATTTTCATGCGCGTCTCTTAGCATTCAAATGAGGGTAAAATGGGTCGGTTTTGTTCGTCTCATTAAGTAATATGGCTCTGAAGTAAAAATTCCAATTATACTCGTATTTATTTTTCACTGAATGCCTCAAACTGAATACTTCTTGTTTTGTAACAGCAACAATAAGAACAACAGCAATATAACAATATTAATAAAATAATAATATAACAATAATAAAAAATAAAATAATAATCGAAAAGCTAATGAATATAGAAAATAATATTTTTAAATACATAATTCAAGAAGTTCTAAAGACGATTAAATGTTTACTTACCGGAATATTCAGAAAACTATAACTGGAAGGAGGTTTACATTCGCTGTGTTTTATAGCACGACATTAAAATGCCTTAAGAGACGTGTGGAATTAAAGCAAGAGGTTTTTAGAAAGGATTTCCTTAATAAAATTTCTTATCCATTTTCAGACTAGTTAAATGTCGACTTCGTTACACACCTTGAATTGCGATATGTAATGTCATATCGCGACAGGCCTTCATTTGAGGTATAATCACTGCACGTTGTTTTGTGCCATCGGCGTTATACACATTTTTACTAGAAACTTAATTAATCATACGCACGCATATTGAATTTTTTTCAGTGACTCCAAGAGAGTTTGATATGAAGGAGACTGACAAAGGTTACTTTAAATGAGTCAGTGGCTTCAAATAAATGTACGGCACAATCAACAGAGCTACTAAATGCTTAATTTCTGACTCCCTTCATTACGAAAATAAGGAATGTATTTTCATTCGGCTTGCACGAACTGTTCGCGAAGAAGTTATAGCAGCAAAATTAAAAAAATATATCGTCTATGTAAGGGCAAAATATGGCTTTTCCTTCATTTACTTGACATTGCAGTATTTTTGTTACACACATTACTAAATAATTATGCATTTTATCTTTTCTTATCTCCCCTCTTCACATTTTCTAGACGCTCTTCTTGTTGCTACCTTCAGCTCACATCCCTCCTTTGCTTTTACATTCGTAGCTCTCTCGTGGAATAGTGTCTCATTTCTCGTAGCTCCTAGTTCTGGTGGGAAATTTGCATGGCATAGTGCAACTCCCGCCGGAGGCGAGTAATTATCAGAATGCAGAAGCAGCGCTTGCGGCGATTCGGGCAGCAGCAGCAATGAGCGCGGGGTGAGCGCGGAAGCCTGGAGTGGGGGGGGGGGGGGGGAGGGCGACCACCTGGCATTCACAGGCTAGATGAGGATCACCATTGGGCTAAGGAGAAATTGATTTTCAATTGTAGGATAATTTAATTTCTTCTTAGAGCTTATCGCCTACTGCTATTATGGCCTCGCGTTGTCAATATTTTGTTACACTAAATTCAATTATTTAATGTGTTCTTAGATTCGTATTAATTCATCAAACTTAGTTTTTCGCCTTGAATTTTAATTTCTCAGAGAACGATGGGTGTTATCATGAACGGAAAGCGTTGGTGAAGCTGGTGTTTTCAGTTGTAGTGGCAATAAACGTTGTGTTGGTACTGTTGATGATGGAGAAGAAAGAACGAGATGGGAAAAATAGTGGTGATGATAGTAATAGTGCGGAGGCACTAGCGGTGGTAGTAGTGCCTGCGGCAGAAGAGGTGAAGTTGGGCATTTTGGAGGGGAGATAGTGGGGGTAGTTTAGGGTAGTGGTGTTGGCGCAAAGTAGCAAAGGAAAGGCGGTGGTGAATACGGCGGGTTTGGTTGCGGTTGAATTGAATTGAATTAATGCCTTATTTTACGTGGCGAGACTAGGGCCATGAGGCCTGCTCTTCCGTCTGACCACGCAAATTTCTCTACGCTCCTTTCACCAACTAGCAGAGAAAGGAGGTATTTATGGGGCGAGAAACAGGCGATTGAATTTAGCCCAGAGGCGTCATTTAGGCTTGAGGATTTTTCACATGCAAGTAAATCTACTACCATGGGACAGCCGGCTTTACTTCCCCTCCGAAGGAAGGGGTACGAAGGATCCACGGCTTGGATCGGGTTTGAACCCGCCAACTTGGGTATAACAGTCCGATACGCCAACCGTTATACACCATCGCCGCGTGGTTGCGGCGGCAGATGGAAGTTGGGAGTGGGCGCAATGAAGGCGGGCAAGCGAGAAGGGCGCGGGCGCGGAGGCAAAGACCGAGGACGGACAGGAGGGGGGCTGGGGCTGCGGCTGGGGCTAGGGCGACGGCGCCGCGTGGCTCCGCTCGTCCGCCGCAGCCGCCTCGCAGTCCCCGCCCGCTGCATTGTGTGGCTTATTTTGCGAGGACAATGGCGCGCCCCGAGTGCCTGCCTGCCGGGCTGTCCGGCGACGTCCTCTCACCTCGGGCGCGCCCTCCCCCCCCCGCCCCCGCGCGGACGCCGCCGCCGGGGCCCCGGCGCCGACGAGCCCATCCGCCCGCACGTGCGCCTGGAAGCGCGGCCCGGGAGGCACTCGCCGAGTCCTTTCACTGCCATTGCCCTCAGCATCCACATCGCCACCGCTGCCACTCATCTGTTTCCTTGCATCCTCCTCTATTTAAAAGTGAAAATAAGAATAAATACATTCGAATTACCCTATCGTTCCTTCCTACATTTTTAGAAATGAATTTCCATTGTTGTTAATAATTAATTTGTGATTTTTTCCCTGTTGTATGGGCTCTCAGTTTTTACAATTTTTACCAATATCTAACCAAGGAGTGGATTTCATAGCATCTTTTCAGATGCCAAGATGAGGGAGGAACAGCCTTATCTACTGCCGGCCTGGGTAGCCGAGGTCGCTGAGGCTGAAGGGCCGTGGCGGCCACGGTTGGAGAGGTCGCGACTTTTTTTTTTTTCAACTTTCCCCCCGCCAGTAACCCTGGCGAGGCGGGAGTTTATTTTCTTGTTGGGGTACAACATACGCCGCAGCTCTACGGCTTATGCGGCAAAGAAGGGGGCAGAACTTACTTACTAACTTATTTCTAACTTAACCTATGGATGAAGCCGGCACTTTGGCCGGCAACCTAAGATTAACACAAGACTGTATTCTTCTTCAGGCTTATTAGTTTTAGTTTTCTTGGGTATTTTTTTTTTCATTCACACGCACATTCACACTAGATTATATGTTTACTTGACACACGCACTTTCACACGACACTATATACATCATAAACACTATTTACACTATGTGCGCCACGGCGCCGACTTTGCTCCAAGCTCCAAGGTCCGAGGTCGCGACTTCGAATCCCGCCTCGGGCATGAATGTTTACGTGTGTTCGTGTTGTTTTTATATGTCCTTCCTATACTTCTCCTATAGTTACAACAATCACAGTGCTCATTATATGACCAAGTTGTTAAAAAGCGACATAAAAATACAAGTTGTCTACATACAGTAGAGTTAACTACATTTGTATAAATTGTCTAAGAGTATTCCTTTTATATTTTACTTTTTATATTAGCTAATTATCTATATCTAAATATACGTCTTCTTACCGAATGAAATACGAAACACTTTCCTAATTCGTTTTTATCTTCAGATGCGTTGATTTAATTCCCGTTTTAAATTTTATTTATTTATATGTTCAAATATTTTGTTGGCAATAGGCCATAATATATGAAATTGAAACTTCTGCTTCCAAAGTTGTATAGAATTCTCATCAATACCTCTGTATTCATTTATCACCCACAGTCTCGACCTTTCCCATTTTTCCCTTATCTTTCTGGCGGTAAATATTTGTTTCTCTCCATTAAATTAGGAGAATTATATTTAACCTTTCTTTTATCTGCATAACTCTTTACAAAAGCAACTTAAAGGAAACGCGAAAAAATGTGAACATCCTTGACAAATGTAAATATACTGAACAAATTGTAAATATATTTTGTGAAGTAACAACTTTTGAAGGGAGAATATTTTCCATCATATTTTTCTCAAATTATACAAGACATTTTAATTACGATGCGTAAAAAATATGCGAGTTTTGAAGGGGAAAATATAAATATTTTATTTTCATTAATAAGATGGAATGCAAAATTATTCATAGCGAGGAATTTTAAACTGACATTGGATTATCAAATAATAAAGTGGTTTGGTAAAATGCGGTCATATTAGAGGTGAATCAGGAAAAAAATGTATATGGAATTAAAATGAAAGAACATAATATATTCAGCATATTATCAAATGAAAAAGTATGTGATATAATGTTTTGAAAGGCTACATCCAGTCACAAGTTGTTAAAAACAACAGTGATTTCAACTGAACTCAAGAGGGTATTTTATATACCCAGAATAATGGAATTATGTTCAATATTATTTCTAAGAATTTAATAATTCTTACCATTTTACAGTAATTTAAATCAATTTTTCGATTAAAAAAAAATGCTTAAATTGAAAATGTTCTTTTTGAAGAACATCTGTTACGACGACACATTCACGAATAATATTCCGAACGAAACCACCTCACATTTTTATTTCACACGCAACATCTTTGCGTGCAGTTTCTCTCTACTATCGCCCTGCCCTCTAACCACTTTCCCAACTCAATCCACATGTGTATTGAAGAAAATGTGACGTATTCAGCAAAGAAATATTTAATACAGCGCGTATTACGGAGCGAATCATCGAGAACGAAATCTCGATTCGGTTTGCCTTGCGAAAACATGGGGCGCCCACCTGCCCCCGCCCCTCCCGCGGGAGTTCCCGGGGCGCGGGCCCGCTGTAGTATGGAGTTCCGGCGCCGAGGGCGCGCTCTCGGCGGCGGGTCGGCGCGGAGCGGCGCGGCGCGGGGGCTTCGAGAGCTCGTCACCGGGCGCGTTTTCCGATAGGCAGCGCGATGGGGTGGAGCGCGGGGCTGCAAGGACGAGGACACGCGGAGTACGAGGGAAAATTGAAAGGTCCTTCGTGACAGCTGCGAAAGCTGAAACCGTCATCGTGAAAACGTGGAACTTGTCACGGCTAATCTAGAATGCAATACTGGATATGCTGTCTTATCTTAGGGGCCGGTATGTTACTGATCGTGTATTGTTCTTTTTTTTCTGGAGATTATTTTGAAGGATATATTCACTTCGGTGATACGTTGAAAGAAATAGTAATGGTTCTCGTGAGAAGGATACATGTAAAAGTCTACAACGGTCATAGTGAATGCGTAAGGAAGTTTGCATCAAAAGACGAAAGAGGACCAATAATGTAAACGTTCGAACGCATTTCCACTTATTTCAGCGAGAGCGTGTGAAGTAACGAGCAGAGATGAAACCGAGACCGCGGGAGCTAGCGACGATCGCGACAGCCGCGGGCGATCGCCGAGTGACAGGCCTCGGAACACGAGTCGCGGGTGTCGCCGGCGGTAATATTGCGGCGGGGCCAGGGGACGGCGTCGCAGCCAGAACAGAGCCGCAGCGCCGGGGGCGTGACGCGGGGGGAGGGGGTTGGGGGCGCCGGGACAGGCACGACGCCCCGCGGGCCCCTGCACGGGAGATTGAGGTGGTGAACTTGAAAGGGAGTTTGCGCACCGAAAAAAATTGGATTTCCCGTAATCATGTCGGAGCGGAAACACCCACGTTGGAGGGCGGGGGGAGGGGGAGGGGGCCGCCGGGGGCGGAGCGGCTTCGGGGGCGCGTGGGAGGGAGACGCAGCGGGCGCGCGGGAGGGCGCGAGAGAGAGAGAGAAAGGGAACCGAACGAAAAATACAGCGAACGCGCGACCCCGCGCATTAAATAAACACGGCGAGTCTGAGCGCGCGAGGTATGTCCGTCACGCGCGCCTTTCATTGACGTCGTGAAAGGAGCCCGCAAACTTTTATTATATGTTTGATATTTTCGTTGTGACATCAATAGAGGGCGCGCAGGCGCCTTTGGAATACTGAACGAGCGTTGTCGTGTGCCTGTCATCTGTTCGCCTGAGGCACTCGGCGGCAACGCACAGTGAGCCGAAACAGGGCGCACAGAATGTTCCGCGATTTAGAAAACTTTATTCCATCAACACAAAATTGAGAAATTTTTAACTGAGTAAGGAAAATTAAATTAATTTGAAATGAATTCGTCCGATGTTTAATATTATAAACATCAACCTACATGAATGCGTCTGATATTTATCTACATTTAGAATGATCATTATTACAATTTATTATATTAGAATTTACATTTATTACATCAATCGTAATAATATTTCTCATATACACCCAAAAAGATTTCAAATATTTGAAAAGATATGAGAATTGTCTTTCATTGGTTCCTTATAACTGTTGAAATATTATAAACAAGCTTCATGTCACTGCAGTTGAAAATTGCATGATTTTGACCATTACAATTGGCAATATTCCATCAACTTTGCTTGTCTTAAAATTAATTCACCTGCAAATGTAGTGAATCTTAAAACTAGCAGGGCGATAGTGATGCTTAGGGGGTAACACTTCCTTAGAGGGTGGTACTCAAATCTCGCACTGACAAGACGAGATTGGCAACGGGTATGTTCGAAATTACATGTATACAACTGCTTAAAAAATCGATCCGATTAATTAGTATTTACTATGGAAATTAAATTTATAATTTTCATTTACATGAACTCTCGTAATTATTTACAGTACACGAGTAACAACAATTCTTTTGTTTACTGCTACTGTTTACTAATTTTGGAGAGGGAGGGTAAGGCTTGAGCTTTTAGGAGGGCATGTTGGCTGGTTCGAGTCTTAGCCATGAACTATTATTTGTGACAATTCAGTGTTTCTACAGGAAATACTCGATAATTACAGAAAAGTTATTGAAAACCATTTGAAGCAATTCCAATGGAAAATACTATTAAACAAGATAAATAAACAGAAAGTGTCTGTGCGTAATTTTTGAATTTACAACTTTTAAACAATTTTTCACATCTGTTATTGGGTTTGTAAAACGTATTGACCATCAAATCAATTGATGTCTTTAGGCACTTGAGACTTTCTGACTGTTATAGCAGTGCCAATTCGCTGTGTAACCCGGGTGGCGGAAGTAGTTAAATGTCGCTTTCAGGCTCAGCGTTTCGGAGGGAAGGGCCCCTGGCTCGAGACTGGCTCGGTGGTAGTTATTAGTCACAACTTTCTGTTGCCGAAGAAAATTATTGAGAATTTCAGAAACTTAATTGAAAATCATTTGAAGCTATTATATTCACATATACATTCTATTAAAATTATAAATAAAGTGGAAGTGTCTGTGGTATGTCATTTTCGTATTTTGAACACGTTTACAACTATCTTGTCTTATTTGTAAAAACGTATGTCACATCAAATCAATCGTTCAATTTATATTGAACATTTGATTTGATGATTCGATGGATAGATTGAATATTATTATTCAAATTAATATAATACTGCGGAGCGTTTCGAAACATTGCGAGAGAGTATGTGCTTTGGCACCCCGCCCTGGGCGCCAGTGTGCGGGGAGCGCCATTTCCGCCCCGAGCGAGTCGCCGCGAGCGCGGCCCGAGCCTCGCTCGATGGCGCTGCCTACCTGTCGTCGAGTGCGCCCGCCCGCGCTGGGACGGGACGTTTGAGCCTCGATCGACAGATGTGGACAGAGGGGAAGGGTTAATTCTCGTGAAAGAGATTTCAGGCGAGGAGCTGATGGCGACCGCTGAAAGACTGAGCGGCGTTGATTGATGGGTGACATGGCGGATTTGAATTTCGTAGCGTTGCGACGAGTCGCTCATTGTGAGGTGGAGTTCTGCGTGAAAAAAATACTACCGGTTTGCATTTCGTGATAATGGAATGATGCATTCGACCGTGATGACCAGCGAGCTACCGATTTTCAGCCAAGTACCGGGAATAAATTCTGGTATTATTTCTCTTCTCTTCAGCATTGTGTTGGGTAAAGAACCCTTGAAATTAGTTAACTTTGCAAACTCTTTTCTGTCGTTCGAGACTTGCAAAACATCTCGGGAATTTTTTAATTCCAGCCCATTTTTGGATCTTATCTAACCACAAAGCATACTTTTCCTATTCATCAACGTGCATCTATAATCGGAAATTTACGCATTGCATGTTAATCACTCTCGGAGAGTTCAGTTTTTCAAGCGCTTCAACATCTGTGATTCGCGCAGTCTCTGATATTCATAGAATTCTTTGATGTAGCCACAATTTTGGTACTCGATCTTGTTTTCATGAGTACGTTTCAAGGTACACATTTCTGCTTTATAGATTGAAATAGATCAGATATAAGACATCATCAATTTGTGTTTCAATTCATCCGTACAGAAAAATGGCTTACTTTTGACAAAAAACATCGAGAATTCTCAATGTAACATTTAATTTGTTTCGATGTTCAGATTCACTAAAGGAAAACCTCTCCTCCAAAGGGAAATGGATAAGAAGTATGGGAAGGGAGAATTTGTGATGGGTACCAGAAGCCTCCAAGTTTCTCGATCCATTCGTCGGTTACCGGGGATATGGAAGGGAAAACAAGTATGATAAGGATTAACTTTTTAAGATAGGCAATTCGTCTCCTATTATGACGAGTGGAAGACCCGTGGTGCAATTTTTCTAAAATCAGCGAATTCCACATGGTCGAAATAGGTAAACTGGATAAATCTAGCAAAACCACAAATAGTCCAAAATGGCCCAAGTACAAGAAACTACGACAGCAAATTCAAGCAACTGAACGAGACTTGGCGGAAGGCAGCAGTCAGTGCGGAGAGCCTTTGAAACCCACCGCCAGATTGTGCTGTTCCTCCGCGCCGGAACTTCCTCCACCCCCACCGCTTAGCACTCTCTCGTAGGAATGCCTCCCGGCGCGTTGCAAAGTCTTTTCATTTGCAGGTAACTTCGCGGAACTTCTCCGCGCGGGCGCCTTGTTATTCAATATTTTCGAGGAAGCGAAATTCCGCTTTCGGTCGTTTCCGCTCTTTCTTTCCGCCTGCTCTCCAGACTCTCGAGTGGTGGGCGTTCGGCACGCGCACTAACCGACTTATCGAACACCGCGCACCAATCGATTTATCGATAACGCTAGCTTGAGCGTCGGACGCTTCGTCGACCGTTTTCCATTGGTATGTTCGGCGCTGGTGATGGTGATTTATATAATGGGAGGAACGTTCCTTGGCATAAAAATGGGCTGAGTTTGAGTAAGAAGATTAAAAGTTCGTTTCATAATCGAGGACGACGCTGTTATCGATGTATTCCAGCAGCGTACTAAAAGAAACGGAGCTGGCTTCGTTTCAGAGCCGTTACAAGCTCCACATTTGCTCAACAGGCGATAGAGAGGACTTCCATTTCATTCTTTTCATTCGAATTTTTTATAATGTATTTTAAACTCTTTGTATTAAAGATGGCTCTCATGAAGACGTTGGAAAAGGAAGCTTGATGTAAGAATTTGAATAAAGTCTTAAGACTATAGATCCCTGCTGGAAAATGAACAAATGTTACATGTTTAGTGGATTGCGAATATTTACGTCGACTTGTATTTGATAACAATTGAAATTCAGTTCATGCTCATTTGTGTCACAACATCGAGAAAATATAGAGGAGGTGAAAAGATGTCGTAAGGTAAACATGTGAATCATAAAAAGTATTTAAAGAGATTAAGTGAAGCAATTGAAACGTATTATTCGCTACATTTCAACTTCACTTTAATAAAGCATTGAACAAGCATATAAGTAAATATTTAAAGAATGTTCAAAAAATCAAGGTATATTTGAGTGGTCCAGTGCAAGTTTAAATATTGGGGTGGTCATAACTAAACTTTTACTCTTTAATTAACTATAGACATGAAACACAGTTTGAGTTCAAAACGCGGTACGTGCAGTGTCCAGATTATGAGCCACAAGATTTTCGTGGAGCAACCGACAACAGGCATTGGCAAAGGAACTTTCACATATCTACTATTATGGTATTTTATTATAACTATATGATGCATTATCTTTTAATGTTTAAGTTGGTTGAAAATAAATACAATTTTCTTTACAGCTGATACTCTTGTTTCAATCTACATTACTAATATCAAATACATGCATAAATTAACGAAAAACTGCACCGCCTCGGCCCATGTGTGAGGATAGCTTTGTTGGATATACAGTAAGACTGGAAATAAAAAATAGTGACACCTCTTCAATTTTGACAGAGAAAAGCAAATATTTCATTATGATAAATCTCGATTTCTTGTATCTAATATTACAAATATATTCTCATACTCAGTGCGTCACTGCTTACAATACAAGTGACGCCATGCGACAAAGAACTAAACAACTCCAAGTATGTGTCGTTTCAGCATAGCGAATTTTTGTTGCTTCTGGGCCCTATTTTCAACACATTCAACAGCAACATTTTTGTTCAGGACCCAATACTATAATGTGCAAATTCACATTCTTTCACGAAGGTATTGATGCGAACTTTCAATACATTCTTAATATAATTAATAATATTCTTAATATACAGTGCTTTGAAACAATGATAATTTTTAACATCAATTCTCGTTTTTAATTTTCTCGGGCAATATGTATGTCGTTAGTTCAAAAATTAAAAATACCATTATAGAAAACATTAAAACATTTTTGATGTCAAGTGCATGTTATTTTGGTCATGCTTTTATCGCAAATCATTCAACGCCAAAGGTAGAAGTCGGAGCTAAATGGGTCCTTTATTAAATGTGAGTTATTTTTCATGTATTGTGCACGAATGGAGTGGGAACCACCAACGTTAAAATTCAATTATATATTTTAACAAAAACGCTTTAAAAGAAAGCGAGTACAGGTTTCAAGTTTGAATACTCAAAAGAAATTTTTACGAGAAAATAATAAAGATGAAGTACACGTTTTTTGTTTGAGTCTAAATGGTTTTTAGAAGTCCGTAATGTTTAAAGAGTTTAAAAAAGTTTATCGAAATTGCGACCTAAGACATTTATTTACGCGTCTTTTGCCCTATCAGTCAAAAAGAAAAAAATTGGGGCCATTTTTAACAAAGTTTGTAAATATTGATGCTTCATGTAATGTACCTCCAAAAATGAAAATATCCGTTTCAAATTCACGAGTTCGCGAATTCGATTTTAGTGAAAATCCTACTTTCAGTTTAGCTGCTGTCATTGTTCATAGACAGATGGAAGGACGGAGGGGCAGACGGTCAAATGTTTTGCCGACAACTGATTTTTCGGTATCAAGAAACCCCCTAATGTGGATTATGAGTACGAGTTAGAGGAAGTAATTTACTATACAGAAAAACAAGATTTATACACCTTTTCGTTACCAGGACCATGCAATAAGAGTCTTCTGTCCAAAAATAGCCAATTTTTCTCGCAGTATTTCAACACTTTCTTTGTACTGCGAAAGCAGTAGGCGATTAAATGAGAAAGGGTATAAGTAAAAATTATTTTATTGCAGAATAATACGGTGCTTTTGTTTCTCGTAAGTTCATGCAAGTTTTCAGAAAGTAAATACAGTAAATATTTCCCAAATATTTGTATTCGTAAAATAACTGTATTTTTATTGAATTCGGACAGAGGTCCCGAACGTTTATTGAAAATATAGAATACAAGCATATTCTATTCATACTCGGTATACTCCTGCATTTTCGTACATTGTATTAAGTGAAAACACTCGATATTTTTATAAATTTTCCAAACCTCTTAACCACCCATGAATTCAGTAACAAATACATTTGTAATATTGGCTTTTGAATTTTTCAGTGAATATCGCACTACAAATGAATTTGCAGCATGGTCCAAACAGAAAGATAAATTTGTCGAATAATTTCTAACAAGCAGTATTCAAGGAAAGAGAGGAAATAGATAGAGCTAATTTTGACGAATCAATGCTATAAATATGCAATATGGAGTAGTAAATGAGTGCTTACTTATAACTCATATTTACTATGCGTAAGACGACCAACACTTCAAACATTTCTGATAATCATGGTACGAAAATTTAATAACATAATCAAATATTTACATTTTCTGTAAAAATGGAAACTTTTATTGCTATTTGATTTTCTCCAATTTCCCCACTATTTAACGAAACTATAGTCAAAAACAATTCTCAAATGGTCGGAGTCTACATATTTTCCTTTTTACATCGGTGTGCAATGGAAATTAGTAATAGAGGTTGTTTTATTTTCTCCCGAGTTTCTGAGCATCAAACAAAACCAGACCCCTCTTACATGGCCGGAGGCTGCATAGTTTTCTTTCAATTTCTGCACGCATTCAGAATTAGTTGTATAGATGTTTTAGTTCGTATCACGCGACGCTACATACGGAATTGAACTCAACAATTGAAAATTGTGTTTATGGAACAAACGATTGATTTATCGTATGGATCTCCACTTTCGAATTTATATTTCAAAACATATGTTCATAATGTAATTATTTATTTACTATTATTATTTAATAAACGCAATGGCATTTCTGAATTGGCCGAGCAAAGTGGCTCAGTACATAGCACGCTGACTCCATTCCGGAGGCCCGAGCTCAATCCCCGTGCCGGCCAACGTGAACGGGGTTTTCGTGGTTTCCCTTGGTCATTCAGGCGAATGATGGAATGGTTTTCCGAAAGGCCACGACCGCGAAACCGGCATTGATAGCCGAATTCGTTAACTTTGTTAAGTCACGAAGCTTAAGCGAATTCGAGACAGCGCGGATTCCTGGATGGGTGACCGACTTGGAACCTCGAGATCCGAGGCAAATTGTTCTTTACGGGACGTGGCAAAACACGAATTCAAATGGCATTTCTGAAACCATTTGTCCTTCACTATCACACCGGCTTTCTAAAGTGGTAGCTTTGTTTACAACAGTGAATGCAGCCACTCACCGGAAGCCGGGCACGGCGGTGACGAGGGAGCCGTCGGCGTGCAGCCAGGAGACGTCGGGCGGCGGCGAGCCGTGCGCCGAACACGACACCTGCGAGCCCGTGTTGTTGGAGAAGCTGAGCACGGGCGGCGGCTCCAGCAGGAAGACGGGCCCGTGCGCGCCCAGCTGCCCCGCGGCCCCTGCGCGCGGAGGAGGAGACAGCAAATTAAATACAGTCAACATGTGCTCAAGTTGGGTTGGCAAGGAACTTTACTATATTAATGACAATCAACACTTCATTTTCTTGGAATTTTCTTTTTGTATTGACGAATTTTCCACACAAAAACTTTTATTGCCGGGCCCGTGTACGGAAAAAAAATATAAATCCAGCAGTTAAATATAGAAAAAGAAATCTTTCAACACGTGGTGTAGCCAGATTCCATGTTTTGTGGGTCCTTGATACCGAAGACTCGATTGACGGTAAAACGTCTGTTTGTCTGCCTGCCTGTCTGTCCGTCCGTCCGTCTGTTCACGACGATAGCGCATCAACCTTTCAACCGATTTTCTCTAAAATTGATATTCCCCAATTATTCTAGCTGATATTGCGGACCCTGGAATTTGAAACCGATATTTTAATATTGTGTGTGTGTGGGGGGGGGTACACGAAGCTCCTAGGACATTTTCAAAATTAAAAAAAAATGGCTCCAAATTTTCGAATTAAATTTTGTTGCTGCATAGCGCAAAGAACGTTTAAGAGAATAGTGCAAGTCTAATTTTCGTTGACATCAATAATGTTTGGAAATTTTGGGAGTTTCCAGAAATTAGTAATGCAAAATTGAAGAAAGGCCTTTTCAAAGCGCTACAGATCAGAAAGTTAATTAATGACAGACTTCGAAGCAAAGTTAGATCTGTTACAACTTGCGGCCTGGCAGTCCTTCATGCATCTGACCCATGATAATACCAGTGTGAATGTGGTCCTAAGGAATAATAAAGCAGAGAATCGTGTTTTATTGGTAGGGAATCGTTTAGAGAACTTCGGATGTAGAATGTCTCTAAAAATGTTCTTCCTACACAGCCATTTGAATTTTTCCCCTCCCAATCTGGGGGCAATAAGTGATGAACATGGAGAAAGGTTTCACCAGGACATATTGAGGATAGAAATAAGCTATAAAGGCAGATGGAAACCCTCAATGTTAAGTGACATTGTTGGTTTTTTAAACGGGAAACATGTGCATTACTGAAAAGGAAGTTTACATCAAAGAAATTTAAGCATGTTCCCTTAACATTTTAAAGAACAATTTTGCTTCATTGTATAAATTTGAAATGGAAAAACAGTATACTTATATTTGAACTTCAGCTGTAATTACCGTTTCCAAATTCATCCTTAGTCATTCATTTACATTTTTCATTTCATTCAATTGTATAAATGTAATTAATTCTAAAGTTTGTAACTCTCAAGGAGAGTGATGGGGGGGGGGGAATATTTGCGTTTTCGAATTCACCAGGTTCGAAATAATGCAGATCACCATGTTTTCTTTCTGTACCTGACAAAAAATGTTGTTGTCTAATGTAATTGGCTAAAACTGTTCTGTCACCTGGCTTGAACATTGGTACAACGGTAGCTGCTTCCTATCTTCGGGTATGCTCTTCACGACCGGATAAAAAGTTGTTTTTTTCTGTCTCCAAGATACACTAAACCAGAGACAAACCAGTCACAGGGGATTGAGTAGAATGCATTACTGATTTGTAAATACAGCATATATCGATTGGAGGGTAATCTAAATTTCCACTATTTTCGTTAATATATTTTAAAAATTTACTTCCCACAGGAAATCAGTACTTAATTACATACCTGTTTAGTTTCATTTCGAAAAATAATAAACTGGGTATTCAAGAATGAATTTTTACTATTAACATTTCGTGAATATAGTACCCAGATAAATATATATTTACAAACTTAGTATTGTTTTGAAAAATACTTTCGTATACCTACATTTTCATGAATTCATATATTTTTTATCTTATTGTATATCTCATCTCCAACAATTTTAATTTCACTGTTCACGGCTGCCTTGTTGTCCTATCAACGTAATTCATCAATTACTTTATGAAAGGTATTTAAACTCGCTTAAAGAAATTAAAATTACAAAATGCATGAACCAACGTGTGTCCCGAAATACGATGCAAAAAATAAAGGAGAATAATCTCAGTATAATCCAACAGGGATTCATAAGCAACACAATTTTAAGCGCATACGGATTAAAAAAATAATTTGCAAGAGAGAGCGTTGATACGTAGGCTTAGCAACAGCCTAACTGCAGTCTCCGGTGACCGAGTTCGTGATGCCATAGACATGAGTTTCACTTCGGAACTTTCTCTTCTTTCTTCTCCTTTCAATTTATACATGCGAAATATGTTTTCATTGGATGTTGAAGAGACTGTAAGTAAGAACATTGACGAACAGAGAGAAAAGAGAATTGGAAGGTGATTTATGATGCTTGAATCTATAGGAATCAGCAGGCGTCGTGAGACGTCTCGTGTTGAGGTGGCAGTGAAGGCTTTCCATTAAAATCAAAATAAAAGCTGTGATATCTGTTTCTTCATCTACATTTTATTCACATTCTGTAGTGACGAAGGCGATTTTCTTAGTTTTATTGAATGAATGGTATATATTTCAAAAAGTAAAATATTCTCTCCCAACATGAGGATTCGGAAATATTTTACCTTTTGTTTTTTGAATGCTTTAAATTTTTATCATTTGTTCGTATTGTGTTACGAATTTCACAAGTAAACACATTCCACTTTTATTCAACGGTTTTTATTATTTCATGTTTTGATATGCAGACATTTATAGCAATGTTATTATGAAGAAAATGTTATTACAAACGCTTTGAAATTCTATGTGTTTGCTATCAAATACACTTTCAAATCCGTCACTTACGTAACATGCTTCATTCGTACTTTTTAGTCTAGAGTATTCATCCACTGTGTATCCGCATGCATCACTTAATTCGCTACCCCTCGTTGCATACAAATATTCCTAGAAATGCAGCGAACGCGTGGTCAGGTCGGTCGCGTCCGCGACCACCGTCCTACCACACCGCCCCCGCCCCCGCCCCGCCGTCGCGGCTCTCATTTGCCGAATCTACTCAGCGAGCGCGCATCCGAAAAAATTGGGCCACCGGCATACAAACACACACACACACACGGTGGGGGAGGGAGGGCGGTCGGTCGGTGGCCAGCGGCCTTTGTGAGTCCCGCCGCTTAATTAAGGAGTCGGATCTCATTACTGCGTCCGGCGGAGGCACACCCACTTCACGTTTTCATATTCTCGTTAAAATCGCGCGGCAGCGGTGGCGCCACAGCCAGGGGCGAGCGTGGGGAAGCGAGGACGGCGAGGGGATGGAGGTGGCAAGGCGGTGGAGAAAGTGGTACCGGGCACAACGAAAGGATAGATAATGGCGGCCGCGAAAGGAGCGGGCAATAGAGGGATAGTATAGGATTTAGCAACGACAGAAACAAGGGGGATAATGAGATATGCGTGTACATACTACAAAAAACGATAGTGACGAAAAAAGTTGTTCCTGAGAAAGAAAGTGGTTATAGGGAGTCGGCCACTGGCACATATTCTAGAGTTCGAAACACGTAAAATGGGTTCTACAATCAAAGATTTGATTTAGTTTTGCTATGGGAATTGAAAGATTAAGTGAAGAGGGTATATGAAAAGCGGCAGGATGATGGTTGCAGAGCCCAATGCGAAATGCAGAATGAGTGGAAATAGGGAAAGGGGGGATAACGAAGACGGAGCAGAGACAACCGTGCGTAAACGAGGTGAGAGAAGCCAATGGACCTCCGAAACTAAGGGCGAGAAGGGAGAAGCACGCGAGAGCCGCAAGAGGTGGTGGAGTCGCTAGAGGAGTGAAAGAGGGAGGGCCGAGGGGCGACGGGTGCCGGTTTGTGCAAGTGCCAGGGTGCAGGGCGGGTGGCAGCGGTGACAGGGGTGGAAGCATGGCAGCGTGGCGCAACGTGGTCACGCACAGAATGCCAGGAAATAATGCAATTTTAATGAGAAATTACAAACACTCGCCCGCGATTGGTCCGGTGGGCGGCGCCCGCTGCCAGCGTGATTACGGACACGTGGGCTGGGCGCGCCGCGGTCACCCTGCCACCGCAGCCTGGCGGCGGTTTCCGTAATTAAAAGACTCCCAAATAAGCAGGGGTTGCCCACAGACAAGCCCCGGGACTCGTTGGCTTCGAAACCGTGTCGAAGTTTGGGCACGAAAATTGGTCTGCGACAGCTGAGTGCAGGATTATATTTAGTGTTATTGAATAAACAAACGCGAATAAAGAAGGCTTTCCCAGTTTGTTTTTTTGAAATTACTGTGGCTTCGCTCTGAAAAATATTTACGCAACAGATTGAAGGGCTTTTTCAATCCGCCGAAGCCATTCCTTGTTAGCTGACTCAACAACGAAGGCTTTCTGGGGAAGATTATTCACCTTTTCTCTCACCTTTTGGATCGTTTGCGAACTTATCTCTTCCTGCGCAATACGAGCTTTTCTTTTGCAGACTTTTCGAAAATACTCCTGAGGAAAGTTAAGCCAGGAGAGCAAAGTTTGCAACGTGTTCTCTCTGATCGAGGAAAAAACAGTCGTTAGTCTCCTGAAGTTTATGAGCCTCGATTATTGAAGAGAATTTCTTTCTTGCTTTCTTGATGCCCGTACAGGACAATTGTTTAGTTTTAATCATGAACGTCCCTGAACACAGAATTGCCTCCAGTTTTCTACTAGTGGCTTCCATATTCAAGCAAGACTTGCGAGATTATCTTAAGTAAGATTTACTTGGTAAATATGGTTTGCACTTACACATTGGTGAGCTCTAGTTGGATTTCGCAAAATAAGGTGAGATGTACAGTTGAATAACACAAACTGATTTACACAATAATTACATATTTCATTTTACCAATACGCTATTTTCGATAATTTAACCTTTATGGAGAGATATGATAGATGGAAATTAAGTATTAATTACATATGTTGAAAACAAATAAGTCATTTAAAATTACCAAATATGTCTATATACTAACTACGCTACACATCCATGTTCTGCCGAAACTGGTAAAATTGCCATTAATAGAAACAATTTGCATCGATTGTACAAGCAAAGTGAAATTGTAAAACTATTCCACTCAGAAAAAACAACGCAACTAATTCCATAAATATCAACTATTGCTACTTTGTGATATTTGTCGCAGCATTTCATGCTTTTTCATTATTTTTTTTAATAATTAAATGAAAGCAGTTTGCAATAACATACACTATAATTAGAAATTAAAAATGCTTTTAATGACCATATTCTCAACAGAACGAATTAATGATTTACTTTTCGTTACAGTAAGATTACTATTTTTACACGCACTTCATATTTTGAGAGCCTTGTTTCATAAAACATTCACATTTTTCATTCATATTTCGCACTCTATAAGAGTTCGCTCGAAACGATTCCTTTGGAATATTATCGAGAGGCAAAACCTTTTTGAAACATGGAAATTTTAGAGAAAGAAATTGGACCAGTTTTTAAGACAATTGTATTTTAGCATATGTTAAAATGGTCTACTTGGATCTCTTGTACATGACACCCTTTGGAATTCCGAGAAATTTCATGAGATATCATTTAAAACTTTTGTGACTAAAAATCTTTAACAATAAAATACATCTGAAGTAGAAGTTTCACCGAAAATCTTGACTATACGTATTTGGAAAGTTAACACGATTTGATTCAAAATTAGACAAGAACACAATGCTTTGAAACAAATATACATGCAGTTTTGTAGTGGCCTTCGAAACATTTCTAGCTACAATATTAGATGTGTAATGCAGATTCGAATGAAAGTTGCACGTCCTCGATTTTAAAAATTCAGAAGTTTAATGAAAACACGACTTTTCCAAGAAATAGTATACCGGAGCCATTTTTGTGTTGTTCACACACTGGCGTTTTAGAAGAAACACAAGCCCTGTAATCCTGTCAAAATTCCGTTATATTTCTTTGTAGAATTACATAACTTTCTCTATATCACGTATTGTACAAAGTAAAATAAATAATTAAAACTGACGCACACGACGGCCCTCCCACGAAGATAATCTTTTCCGACCAATGAGTATTAATGCAGACGAACAGCAATATACCGGCTGTTGCCGTGTTAGTGAAGCAAATGTAAACGAGCTTCATTGCACGAGCTTGTGGAAGCTTTGCTGATATTAATTCTGCGATCCGCAGGCTACACGGAGGTCTACACGATAGAACTGCTAATAATTGTTTACGTGTAATATGTTTACTTAACATGACACACGAAATACAGAACAGATTACACTTATTTACACAGAGACATATTTAGTTGGTGATTTCGGAAAGGAATCTTCCACGAGTATGAGCATTATTTATTGCAATAAAAATGAATTCGACATATTTAAATGTAGAATAATTGCATATAATTAAAAACAAATTTCATACATCAACTCAATGAAGTTGTGCATAGATTGTTGTGCATCAATGTGAAAACTATGACTGAAAAAGTTTGTCAAAGGAGTTTATAAGGCACTGAAAATTCTAGAACTTTTCATTAACATGTTGTACAATCTTCACGAACATTTAATCTTCAATTGTTAATTTTTAAATCTCCTTCATGAAGCTCGGAACGGATAGTGCTAATTGCACTGTTTAAGATGACCAAATTAATTTTCTGTATATTTTTTTAATTACGCAAATGTATGTTTTTTATATATATCCCATGCCGTTAATATGCTCATTTCCAGAAATTAGTATACAGTCGCCTATTTGTAAGTGGTATAGCAAGCCGAGACCAAAGGAAATAGAAAACTAATACGTGAGAGTCTGTGCCAGTCTTCGGCACCACTGGTTTTTGAATCGAACCCGGAGCCACACCACGGGAAGCTAGTACGCTACCCATGGGCCATCCTAGAGGCTCAGTACCTTCTTGTTTATTTTAAATTGCTTCTTTGTATTTTTCATGCACGTTGGAATATAATAATGGAGTATCTGCCTTTTCTGCGGATTTCACTTCTGTACAATGATTAATTTCTTGAGTGTAGATTTGAGTAAGTCTGAAAATATCGGATTTATCCTTCCAACTTTTTCTGAGTGTCGAAGTGTTTTAGGAAACGTAAAGATCACTCTTGTCCTCAAACAACAAACTATTAGAATTATACGTCTAGGAAATTTTGGAATGTGAGATGCATTAATCTCCATCCACACTCCAAACGACCATGTTGGTAACAATATAGAACACTAAACAGAAGATTCACATATGACAGCTATCTAGTCGTTCAGAACAAATATTTCTACTTTTGTGGGCATACTTCTGTATCTTACCAAAGTACCGATTATAGGATAGTCTAGTAAGGCCTATTTGGGGAAACCACTGTGACAGAATTGAGTATCCTACTATCCATGCTCACTCTGGGCAACATTTAGGCAATTTTTGTTGTATCTCTTGGCGATATCTATACTAATAAAAGTAAATTCAACATGTAACCGACATCAGTACCACAAAAATTGTGAATCGATACGAAACTTTTACAGCTTCTTCTTCAGGATTGTCGCAGTATTCTTGCAAAGCTTGGTAAAGATTAATTCAACACAAGTACGAAAAATAAATAATTTAAATAATATGGTCGGTAGATGCACTACGATCACTATTTTTCGCATGTCGCTAAGATGACTGGACATATTCCATCCTAGACCCGCAGCGGTGCGGCAGAACCAGAGTATTATATATCAAACTGAAGCGCAGCTCCATGTTGGTTAGCAATGCTCGATGACATCGTGTCGGTCAGCAACTCCAACGTTTCGCGCGGCGACAAAAAAACAATACGGCGATTACATGTGATACTACATTCGTAATACAGCTTCGTTCTGCTTAATATGAAAAAACAGGAAATGTTAATATATTTTAATTTCCTCTCGAAAATAACTAAATACATAATAAGTAAAGTATAATTTTAAAACTATTTTTAAGAAAATATATTTAAATATGATGGTGTCCAGTGAAATTGAATAATATCATGTAGAATAACTATTTCTTTCGTTTTTCTGAAAATTTCTAGAAACTGCTTATCTAAATCGGTACAAAAACTACACAAATTAAAAACGATATTGTGAATGAATGAAGAAGGGCTTCTTGAGAGAAAAAAATGTATCTACACGGAAAAATAAAAATCAGGGATTGTTCACATTTTATTTCACAGTACTACAAATTATATTCGAAACTACTTTTGAAATATTTTCAATATCTTCTTACAAATAAAATAATTACATTTCAAATATTGGAATTTAAATATTTTGTCTTGTTTTTCCCTTGCTGAAGTAATTATCTGTTGTTGAACTTCAACAAATAGTAAATTTTTTTCCACATAAAACTTTTCAGAACACATCTTTTTCACTTTACAACAACCAATCACAAAATTGATTTCCAGAGTTTGTGCGAATTGCTGGATAACAATATTTTGCAATGCATTACATTTTAAAAATTCTGTCATCAAAACAGTCAGATTTTCATTTTCACATTCTACAAGTTTTTGCATTTTTTACAAAGGTGCAATTCCGTAACTTTCTTTAACACAAAACAAAAGGGATACTGATTAACATTCATTTCTTCTAAATCCATATTTAATTACCCCACACCTATTTCTGCTAGAGGTAAAGTAATTTTTTCTAAATATGAAGCTGATATTTAATATTGATGAGTTTTGAGCTTCAGATCAGAAAAAGATCAAGAAACAACACGAATCAGTGTACTTCAGCAAAGCCCTGTTGATAGGAAAACCGCGTTAAATTCACGGGTGTGGGCGACAACACCATCTTTGGTGTTGACTTCAGCTTAACGCAGTATTACTTTGTCTCCGCCAGGATCTCTAGCTGTATGCACGTGCATCACCAATTAGCCCGAAAACAGGGTGAGCTGCTCTACTGTACGATAAGTATACTGTGCCAGAACTGATACCTAATAAATTCCAAAAAAGGTCAGTAGCCGTGCAGTAGAATACTTCTGCCCAATAGTTTGCTAAAAACGAGTTACACTGTTTAAGATAAAAACTCTAATGTAATAGCAATGCACTGTAAAATGAAATGAAAGAAAACGATATTATTTTATTATAACTTGAACTAATTACATTAAAAATAATACTCTTATTCCCCATGGTCTATATAATAATGCTCTTTTTCCTCTTTCACACAAATTGGATATGAAGAAAGCCCGGACAACGCCCGGTGTTTTGCTAGTCACGTGTAATATGAAGATATGCGCTTGGATTTTAGATCTTTAAGTACCTATTTTATTAAGCAACTTTTACTTATCAACTTTCTCAATTTCTTCAAATGTATTGATTGAAAGGTTAAAATCAATCTTCTTCTTGCTGTTACCACACCAGTTGCTTGTGACTATCTGTCATGAAAAACAACTGTACCAAGAGAAAAAAGGATATTAGTACTGTCTTATCATTTCCTATTCAACCACCAAATGGCCGCAAAGTACGCCTCATTTGACAGACCTCTAGTGATCAACAACTGATCTACGGCAATATCTTATGATATATGACAATATCTATGACGATTTCTTGAATGTGTGACTTGTACCTCTGACGAAAAATACATTTTCAGTTATTTTAAAATTATCATCAGGCACTAAAATATAAACGAATATATATTTTAGAGTCTGTTGACATGAAAGGATAGTATAGAAACATACATTTTCTTTTCCTTCATTTCTCCGCAAGATTAAAAATTATGTAAAAAATGAATGCGCCCTTTAAAAATGGCTGCATTCTTTAGCAGAAACTATTTTCCAAAAATAAATTGTAAATTTTTTCTATCTACCTTTTTTAAAACTATAAGACATGGCAATTCCAATTTTGAACTTGGAAGAAGGGATATATTATATGTATACTATAACATTAATGCACATAAAGTGGTTAAAAAAATCAATGGTTCAGTGTATTTTTGTTCTCATCAATCAACTCATTCTTCTCTTTCTGTTCAATTCCTAGAAGCACGTTATACGCTCGGCTATATTCCGCGTCACTCATTTACGCTTTTTTAAGTTCATAAACAATGCACGGGTTGCAACCATAGGCTCTCGCCAAGCAATTTTTTTTTCAGAAGATCAATTTGTGAACTTGTCGAGAAAGTTTTGGCCTTTCATCTCCCGGCAGACCCGTTTTCTCCTTTTAAATGCAGTTTGAAGAGACGGGCGTTCTTTCCATTGAGTTTAGAAATTAAATTTAAAGTTCAATTCAATATCGAGGAACGCAGAAAGTTTGTTGTGCCACCATTGCACGTGGTGGGCGTGGCATTGTCAATGGGACTTCGATCCTTTCAGAACGAAAGCTGCTGTTCCCTCTTTTTTCGGATATCCTTTGGGAAGATGAACCTCTGTATAGTTTGTTCACCCCCTTTTTTATGAATACGTAAACCTAGCTCGTTATATATGGAAGGCACGTTATCTATTTTCTTCTACTGGTGGATGTAACCGAACGGGTAGATTCCTATTTTATTTCCCCCAAAAGACACATAATATATTGTTTCAAGTGAATCAAAGTATGTTGAATATGTTGAATGAAAATTAATATAACGCAACAGTTCTCCGTTCCAATTTGTTAGTAAACTTCCGAAAAATCACACATTTTGAATTGCGGATAATTATTTACTTTATTAATGTAATAGGCAAATATTGTATTCTCAAAAATATTTAAAAAATGTTCATGTATGTGACGCGAAATATCTTTCCAATAAGATAAAGATGCCAAAAATAATTGGTAATTTCTTAAACTATAAAATATGGTAACCCTCATTCTACTAAATATTCATTTACAATATTGAAATTAATGTTTCCTAGGCATGTAAAGGAAGTGCACCAATTATGTGCAAACGTACGAACAAACGGGATGTGGAACAAGCATTTAAATAAAACTGTAGAAAACGCTTGCTTCTAGCATAGATGTCGAGAAGAAACCGTTTAAATTTGCACGAATAATCAAATCGATAACACCATTCATATACCTTCATACAATATTATTCCACAGTTAGTAGGTAGTGATTATCACATTTCTGTCCCTTACTATGAGAAAAGTAAAGCAGCTTTAGATTTCGTCGAAACTATTTCCTCTCAGAGTACCTGCATGACATGTACTATCCTAGAACAACAGTCTCCATCATTTTAGATAGTGCGGATCAATAAGTGGCATTTAAACTTCTGTATACCATTAACATGGTTGTTAAAAAGTACTAAAGGCTTTGCTTGAAAATTTACATTGTTCCATTCCATATCATATTAAATTAATTTTTGTAACGTATGTTTTATTGGAAACACAATATTGAATTAATTTTAGTACTCATTAACTTATATTACAACTCCGAGAAAAAATATAATTTAATTATGGTACAATAATCTTAAAATTATAGTACGATTCAGTCCACGATCTGGCAATAATGGATGGAGACCAAAGACAAATAAAATAAGGCAATTTGAAAAAATATGCTTCTACGAGTAGAATATTTTGGACCAACCCAGCACAAAACTTTTGAGGTAGATTGTTTGCAAGACACAGTAGAATTTTGTAAAAATTCAATTCGTAATATGCACGTAATGATGTTCTAATTTACACACAATAATGAAGCTATAAGACATTTCAAAATATATTAATCGAACTCAGCAAATTTAAATAAAATAATTCATTTGCGGACAATTTAAATTTCTTCAAGGACCACCAGTGGTCCGCGGAAGAAAAAATATTAAATGAGCTTACCAAATTTAAATAATAACTGAATATCTTTGCAGACAATGAAAATATCTCCATGATCTCTGCTGGTCGGTGGAAATAATTGTGGAAGCAACTCAACGTTTTTAAACAATATTTGAAAATTTTGCGGAGCAATAAAATTATATCGCGACCGCAGGCGGCCCGCGGAAAAACATTATGAAATGAGCCGATCGAATTTAGATATTAACTTAATATATTTGCAGACCATTTAAGTAACGTACCGGACCACCGGTTACTGTCCACTGGCCTTAAGCAAGAGAACGAGGAACTGCATGAGGGGAACCCCGAGTGACGGTGCTGTGCGGGACGGGTCGGGACGGGTCGGGTCGTGATGGGACAGAGCGGGACGGCGCCGCGCCGCGGACGTGGCCGTGGCCGGGGCGACGCCACCTGGGGATGTCACGTGCGCGGGGGCGGGCGCGGAGGGTAGCGCGGCGAGGCGGCGCGGGCGGGCACGTGGGCAGCCTGCCGAGAGCCTCAATTAGCATGGGGGTCGACCGCGGCAGCCACCCCGCGCCCCCCCCCCCCCGGGCCTCAAGGCGGGCGCTCGCGGGCAAAGCCGCGGGCTGGATGTTAGAAGCACGAGTTCGGGAAACTGATCGTAATGGGAATAGTTCCCAGTGATCGAATTATTGCGAGCTTACGTAAAAGTGGTATTGGTAAAAATCTAACGTAAAATTATCTACAAAAGATTAGATCTCTGTTTTTGATATTATATTGTTGTCCTTAGTAGTGTCCTTACTGTGTTTTATAATCTGATAAACTCTCCTTTAAATTTTTTCAATACGTCGTATTCTAATCTTCATATAGCGTCTTTATAATTGTTCATATAAAAGATTAATATTAGCCTTGTTGTAGAAGTTACAGATTAAAATGATATCGCAGTATGACTTGAGGGGTTCAATTAAGTTATCATTATTCTGAAAATGATAAACAATGCTTGGCCTCTAGTACCAAGAGCACAGCAATTATCTGTTAGTTACTCGCAATCCTTCGCAGAAATATACTTATTTTTTGGTATAAACATTGAAAAACCAGGTGTTTTTTTTTAAATTCTCAAAAGAAAATTTTGGAAATACGCCAAATGTGTTTTGAAGATAAGTAATATCTATTATATTTTTATAATCACTGTGGTCTCATATTTGGTTAGCATAGAAGGTATTCTTGAAATATTACTTATATTTAGGAGTGGTTTATCCTCCATAAAAATTAATACAAAACGTCTCTGAAGTTCATTTGCAATGTATCTTTCTATCAAGTATTTTATAATTGCATTTGCTCGAACAAATTGCACTCTTCTACGTGAAAAAGAAAAAGTTCCTCTTTACGTTCTTTCTCTGAAGGAAGATTTTACCCCGTAAGAGTGTTTGTGCACAGAAAAGAAACTAGAGCTGCTACAGAATGGAAAAGACTTTCCCATATTAGTTTTCTATTTCCATTGGTCTCAGCCAGCTATTCGGATTTGCCACATACTCTTGCCAGCTGTCATCTATCGCCGCCCAGAGTAAATTATTTTTGAAATTTGCTTAATTTTTGAACTTCCTAATAGTAGAATCGAATTATTACTTTAAAAATATTAAAGAACAGTAACACCTCGTCCCAAATGGCAATTTCCAATGAAAAATTAGGAGCCGTTTTTAAGAAAATGACATTTAAGAGCTAATATAAATTCGAAATTCGAAACTAATTTCACAGAAAACTATACCGTTTTCGAAGAACTTCATATGACGTCATTTCAAGCACTTCCAACACGCACACAAATGCAATAGTCATTACATTTTGCTAGAAATAGGCAAATTAAAGGCGTGAGAAAACTTTCAAGAAAATTGCATACTTTTTGAAAAAACAAATGAATACAGCAAAATTATGCTATGTAATCTTAAACAGTGCAATTAGCACTTTCGGTGGGAAAAGTTTGAAGAAAAAATTAGGAGACTTTTTCGAGAAAATGGTGTTTGAACGTTTCTGGAAATGAGGTATTTTGAGACCATTTTCACGGAAAACAGAGTTTTTGGGACACTTTTACTCGCTTCAACAATTACATTATTTAAAGCACATGTAATCATAAATACATTAATACAAAGAAATTGCCGGTAGTGTAAATATTAACGACGTGAAAAAAGTAAAAAATATTTTTTAATTATTGAAAAACAAAATAATAGAGAAATATGGTGTTAATGTCATCTTATAGAGTCCATTTAGCACAATCCCTACTAATCTATTAAAGACAAAAATTGGAGCCATTTTGGAGAAAATCTTGTTTTTGAATTTTTTAAAATTGAACATATTGTTCGCAGTATTGCGCGAAAACGATTATTTAAAAAAAGGTACAAGACCTTAATGAAAGAACTTACTATGGAGAACACATTTCACTTGAAGAAAAAATATGTATCTTCAATTTTGTAGTAGTAGGAAGACACCCGAAAAATATTGAATTTTTGGAAAATGTAGAGTTAAACCTGAAAATCTGATCTATGTCACCTTTATACGTTCATTTTACTCTATTCTTGCACGAAATTTAAAGAAAATATTCTGAGCTGTTTTGAGAAAACTTTGAAAATGTCCAGAGGGCTTCATTAAAAGTACCCCCAAATTTTAAAGATTGTGTTTCATAACCTCAAAGATTCGACTCGAGCCAGATCGACACGGATTTCTTCAATATGGAAAAAATCCTACGCATGGTAGGCGCTAGTAGTGTTCACAGACACCAGACGAATTGACGGACTGACACACAGATGGACGTTTTGAAAAAAAACAACACTTTTTTCGGTTTCAGGGGACCCCAAAGCGTGTATTTTTGTTGGAATCTCGAAATCTATTTTCCGCAGCATTATATAACTTTCCCTATACTACGTATATTACTCCGCATATACGATATGATATGCTTCTACTAATATACTTACGTATACGGGAAAGTAAAAACACCTGATACTTCTCCACTTCCTACAACGCATCCAAAATTCAGCAAAATCAAATAGGAACATTTGAAATAGTTGCTTATCAACAATTGGAGCGAACGTAGTCAGAGGACCCCATGACTTCATGGACTGAAACAAGTAATTATAAAATTTAAACTTTATCTGTAATTTGTAGTACCTAATTTAATTACGTTCTCATTTTAACACATTCTATTAGAATTTGCTGTATATTCTGTGAAATATCATGTGATGTAGTATTTTGCCTTTCGAATTGTACATTTCAGAGAGGGAATGACATTTACTAAAAAAGTTATATTGCTATTATAGTATTTCTTCGATGCATAGCAATTTTGTCAGCGTAATATTATTGGTAATATGAACAGGATTTTCCATAGGCCTATCTTCATTGTACAATGTCAATTAGCAATAGCAAATCATACTAAGTTATTGTGCCAATTACCTAGTTTAAAAAAATAAGTAATTGGCTCACGTCACGCATAAACGTACCTACGACTCTAAGGGCAAAATAACCATTAACCAACATCCCCACCACTTGTGCCCCCCAATTTGGAGAAGCCTCTCAATCTCTATCCAGACGCAGCCCCCTTGTCGGGAGGGCGCGGAGAAGAAACCGCGGCCACTCGACTTCCGGGTCGTTCGGCTGAGGGGGCAAGCCGAATAGGGGGGGAGGGCGGCGGCGCCGGAGGGGGCGCGGGCGCATGCGATATTCATGGGACGGCGCGCGGCGCTTATGGGCCCATCAATATCCCCGCGCCGCGGCCCGCGCGTCCGCCCGTCTCGGCCCCGTGAATCGCGCGCGGTCGCCTCGGTCGGTAAATATCCCTTCGCGCCAGACCGACCACCCGGCGTCATCTGCGGCTCGTGACGTCATCCCGCACCCACCCCTCTTGCCGCCTCGCAGCTAGGTTGGATGCGGCCGCTGCATGGAGTTGAATTCTGCCAGCCGGCAGCTGTGATCCGTAGTTTACAGAGGTTTCTCCCAACAATAACGCCGGAGCAGTAGCCTCTCAAACGGGCCACGGTCCGCGCGCGGTGTTTCTTTCCACTTCTTTCTCATTATTCACTCTCCTTATACACCTACACTAATATGCACTACACCGACACGTAAGTCAGGAGTTTAGAACTCATTCAGGTGAGGCAATGCACAGCTGGGGGCAAATACCTGCAGTGGAAAAAATTCCCGTAAGGCGACGTAAAGGCCGGCACCCGATATCACCATCCAGTGGAACTAACTACCATAGTAATTTGCGACTTCAGAAACAGCAATTAATCAATCTTACCACCATGCCGCGACGCCGGCGATATCGCATTAAATGATTACCCTTCATTACCGAAATGTATTAGTTATTAGTCCAAAAAGCAAACTTTCAAAACTCGCATTAGTTTTCAAATAATTCATGTGCTGGCCCAGCTGACCCTAGTTCAACAGGCTTCAGGCGAAACTGAGAACTGCTTACGACTTTGTATTTGACAAATTGTAATTTATAATTGTTCACAATTGCTATCATTCGTAAAAAACAGTATTACAGGCATCACGTTTCTTTTCAAGTCGGAGTCTACTTTCAATGGTTTTGATCTAAAAAAAATAAAAGCAGTCAATGCAAATAAATTATTTTTGTTCAATAAATGCAAATTGAATATAACAGATTTTAGGATTATAAAATAGAAAGAAGATTATATGTTGGAAACTGAGGTGATCTCCTGACAAAAGGTCTCTAGGCAAAAATATAGTTTTCAGAAAAACGTAATTAAAAATACATATCACTTTTATTTAATATTATTGTAAAACGGAAATAAATGCTGATACAATAAACAGGAGTCATAAAATGTGTGTTAATTCATTCTTACGAAAGATATATATTTCAACATATTACAACTTAACTTATAATAGTACTAAAGTGCTCTTCTTACAACGAACACAAAATGCTTTGCGCCAAAGGAGAAAAATTAGACGGTGCAATATAATGCAATAATGCAATACGATGTGTAGGAAAATAAATAATTTGAAAAAAAAGAAACCTGTGGGTGAAAACAACATGTACAAGGAATTCATTTAAATGTCCTCCATAACACTTTGAAGGCAATTCATCTCTTCAGGAGACATGAAAACAGGATCTGTAACATCTTTCACTTTTGGTGGTTTAATGCCATTATATGGGGTCTGATCGATGGAAATATTTAGATTTGTATTCTCTGTCAACCGTCCTTGAAATGTTATGTAAATACCTGTGTAAGTTGTAGAACGCAGCAAATAACAAACCATGTGTACTTTATTTAAACATATTTCTGAATCTGGAAGATACCCTTGGTATGTTTTTTTTGTTTTTTACTATAGAGATTAATAGAGACATTTTTAGAACAGAAGGGATTAGAAATAACTGAAAACACTATTTTTGTTCGGTTAAGAACGTCGTATTAAACGATTTATGTCGAAAAACGCGTCTCATGTTATTTGAATAAGTAATACTCATTAAATACGAGCATAGGAATACTAAATGTATTTCTATTAAACTATCTCGACCTTGTGGTGACTATACGACGCCTCCTCGTTTGACTGTCTGAACTCCAGGCCAACTATTTAGTAACTTTCACCAGTCTTCCCAAACCGTCGCGCCAATATAGCACGTATGCATGTGATGGAGATAGTATTTGCTTATTGCTTGGCCAGAGAGACTCACGAGACTCTCAGTTTTTAGAGCGGTTTAGAGGAAGGAATTGCGGAGGCAGAGAAGAGTTGTTTCTAGGTTTCGCAATCTGTAAGACCTCTGCATTGCGCCTTCCCAGTGAAGTATACTCACATACAAGTTATGAAGCGAGGAAATAAATTCGGGGAAGGAATTTGGATAAGAAGTGAAACCTGGTATATTAGAAAAGCACAATATGTAGTTGCTTAATAAAACGCTTGCATATAGCTTAATTAAGTGCAACAATGCTATCTTGTTGAAGGACATTTGAAACGCCGACAATCACTGTGTAGAAAATAATACAATATGCAGAACCTACAAACATGTCAAAAAACGAGCATTTCAATAAGAGCTATTCTAGTCGTCTGTGCAGCAACACAAAATATTACGGTGTGAGAGTGTACACAATATAATGAATTTGGTTTTTTACAATTAATTTGCGAATGGCAATACTTGTGAAAAATATTTGCTCATCAATTTTCATGCGAATCGAAATGCATGAAAACCAAATGCACCTTTAAATTGGAGTGATACGCCGAGTGCACGCGAAATGGAATTGCTAATGAATGTGTGGTGCCTGTACTGCTAACGAGTGACCGACCGTACTTTGAAGTGACATAGTTATTTAATTACATGGATCGATGACACTGCAGATGCAAACGGGCAAATGAGAACTAATATTCATATATTATAATCCTGATGCACTTGTATTAAACAAAGCAAAATATGAATATTTTCGGTAAGCATTCATATGTTCATCAAATGCTTCGCATGTCGCTTTCATCCCTTAATTCAGATAAAACAATGTGTATTATATTATAGCAAAAAGTAATACTTCACCACTGTAGAATTGCATGAAAAACGGAAAGAAGAGAAAATATTTAATTCGAATCTTTTTGACTAATTATTGTTCACAATACTTAAATGTTTATATATTTTATTGAGTGTTCACGGGAAATGCCTGAAAAATTAAATTTATGGATTTCTGTAGACTTAAATGGCTGATGAATTACTCAGCACGTTTGTTGAGCCATCAGCTTTCAACAGCTGTAGCCGTTTTTCCGAAATCTTGGAAAAACGAAACTCGCATGGCTATTTCTGGATAAATATTACCACGTTGCGCATATTCTAATATTTGCGTATCTTGCATCCTCGTGAACGAATGGTGTTATATGTAGTAAGGTATGTGTGTTCTTTTACTTTTTACATAAAATAAGTTGTAAAAGTGTATGACCGGGATATATTAACTAAATGGATACAGAACAATTCACAACTTTTACCAGCTTCTAAACATTTACAATCTCTCTCTACATTAAATACCCGAAAAAAGTGATACCATTACTTTTCAATAAGTCACAACTAACCGAAAGCGAGCAGTCCTCCTTTTTAGGTTCATAGTTCACTGGTATAGATACCACGTTGTCACGCGGTTAACAGGCATGAAGACTACACCTACTAAACAAGGCATATCGCATTATTCCATTACTTCATTATGGACATATAACGTGACCTAATCATGTTATATTGTTACTGAAGATTTCAAAAATAACCTAAATAGGTATCGTCTATATCGCTTTTATTTATCAGCGAAGCAAGTTTAAATGGTCTTCCTCGTCAAAAAGAGCGCGTAAAAATTAAACATTCGGCTGCGAAGTGTACGATTACAAATGCTGTGTGAAATTCTTGACATCTACATGTCTGATTATTAGTTTTGACTTCGAAATCTGCACACCCACTGAATAAAAACCTAATCAAAGGCGATATCAATCTGAGCTACTTGCGTGGCTAACTCCAGCACCGTTCTCCTTTCTCACTGCCATACTTCCATCCGATCGCAGCTATAATGACTTTTCGCAAATCCATCCTTGTACTAGGGTCACCATCTCCTCCTCCGCCCGAATCCATCTCCGCGTCCTCTGCCTCGTCCGTGTCGCCGCCGCCGCCGCCGCCGCCGCCGCCGCTGCCGCTGCCGTGCGCTGCTGTGCATATTGATGGCCCGCGCAGCGCTATATCGCGAATCAATTTTTAGCCAATACCGCGGGCGCGGCCGTGACAGGCGGCTGCTGATACCGATCTTGAGTTACGGCGGCAGCGCTGCCGATAGAGCGTGGGGGGGAGGGGGTGCAGCAGCGGGGGTGGGGGTGGGGGGAGAGGAGCGCGGCGGCGACGGACAGCGAGGCGGGGGTCGCGGAACGCAAGCGGCGGAGTTGGGAGCGTGGAGTCACGGACTCCACAAGGCACAGGGGGCGTTCGATTGATTAATTCACTGATTCATATTTTGGGGCACGTCAACTGCTATGGTCTTTAGCCCCGACTGTTTCCACGCGGTGGGTGGCGGTGTTCCACCTCCGCTAGATGGTGAGATCCGGCGCCGACCTACAAGTCGGCTTGCTGCGGATTTCTTCCCCCTGGTGACTCCCCCAGCGTAGCACCGTCCCAGCCGTTCTATATTCACGAAATGTACCATAAACGAGTGAGCGTGTGTAAGGGAAGAGCATAGGACTCTAAAGAGGAAGCAAAGATCGCGGACGGTCTGTGTTCCGTTTGTTCGTGTTCGGCTCCGGTATTTGCCTGGTATTGATCAGAGAAACCATGATAACCTACTTATCAGAATGGTCGATCACTATAATTCTCCTCTTGACAGCGGCTGAAATCGATTCAGCTATGTAGTTAGTGCGGGAAATCCACCACCGTCGGGACTCAAACCCTGGAACCTCCAGGTCAGAGCCGCTGCACAAATACCGGCAATGCCGTTTGTGATCTAATTCAGCCGGTCAGGGCGCTCGAATAAACGGATAAGGGGGGGCATCTTTGCCGGTGGTTCAGTGGATTGTTCTGAGGCGGTATTGCATATTGGGCTAAAATGGCTGCGATGGAAAGGCTAAATGAGTTGGCTAAGAACTAGTGAAAGCACTGGAAGGAAGTTGGATTGAAAAACACTTATGCATAATTAGAAATTGGAGATAATCGTTAATTGGGAATGAGAAAAGAATGTTGCAGAAACACGTGGAAGGTTTCACTGAATGTAAGACATTAGGGTGAAATTACGACATTATACCATAAAATGTGATAAATTAGAGAGGATATTATACGTCATGTTGGTGAACGTTCATGTATTAGTGGTAGGCAGGTACAACTGATAAGCATGGCACAGATGTAAATAGGTACAATTAAACTAAAACAAACAAAATCTAAAAACTGATCAGTAGTCGGGATGCCACGAGAATTTAGAATAATGCAAAAAGAGGATAAGAAATATCTACGTAAAGAAACAAATGAAAATATTAACTGAGTCATACACCGTGGCACTTCTTCGCGGTGACAATTGTGACGAAAAAATTATTCTGCTCAGTATCTGAAATTCACGGCGTAACTCTGTTACCTCATAACCCTATTAAATTAGTAAATGTTCGAAACTGTAAACATGACTGGGAATCGAACTCGGGTTTCTTAGCACTCTGTGGCCGCCCATTAACACAGTACTGATGGTGACAAGTGTCGCATGCACGTATAAAGTATAGAGTCAAGACTGTGTGCGAAGAATCTGTGGTTCTGATAACTTGGTTGTTGAGCGTAAACTAAGTTATCCGGATTCCACTCCGTCTGTGTGTGTAATGTTTTGAAAATACAGTCATTTGCAGACATATATTTAAAATAACAATATTAAGCCACTTTACATATGAAAAATGTATCTGCGCAGGACAAATAGAAGACTCTGGATATGAGTAGAGAGTTCATTAAAGAAAAAGTAATAAAATGTTAAAAGCACAAACTCGTGAAGAATGTTAATATTAAAGGCAGTCCGACAGAAGCAACATAACTTACATCAGAATAGAAAGTACTAAACTCTAGAAATATAACCGGAAAGATAGATTTAACAAATAGAATAACAGTCGAAAGGGCACATACGAAGTGAGAGAGACGCGAGAGTGAACGTGGGCTTCCTAAAATGACGGGAACGTGACGCTGTGGTTGGCTCGCGTGGATCAGTGCAGAGGGGAGATAGCCTCCCGCGTTGCTGTCTCCCACGCTGCATCGACCAACAGATCTCCGCCCGGGAAATTAATTAAACAACATACGATTTCCACCATATCGCTCCATTTGCCAATAATATCTCTGATGAATGACCTCTGCACATGCATTACTGAAGTAACAAGTGGGATGAAACGGGGAGTCGTTCCTCTATTCACACTGCTGCAGCGTATCATAAGTCTTTGTTGGCTCATTTAGATCCTCTATATCTCATGACACTTTCACACAAAATGTGTACTGATTTCGAAACGTTTATTTACTCCTATTATAGCATCGCGACCAAATGGATAGTATGTTGCCGAACATGAATATGTATTTGGAGAGCCGTGAATTTTCGAGGAAATAACAAATGGCACAACCAAACATATTCCTCAAAATGGTATAAGAATCACAATACAACCCGAACGCAATTCCGAATCGAATTACATTAAAAATTCATCCTCGGTTTCGATAAATTGGTCATGCCGAACAACGTTAAAAGAGGGCGAGTGAGAGAATTAGCCAATTCACCCGAAGAGATTTCTTTGTGTGATGTCCACTCCAGGCAGCGAATGCAGATCGATAAACACAAAACTCGTCTTGGCTAAAAAAGCGAGTCTGTCGGAAGGACAGACATACCTTTGATAAGCGATGAGTGATGAATGGGGGCGGCGAGAAAGTACAGGCGTAGCTTTTGTCCCGAAAATACACGCTCCTATTCAACCCTTTCGTGTCCCGAAGACCGTTGCAAAGGCCGCTGCGAAGACAGAGCTTTCAAACGTCAAAGCGGACGACCCAGCGCGGAGATAAATTTTCCACGGAGGCGCAGCCATCACGGCCGACACGCGACGCGCGCAGCCCGACGACAGAGGCGGTGCGCGGTACCCCCGGACGTCACCGCGCAGGCGAGCGAACGCAGGCAGCAGGTTTCCATGCCCTTGCAAGTTCTGATATTGACGCTACAGAAAAGAATGTAAAGTCAACATAAATTACTCTGCACGTAAACAATATTTGAGAATGTAGGGAAGAAAAATCAAACCAGAAGAAGATAACCTAGTGTATTTGATATTTATCTAAATAACATTAAATACGATATATTAGAACAACTGAAACAAAAGAACATCTGTTATGATCATTAGCACGATACTGATTGTTGAGCATTTAGTGAATCGATTGCACGACACCGACGGCTGATTGGGCATTTAGTGAATCTAAGTGTTTCAACTAGTGTAGTCACTAGTCCCGTAAATGTAGTGATATCCTGCAACGGGGCATCGCCGCAGCCGGGACGAGACGTGAGCTCCCGAATGGCCTCCCAATATGTGTGGTAGTGTCATGCATGGAAGGGTATAATGTAAGGTAAGAGGAATAGGAGGAGGACATGAATGAGCGGGCATGAGGAAGAAAAAAATCAGCGGGATACCTGGCTCGTTTATTAGGGTATCGCTTCTGCATTCACATGGTGTTCATTTGAATGACCACGAGAAACTACCGACCCCAGCAGCCGACCTCTAGGATCCTCCAGAAAGTGGAGGAAGATTGCGGATGAGAAATGGATGCTAGATAAAAATACGAATTAGATATAAGAGTAGCGTGTATTGAAGTACGGAGTATCGACTTGACCAGATCATGCACTGACACGGCGCAGGTAACACAGCGGATAATAACAGGGGTAAAGAGGGTTCGGCAGTTTATGCTGACCTTCGTTCTCATGAGGTCTACGTCTCCATTTACAAAATAAAGATTTACAACTTTTGTGTTTAGGCATACGTAGATAGACGAAATATGAATTGGTTTTCTGTTCGTCGGAAAAGTTTATAACGAAACGAATACATATCTTATTAATGAACGCCTTCTTAAAGATACATTTTCAATCAAGATATGATCATCTTTGGAATAAAAAAATGTGTTATGAAGCATTACGGCTATCCTTATATAATCTTGATTTTCGTAGTGATCCAATTCCGTAGTGAACAAATATTTATCATTATTACAGTCTATTTTATGTTATAATTCCATATGTTTTGTATAATAGAGAGATCTATGCTGATACACTGCACATTCATGCGGTTTATGAACATTTTAATATGTTCTGAAAATGCAATGTGAGAGAACTGTTCTTTACATGTCAGTAATTGTAGGATCGAAGAAGTAAATCTTTTTGGACACAATAGCATATCAAAGTCGGATATGCGGTTTGGTATGCCATTTTTTGCGTAAACATGTGCGTCAAATATGTAATTTATGAGTAACGTTGTCCGTTACTCGTTTACGCTACAAAATATAATTTTGTTGGATGAGCGTAACGTGACACTGTGCTCCATTATAAACACTCACAAACTGATCATTGAACTGAACTTAATGTTGTTATTTAAAGTCGATTACAATGTTAGAAAATAATCAGTTATTAGGTAGCTAAATTAAATTAATTTAATAATTTAGTAAATGGTACAATTACACCTAATTGTGTATAAATGCATATGATAAACATAACTACAGTTTCATAGCTCTTAAATTAAATCTGTTTGCGTAGAGAGAAGTTCTTTTTAAATAAAATTTTTTCACGGAGTTTTTTAAAACTTAAAAATGTTTATATTTCTTAAAACATCTTAACTTTAAATATAACTTCTACAGAAATAATCAATAGACATACAAAATTTTCGACATTTATCAGATCTCTTTAGTATTTGGTTGAAAGATTCTAAAATGTATTACCGTGAGTTAATGAGAGCCAATGAAAGCACTCAAACACCCAATATGTATACCTGTGAGGTTTCAAACGCATCAGATTCATAAACAATCTCTTCTTATACATCTAGCGACATTGTGATTCCACAATCAGTGTTGGTCCAGTTTGGGATATTCACGTCATACGTTTATTTAAAATGCACAAAGACTAGACACCTGGAGAGTGCTACTGTAAAATCAGAGAATCACTTCATGAAAGATAAAAATGTAAATTCTTACCGCGAATGTGGGCAAGAGTCGGAGTAATGACTTCAGATCAAAGAGTCGAGACGGAATCAAGCACGGAATCAGGTGCATCTGACAAATGACCCCAAGCTGGGGGTGGAGGAAACGCCAGTGCTTGGCTCGCGCGCCAACGCCAGCGAAGCAAAATACCAAAAGCAACGGGCGCGCGAGCGAGCGCGGGCGGGGGGGGGGGGGGCATTCGCCCACAGGTAAGCGCCTGGGAGGCCCGGCACCTGGTGACGCGGGCACCGCTGTCCCGCACCGATTTGTCACCCTCGTTAAAGTGATGGACAGCCGGTGGGCGCATTTTTCATAGCGGGGATTGTGCGCGGGGTGACAGTGATCTCCGATAATACAGCGTCCGCCGCGGGGCGACACGGCGCCAACGTGTTGCGACAGGCCGGCGCGGGGGGCGCAACTGTCGCGGGCGCGGGCGGGGGCGGTCGCCCCGGACAGCGCTTGTCGTCCGGCCGCCCCTAGGCTGCTTCGCCCGCGGCTGCTGTCGGCGTCCAAGGGCCGTTCAGGGGAAAAGGTCGGCGTCTCGATGACGAGCTTTTGAAAGGCGCGTCACCCTTAGGCCGACATTCTATGCACTCGATGAAACTGCAATGCTTTCACGTCGTGGATTGAAGGGCTAGCTTCGGTAGTGGACTCAAAAATGATTGATTGGAATTGGCCTGAACATTAATCATGTAGGTTAGTAGCATCAATTTTGAGATACTGGGATTGGACTACAATGATCAGAATTTTCTTAATACAATAGTCCGAGTAGAAAAAGTACGAATTCCGAATTCTATCATACGCTCAGTACAAATAGACATATTGCAGTTGCGTAGAGTTGGAGTAGGAGTATACCAGGGACATTTTTGGAAAAGTGCTGCAGTACAAAACACATTTCTACTATTCGCAAAATGTCTTTTTGTTTAATTTACAGAGTACATGAAAAAATTTTATCGCAAGATCATACTTCTCACAGCTCCATAAGGTAGTTTCAGAGAACACTAAAGTATTTTGCGAAATAGCCCAACTCTTGGGCAAAGAACGTTCTGATCATGAAGTGTATTATTTGTTCCATCAAGAAATAAACGACAACCAAACGAATTAATTTATTATAAAAAATGTTATTATTATTATTATTATTATTATTATTATTATTATTACGAACAGATGTCTCTGAAAATCTTTCAGCCTGTACCGTCCCGCTGAATGACCAAACCTGATCACCCACGCACTTCACTCTGAATCAGCCTTCGCTTGCTCGCGTTGCGATCCTCGCTAGTTGGATGCGAAGCTGCCGCCCGCCCCCCCCCCCCCCGCCCTAGCCCTCGCCCTCGCCCTCGCCCTCGCCCTCGCCCCCCGCCCCCTGCCTCCCGCCCCAGCCCCCCGCCGCCCGCCGTTAACTGATCGCCGCCCGCCGCCCGCCGCCCGCCGCCCGCCGCCCGCCGCCCGCCGCCCGCCGCCCGCCGCCCGCCGCCCGCCGCCCGCCGCCCGCCGCCCGCCGCCCACCGCCCACCGCCTGCCGCCCGCCGCCCGCCGCCCGCCGCCCGCTGCCCGCCGCCCGCCGCTCGTCGCCGTCGCCCATCTCCCGCCGCTCGCATCCATCGCCCCGCCGTCCACCACCGCCCCTCTCCGCGTGCGCTACGCTGCGCCGCCGTGCCCATCGTATGCGCGCGCGGACGCCCATAACTCTCCGCCGCGTCCATAACGCCCTTCCGCCGCCGTCACGCCCGCGCGCCCGCGCCGCCGCCCGCGCGTTTGACAGCCGCCGTCCTCCCTGTTCCGCCGGTAGGCCGCGCCGCTCACGCTCCCCAGCGCCCGGGCGCGTTCACAATAGCGCGCCCGCTCCCGCGCCTTCCTCTTGCCGAACCTGGCCGCTGGATTCTCTTCATAGAAGGGCCGTTTTAGAGATTGGAGCCTCCTTTTTTTGCCAAAGTCTTCTAGAATGCATACGTAATTCAGTTCATTCCTTCGAGACCAAACGAGGACAAAATCCACATACAAGGTGGCTGAATTTCTCGCATCCATTCAATTTCTATGCCGTATCCATACGCAAGCCGTTAAGAAATTATAGGCAAATTCCAACGCAAGATACTTTTTCAACCAAGTTTTGCAACTTGCTTATTACTTTTTAGTAATAAATTTAAGATTTGCAAATCTTGATACATATAATTCAAATAAATCTAATTTGCAGATTAATAAATTAATTTTCATTTATGAAATCAAACAAAATTCGAAACGTAAACGCGCGTTACATTTTTTGTATACTTGATCTCTGATGTGCATTATTAGAATCGGAATGATTGAAATTTGTCTTATGAATGTTTCCTAAAACAAACTGAATTGGCTCTTAGTGAATGTTTTCATTAAAGTATTTGTACATCCATCGGACTTATCTTGCTGCCAGTTATGACGCTGAAAGAGATGAATATGGTGGTCCAGATGATTCCTTTCCGTATACAACGTTCACATTTATAACAGTACATTAGTTTCATGTAATACGACATTCAATTCTGAAGCAGAATGTAAAGTTAAACACTTTGGCGTGCCTAGTTAGGTCAGAATCAGCGCTCCCACTTAAAACACTTTCTCGTAAAGAAAGCAGATCGCTTCTTGTTGACCCTGAAAGGGCCGGAGAAACGCACAACCAAAACAACCCCCGGCCACGCCTCAGCTGGACAGAGGAGCGCCGCAGCTGCAGATGGAGGGGGGGAGGGGAGAGCGACGCGTCCGTGCGGCGCTGCCAATCGCCCGCGTGATGGATGGAGGCGGAGAGACGAGACGAGGCGAGTCGCGCCGCCCCTAAGTTGATTGGAAGGGGGCGGGCGCGACGCCGCCGCAGCCTCCGCCGACGCCACCGCACTCGCCATTACTTTCCTCGCGCCCCCCCCCCCCCCAACCGCGCCGCCTCTGACCCTGCCCTCGCCGCAGCTGTCTCCTCCGACGCCACCGCCAAGGCTGGGGCCATCACCACCGTTGGCATCACCACCGCACTCTCCATAGCTTTCGTTGCAGCCACCGCGACGAACACCCCGCCACTGCCCCCCGTATCTCCAACCCACCACCTTCACCGCAAACCTTCAACAACGTCGCCCTGCTCGTGGTAAGACCCGCCTCCACGACCCGATCACCTCCACGCCACCCCCACCGTCGCGGACACTGTGGGATTCACCGCGGCATCTCCCTCCACCTCCATCTCTGCCGTCCCCGCCTCCACCGCGACGTCCCCGGAGGAGCCAAAACGTTATTTTTATGCGTCTCGGAGGTTTCCTTGAAGGGCCTCAAGAGCCTCGGCGGAGAGCCCGCCCGCCCGCCCGCACACAGTAATTTAGCGAAAGTTTAAAGTACACTTCGCGAAATCACTTTCGATCCGCCCGTTCGGCCGATGTTAAGTGGCGGCGGAGACCGCCGCCCCGCCCCGCAAAGCCCCGCCCCGCCCCGCCCCGCCCCACCCCGCCCCTCCCCGCCCCGCTCCTCCCCGCCACGCCCCGCCCCGCCCCGCCACGCTCCGCTCAGCCCCGCCCCGCCCCTCCCTGCTCCGCCCCGCCACGCCCCTCCCGCAGTGCGTCGACCTGCCCCTCCTCCCGACGCCATCCCTCCTCGGGAAGTGGATGCGACGCCGCGTTCGCGCCCCCCCCCTTCCCCCAACCCGGCACGGTGGCCCTAGACTTCGACTGCGACCGAGGTATCACTTCTTACTTCTATCTCTTAGGAAAAGTTGGAATATCGTTCCCAATATACCTGAATGTTCGGAACTCTCCGCACAGATTTTCTTTCGCAATTCGTTGCAGTTTTGTTTTCTTCTCGGTACACGGAGGTAAACTTTTGCTTTTGCTACATTTATTTCTGTCGGATGTAACTGATTTGATTGGCATTTTATCTGATATTAAATAAAAAATTCCGGAAACGTATTAACTTTTTTTTATTCTAGTAAGCCCGATTGATTTTGTTAGATAATATAAGTCTCACACCCAAGGTAGATTAGTTCAGTAGACAGAAAACTTTTGAGATGAGAGAATTGCGACCACTAATTTATTTTCAATATAATTTTTTTATGTCAAGTAAAATATTAGAAATTAAAAATGTTATTTAAATCTCGCAACCAAGTATGGTTATCCTCAGGTTACAGGCTTCAAAATTCGCGCAAAACGGAAAGCACTCAAATAAATCTCCCAGTAGGTTTATTTTGCTAAATTTAACAAACGAACTTATTTTGTTTTGCAATCAGACCGTTTCATTAAAAAACTTCGTGGTCACTGAAAAGCGTCATTAATTCTCATTTAGTGTAAAAACGATCTTGCTGTTTAGTGTCTGCTCTTGTATAGATGATGTACCATATTTATTTTCTCTGTTAATATTTGTTGGTGAGGCACTGTTTAAATAACAGACTAGTACAGCACCAGTCTAGTTCGCTTCATAACAAGCACGCTCGTCACTTACTTTGTGATACGTACTATTCATCAAACTCCAACTGCAACTAAAAGTGCTTCCGAACTGCTGTGCCTTCAGAACCCCCCCGCCAAGTCTTCCCCTTCACGCAGCATTACGCAGCCTATAGCACCCAACCTCTTGGTAGTCACCCAAAGCTCCCGCCTCTTTCTCACTCATACGCAGGCGTTTTCTAGTTTCCATCCTTCTCTGACTGCACCGCCCATTTGGAGAGGCCACATTTCTCTTTTATTTAGATTCTGTTTCGGGCTCTTTTTTCCTATTTACTTTGTATCAAGGCGCAGCATTCCACTTGCCTTCTCGTGGGTACTACTGTTCATTCTTAATATGCGGACGCTCTCATATATGTTGGCTGGAGTTCTGACACAATAATCAAATCATCTTCACGCACAACTGTCTTGTTTGTTTCTTTGAGACATTTGTCTCTGTCTGTCTGTCTGTCTGTCATCCCTCTCTTTTCATTCTCGGACTCTTTCTAATCCTCCAATCCCCGTACGTGTCTGACGCGAAAAATGCCTACGCGCTAACGCACGCCCTCTCGCCATCCTTCCCATACCTCACGCAGACACGTACATCCTCCACCGTGTCCTTCCACAACCCTGCCATCCCCACCTCTCTTTCGCCGTCAATTTACCTTCTTCACCCACGTCTCCCCCTGCCGCCCCTCTCGTTCCTCACTTCCGCGCCCGACCCGCTCATTTTAATTTATGCGAACGCGCGCCTCGGAACTGACGAACGAGTGACGTCATCGCGACGTCATCGCCGGCGCCCGGGAGCGCGGGTGCTGATGAGCGGCTTATTCCAGCTCTCGCGAGGCGCTCGGATTACCGCGGCCCGATAACGAGAGCTTTATGGTCAGAGTCCAATTATCTCAAGGCCCTCTCGCGCCAAAGCGTGCCGCCGGCGCGGCCCCGCCGTCGCAGCCCGCCCCGCTTCCCTCGCCGCTCCTTCCCGCACACTTACGTTTCCAGCGGAACAACAAAGCGCGAATTTCTACCGAGGCAAACAGAGAGGGAGAAACGGTCTTTTTACTCGGAGTTTTAGCTCGATCGCCAGTGATCAAATTTTGATTAAATTGCGACAGGAAATCCATTAGTTTCCTACGCAACGATGAAATATATTTGCTCGCGTAATACCAACATGCCCGTTATGCTGCTCGGACACACTAGAGTCTTCTAAGCGAGGCGACACAATAACGCGACCATAATCAGTCTGAAATTAAAACCGTTTATTTTTTCCTCGCTGCAGACGATCAATGCCAGGCGCGCGTGCATTCACACGCTCCCTCACTTGCAATTACGAGAACCCATAGGCGGCGCCTGATTAATTTAATTAACAGTTATATTCGGCCGGCCGGCCGGGCGGCCGCGTTTTGTTCCGAAGCTGCGGGCGCTGATTGCGGTCCATTGTTGCAGAGTGGACAATCGCGCGCGGTGCGCGAGGCAAAATATGCGCTGTTTAAATTATGCAGGAGCGTGTCTGGCGTACGGGAGCAGTAATAGCGGCGTATCGGTGGGATGGATCTTTGACACGACGTCGTTTTCCTGGGATGGCCGGCGGTGCTGATCGGAATTTGAAACATCACTAATTAATACGATGTGACACGATTGGCCATGAAATCTCTGTAGAGATGGATAGTCTTGCTGAGGAAAAGGGCTGCTTCAAATGTTATAGAACTGAGAAATTGAACTGAAATTATAATAATAATAATAATTATTATTATTATTACTATTATTATTATTATTATTATTATTATTATTATTATTATTATTATTATTATTATTATTATTATTATTATTATTATTATTTAATTAAGAATATAAAATATTTGCAAACTAGATGTAAATTATATTATTCAGATGCAATAGTTTCTATAACTTATGATTTTTAAAAACTATGAATTATAATATACAAAAAGTAGCAAAATATTGCATGATCTTGTCTATCCGGATGGCACCGCGTCGAAGGCTGTGTTGCCGACGTTTCGACCATCTTGTCGTGGTCTTCCTCAGGGCTGGTATGATACGTCGGCATATATGATGTCGGCGATATGATGGTCGAAACGTTGGCAACACAGTCTTCGACGCGGCGTCACGCGGACAGCGAAGATCATGCACATGACTGGCCGCGGAAGCTTACGACTTCATTTAGCAAAATATTGAAATAAATTTATTTAGATCTCGTTACTTTGTTATAAATACAAATTATAACATAAACATTTAATAGAATATGTTGTGAGGAAATGTTTCTGCACCAGACCGAATCACTCTTTCGCTTCTATATACATTTTTAAAATTGGTGCGATTCTTGTTTTTCAAAACTTTTCGGACTGCTTGTTTACTATCCATATGATAAATATTGAATGTTTACAAATATACGCACCAAATAAACGCTAGCGAATTCTTAGAAACGGCAGCTGCTACAAAGGACCTAGCCACCCCAACATCGGAAAGCGTGCAGCCAGTCATAAATGGGAAATCTTCCGCCACGTGTCGAAAAGAGCAGCAGTAAAACCAAAGTGTAGCGTCTAGAGTACTCGAAAATTCTGTTTGAGGCAGCTCGCACCCCAGGCACGCATCTTTCATTACTCCGAAATCGAGTCGACCCCTTTTGCGTTGTATCGACGGTGCAATAGCTGCAGGTACATAAACAAAATACGGCAGCACGTGCGGAGACGAAAACAGGAAAGCGGGCGGAGCCGGCTGTGAGTTGGAGAGGGGGGGGGGGGCAACAGACCAGGGAACATCTGCGACCCCTGGCGTATCGAAAATAAACTTCCCTGCAGCGAAGCCTTGCATTTGCTAAAATTCTTCCCCATCTCCACGTTTTTCTAGTCTCACACCGTGAGTTTCCTTATGAAGGCTTGAAAATTACACACACGGAATATGTTTTTTTAATGTAACTTTCTCCACTCTGATAAACTTGTGAGCCACGACTGTCGTCGTTTATCTTGTCGAATATTCTAGAAAGTTAGCGAATTAATGTCTCTACAACATAATAAGGCGAACCTCATGGTTATATGAAATCATGAAAATATGAACCTCATGAAATATAAAGTAAATTATTAAATAATTTGCAAAACAATATAGAAGACAACCAATGCTTAACAATGATGCAAACTGGCGCATCACGACTTCACAATGTGCAGCGTAGTACTGTAATATTTATGCATTATTTGTTTTCCCCATGTTCATAATTAATAAGTAATGATAATCAGCTTTTGGCCACATGATGCAAGTATTCGTTGAAAATATCCCTTAAATATTGAAGCAATCTAGAGTAAATCATTTATTTAACTATAATTAGTAAACAGCAATATGAATAATAAATATTCCTCTTCAATTATAAATATAACGAGTTTGAACTGTCCCCAATAAATAGAAGAGTAATATGCGATTATTAACATTGGAATAAAATAAGCCAATTAACAAATTAAACAAATAAATTGACATCAACGAAAATATACATACAAATATATTTTTACAAATTATATTACTTTCGAAGAGTAACAATGAATAATGTTATTTTTCAATCGTTTAGTTTTCTCATATACTTATCTTTACCAGAAAATAAAATTAATTCAGGGAAATTTCTATTCATCAATTTTACGATGACTATGTTCATACAGTATCTTCTGTATTTTTCTACAGTTTTTTTATTGCAGAAGGAAAGTTTATCAGTTGGTCAAACCTTTAGTTTCAGCCTTTCGGTATAAGCGAGGTAAGAGTCCACAACTGAAGCTGAGCACAGCAGCTGCGGTGGTCGAAGCAAGCTTAACAGATGGATCGAAGCTGTTCACTCCTGGAGGAATCTTCCAGAAGCCGATCACAATCGGGGGGTTCCGATGTTGCATCTGATCAGGTCCTGGTAGATTCTGGGCCGAGGAGATGGGAGGCGGGAGATATTAAACCACATTCATCTTCAAAGCCTGCCGTAGGGAAGATCCCTATTTTCATAGAGCTCATCCAACATTATCCCTTCTAGAAACACACAGGCAGTACGCGGATGTCACTCCAGTTACGCTGTGTAGGCAAATTTAGAAGAAAGTAAAACGCAAAGATGAAGGTGACGAAGTATACGATCAAGATATTAAAGAAGAAGAAGATGAAGATTAAGCAGAAGATGAAGGCCAACACGAATGCAATATCAATCACAACTAAAGGCTATTCTTGGTTGTGCCTCGCATACTGCTTACGTAGAAAGTATTGTAATGCTGCAGCAAAAACGCTATTTTTGCCGCGAGCCCCATATTTGGTGAACTCTGTATTTTCAAAATTTGTAAAGAATTAACATCGCAAAAGAACTACATTGATGATAGAGATATTCTTCGAGGAAATATAATCTCCAAAATTAAATATTTAAATAAGGTCGTTATACATTAAAAAAATGAATAGTTATTGCCGTGGCATATACCCCGGTATAAAAAATTATGACAATCAATGACTTACAACTCCTTGAAAACTTGGGACATGATCTCAGATGGACAACACAATTAAGTAGGATAGATTGGGGACTTATCCGCAGTAGAACAGATGAAACAAACACGGGGTATAGAAGCAATGTAAACGCAAAGCTACATTTGGCTTAGAGCTGATGAATCGTGGCAACATTACCATCCCATTTTACCATTTTTTAAAAAATTTAAACGGTTTCAAAATAAGACGTTATGTACAGTTGCAAAGGTATTAAATTGATAATAATGTAGCAAGTTTTTCTTACATGCTGTTCTACCCAACGTCTCCCCTCAGTGGTCTGATTTTAACGAAGTTTCACTCGAAATTTGAAGAAAGTAAAAAGGTAGAGATGAAGAAAAACCTACCCAAAATGAAAGTAGATGGATTAATAATTAATAATAGAAGATATCAGGTGGATTGGTTGATTTATTTGTGTTACCGGACGCGTGGTAATTAGTCTTGTAAGTGTAGCGACTGTTTTTGTCACGGAAGGTGGCGTTGACTTTCCTCCGCTGGCTGGGAACTCAGACCGCCCTAGCTCGGACACGGTCTAAGCTTCTGACTGGTTTCCCGACATGTGTGGTAGTGTAATCCATGTAAGTGTGTGTAAGTAAGGGTGAGGATTGGACAAGGGAGGGGAAGGAGAGTTCGTGCGCCCGTTTGGCCCGTTTGTCCGGCATTCGCCTGGTGTAGATTGAAGAAATCACGTATCGGGGCAGCCGGCCGCTAGAATTCTCCTCCAGAGATTGGTTAACTTCGGCCTAGCTATTTAGCTGCCACATGTCAGGATTCAACATAGTTATGCTGCCAACTGTCTGGACTGGAATTCTCGGATCTCTCAGTCAAAACCACTGGAGTGACTTCTGTTGTTACAATTCTTCCAAAGTAAAAAACCAGCATGCGACGGACAACAATCTTTATCACTTTGGCCAACTTAATACAATGTACAGATCCGTTACAAAGATTTGTTTTAGCTCCATCAATAAAACAATCTATCAACAGTTGTGCGCTACATAGAAACGCCTATATCTTTTTTCTTTTGTCACGAGTCGCGTACAGCCAACATCAGCCACTTCAGACGATGACAGTAGGTGGAGCGTGAGTGCACACAAAGCTCCTCAACCTCCACTAGGGAACACTTCCAAGAAGTCGTCAGCGGCGTGCTCAACGCCCTGTCCTCCCCCTCGCAGCCGGCTGGGCGGACGCCCACTCTGGATTATCGCGCAGGCAGAGAGCGGCGCAACAGCTGAGCAGCGCGCCGCGGCGGGCGCCGGCTCTCGGCCACCAATTACGCACAGTTCGCCATAATTAACAAACGTCTCATCTATATTGCAAATCCAATCAGCAATCGAGTGGGCTGCGCGTGACTGGGGCGCCGCGACGCCCGACGCCATCGCCCACCGCCATTGCCCGACTCGCCCACCGCTGCCGCCCCCGCGGCGCGTCTCCGGTGGCGCGCTCCCAGAGAGCCAGACGGGCAGCGATTGCGGAGGGCCAGAATTGCTTCCGTTTTTGATGTCGAGGTTACGATGTAGACGCTCGGCGCAGAGAACTCTCCTGATGAAGTACAGCTGATCCAGATGTTTGACATATGAAATCGAGAAGCTCGAGAAGATGTTTGTACGATTATAGATTTGCATTTTTTCTTGCAATAAAGAAATTAAAGATGGGTAATCCTTTAAGGAATTTTACGTCTTCATCAAAAAATACATTGTATATGTAGGGTAGTACTTACCCCTTGTTTCTTACTTACGAAAGTCTGATTTTTACTTTTGTGCCATTAGGAAGGCACTTTGTAAGAAAAAGAAGTTATGTAATCGTGCAAAGAAAAACCGCGAATTTTAGGTAAAAAAAACTCTTATTGACAGACCTAGTAACAAAAAAGTAGATAAATTCTGTTGATGAATGTAGAAATAAAGCCCAATGTTTTTCATTTAATTTTCACCTCGTATGTAACAACGAATGGTGAACTAGTGCACATACTTTCCCGTATAACGTCTAACTGTTCAGCTAAAAGACTACTATATATACATGCAAAAGTGTAGACTACTATATATACCCGCAAAAACTATTTTTCGCACCGAGACTCGAACTCAGCCGTGAAAGTGGGCCAACCCTTAAACTTGGGCGGCTTGGAAAATGTCATTGTTTCATTTCAACATTTTCTCAACAAGTAATGTTTGTCGCTAACATCGCTTTGTTAGTACTTTTATTCATCATTTAAACATTATTACATAGTAAAAGCGTGCGGAATAGATTATAGAACTCAAGAAAACGAGCGCAGATTCTACTTCTCTCTCATACTTCACTTACAGTTTTTGCTGTTCTTTGACGAAAATATAAAATGATAAAAATGAATCAAATCAAATAAATCAAAGGGAACTTCAAAATCACTAGTAGTGCTAAAAACAAATGGACTGATTCTTAGGGAAAGTATATCAAAATTGTGTAACCGTGTTGCAAAATAAAATCTTCTTGCTATTTAAAAGTTTTAATTTAAACTAACTCAATATTGAGAATGTGATTTGATTTTAAACACATTTTATATTTATGAGGTACGTTGTGGGGCTCATAAGTACTCATGTGAACCTAAGCATTGACGCGGGTCATTTTGAGATAAACTTTAGTTCAGAGCGACAGTATCGACCGTAAGGATTTTCAGGTCACAACTGTACGCATATGTCAGTCGTAGTTTCACATCATACCCATATTTAGTGACGACTACGTTAAATCAATAACTTTATTTGCTTAGGCTTGTTTAAATCCGACCATCTCGGTATTGGGAAAGCTGAACATCCAAGTTTGCTCCTAACTGGAATTGTTTTATTGTAGATGAATACGCATACAAATAAATACAACTACACACAAATGTATGTGTATCAATATGTCTGCGTACGTAAGCAATGTAATGCATACGTACGGAGGCACATATATACATATACACCCACCTGGTGGATTGCTAGTCTCCCACCCCTTCACTCGCCGACGAAGTCCGGCTGCCCGGTAGCTGTACAATATTCATCTAGTCATTAGCGGCCAGGTCAGCACTTCGCTTCCGGACAGGTCCTTCAGCGCCCGCACAGTAACCACTGGCAGCCCTGGGTCACGCTATGAACTTTTGACGGAGGTCAATGGTTATCACCCCGGACCCGATGGACGAAACAAAGGAGAAAAAGTCTGTTATTCCTGCTGTCTAGTAGTTTTCAAATAAAGTACCAAAATTATCCTGATCGGCGTTCTACTTTAAGAGACCAATACATCTCACAAAATGGTATTTATTTTGTACATTTGCTTGTGCATTATTTATATCAGGCTCATGACGGCTAAAAGAAGTTCTCTCGCCTGTTCTGTGCAGTAAAAATGACATAGTTCACTAGATAAGATTTATGATAAAAATATATTTTTTATTCAAAAATGGCCTAAACTAATACAAACATATGCAACCAAGGGACAGAACTAGGTATTAGTGACAAGAAATTTTTTATCATCTGTTTGAAACTCTTAGGTATCAAAAAGCATCACATAGAAATTCATGGAAATGACATTTCAAAGAAAGTAAATAAAATTGACAAATTACAGAATAAGATATCGCAATAACAACAACAACAAATATAATAATTATTTGCAAAATTTGAACATTGTTATTGAATAGTAACAAATTGGTATAAAGCCATTGCCGGTTAAGGATGTCTGTCGCGGCTGCTCTAGGTTCGTAATAACTGTATAATAATTTCATGATTTGAACAATGTGAAAGATTATCGGGAATTTAACTAAGAAAAATGAGAAAGTAACGAATATGTTTGGAATTTAAAACAGTCGAAGATTTTAGAAGACAATGTTGAGAAAGAAGGCAGGGCAAGAATCAATGAGACGTCGGAGTACTAAAACCTCTGTTGGCAAGTTACTAACGCAAAATTGCCAATAAATGAAAGCGAAGCATTCGAAAAGGATTTGAAATGTAAGAGACTGATTTATCTGTCAAGTAAACCGGATTAGTCGAATAAATATCGGATGCTATTTTTATTAAGGATTTTCTTCGTAATCGGCTTTATTTTTCCAAGATGATCACGCACTTGGCTTCAAACTTTGCGAAAAGTGGCAGGATTAATATTTCCATGTGATTTACTCCATTTGATATTTCAATTTAGAAGTTTGAGGTCGAATATGTGACAAATGTCATATCAACATTTCTCCGAATTCTTTCATTTGTTTGTGACTGGTCAAAAGGAACAATGTATTTCTTTTCAAAATGAATATGCACGACAGTATATTCACATAAATTGGAAGTACCGAAATGATAAACACAATTTTTAAATCCTTATTTATAACAGAATATAATATATTAGAAAATTTAACACTCAATATTTCGCCCTTCAGAATAGTGATCACAGTTTCAAAATTAAAGGAAGCTTACGTTACACCAAGCATATGGAAAGGATCACGTACTTGAAACTACTTCTGTTATTAACAATTTACTTGAACCCTACCAATGCAAGATAATACGTTTAATAGCAGTTCTTCCATTAATTTTGAACAACTGTATTTAAAATATTCTACAAATAATATATAAAAATCAGTGATGTGTGTCTCTGCGTATAGTACCGTAGTCTACGTCTGCACGAAACGAAAGCGTAGACAACGTACCCAGCGTAGACAAAGATAATCCATCTTTTATGTGCGGCAGGGGCGAATCCACGAAGGTCATGCTCTTCTCCTCCCTTCCCAAAGCCAACATTTATTTGTAATTACACTCCATAGTCCTAAAACAATTACTACTACATTGACCGTCTCACATCCAAAGGATTACGACCATAATTAATAAAGACTTTTAAATTTCAAGATAAAGATATATTTTTGTTTCAAAAATATCAATGGGACGGGTGAGAGGTCACGAACTCAGTAGGAGGTAGAGGCGGCCGGAAAGTTGTGTTAGCCCCATATCCTCCTTGTGCTGATGGCGTCGAATAGGCGGAGCCCTGCTTTAACCTCCCTTTGGGCCACACCGGCTTTCAGCAGGGGTACCTTTATTACTACTATTACTATACATTTCTAACTTTTTCAGGTTATTTTGTGGGAAATATAAAAATATACGTATATTATATATATATATATATATATATATATATATATATATATACATGTATAGTCTTTACGTAAAAACAGTCATCTAGACTAAATATGTAGATTGACTGTATAAAACATGCGTAGAAATAAAATTATAGTTTATAGCACAACTCTGATGAAAGTCCATGAATTTATATATATGTTTGTTCAACAAAACCTGTAGCGAGTGACTGACAAATTTTGACCGAGTAGTTTTGAGTAGCAAAGACAAAATATAGAAGTGTTTGTAATTTAAAATATTACCCATAAATGTATTTTCAATCCAAATGAGTTACTGCAACCCGCAATGCCTCTAGGTGGCGGTGTTGCGGACGGGGCGGCGCAGGCGGAGTGGGCGGCGTGGAAAGCGCGAAGCCGCCGGAGCGTCCGAAGGGGACGTGCGGCGACTGGCGCTGACCGACCCGAGGGGGGGGGGGGGCGGCACGGACGGGGAAGGTACAGTGGACGGGGCAAAAGCAAATGACCAGGTAGCATTTCTGATAGCTTGCATACACAATTAAATTGCTTATAATAAAGTGTTTCCGTAGTATATGCTCTGAAAAAATTCAGACTTTCTGGTATTTTGAAATTCTATTCAATAATGACGAATTAAATAATGTAAGGGTAATTGAATTGAACCAATTATGAGGCAAAACTATTGGTGCAAAGCACGGTGGATTCAAACGCGACGACTGTATGCAATACAACATATTATGTATAGTCAACAATGCCATAAATTACTTTTTAACTCTTTCAAATACACTACGTTAGATGAAAAATATGAAGATCAAAATTGCAAAATTCTTCACAATTATTAAGAACATCATTTAGTTGGTGTATTATAAGATATTTTTATTATATGTTATATATTGTTTATGAAACATACTACTCGTATGCTGCTCAGTAATAATTATTTGACATTTTTAAGGAACTCATTAAACCAATTTTCTCAAATTCATTCATCACACTGCAATACGTTTGATACATTTACTAGTTGTTATTTATCGCTATGGATTCTTGTTGGTTTCCCGCGTACTCTATCCCCATCTCGAGAACAACTCAGAATAAAATCCCGAAGCCACTGGGATCGCTCGCCGAAGGCAATCATCTCTCGACAAAAGGAAACGTCTACTTGGCGCGGCTTTCTTCCGCCTCGGCGCGCTTCACGCCCGGGAGTATCGGCCAACTGCACGCCTCAGCACCGCGCACCTGCGGCGGGGGAGCGGGCGGACGTATCGGAAATGGCGGATGCTGTAGCGGGGGAGGAGGGGAAGGCTGAGACGGACGTGCATGGAGGAGGCGAAGGCCGGAGAAGAGGAGGGGCGGAGGAGGAGGAGGTGGGAAGAGGAGGAGGACGAGAGAAGGAGGGGAGGAGGAGGAGGGGAGGAGAAAAGGAGGAGGGGGAGAAGGGGAGGAGGAGGGGAGGAGAAGGGGAGGAGAAGGGGAGGAGGAGGAGAGGAGGAGAGGAGAGAAGGAGGGGAGGAGAGAAGGAGGGGAGGAGAGAAGGAGGGGAGGAGAGAAGGAGGGGAGGAGAAGGGGAGGAGGAGAGGAGGAGAGGAGAGGAGGGGAGGAGAGAAGGAGGGGAGGAGGAGGACAGGAGGAGGGGAGGGGGAGGAGAAGGAAGAGGAGGACGAGGAGAAGGAAGAGGAGGAGGAGGAGGAGGGGGGTTGGGGCAGGGAAGGAGACGGTGGTGGATGGCAAGTCGCGTGCGGCGGTGGGAGAGGCGGTAGGTAGGTGGGGGCGGAGGAGGAGGAGGACGAGGAGGAGGAGGAGAAGGTTGAGGCGGACGTCCATGGAGGAGGGGTGGAGGAGGAGGCGGAGGCGGAGGAGGAGGTATGGGTTGGGGCAGGGACAGAGGAGGAGATGGCTGAGACGGACGTGCATGGAGGAGGGGCGGACGACGAGGTGGAGGCGGAGGCAAGGGTTGAGGCAGAGACGGAGGTGTTGGCAGATGACTATGGCGGTGGGCGGAGGCGGGGGCAGGCGGGGGCGGAGGGTGCAGCGGTGGCGATGGTGCGCGTGGAGGTGAGGCGCGGAGGCTGCGGAGTTGGCCGAGGCGCGCGCGGGAGGGCGCGAGGCAAAGCCCGCCGACGCGCCGGGACGCGTGCGGCCGCGCCGATAAGGTGGCTCCCCAAGGGCCTGGGAGAGCGCCCAAGCGGTCCGCCCTGGCGCCTTCCGGCCGCGCGCCGCTGCCCAGCCGCCCCCGTCCCTTGCGCTCTGGCTGCGCTCGCCGCGCTCTGCAAGATACAGCCCGCCGACTTTCCGCTAGGATTTTAAAAGCGCTCAGTCACGGAATGTACACGAAAAAATGGAAACATTCAGACCAAAACTGAACGAAAAAATACTCCCATCACATTGTTTAATATCATGGGCGCATTACGCGAGACAATGCCCTGATAGTTATGTTTGTAAATGTGCTAGTTCAATAACAAAGACATCTTCTGTCTCTTGTGTATCTACTAAGCTTCAGCTATACTATGTTAATCGTATCGAGCTGTTTCATTAATGGATATTTTTACTGCAATGGATTAAGTCAGACTGCAGCGGTGCAGAGTGATGTCATCGAACTGCCGACTTAAATGGATTAGATAGTCCAAATCTACGCTGAGAAATTTTCCAGGGGAATGAATTTTTCAGAATCAGGTCACTTCTATCGGCGATGTGTCTCAACTCAATACAAAGAGACGTCAAATGTCGTACGGCTGAGGAAAATTCCACGGCGAAGTCACCGAGCAGTGCGTATCAACCATTCTAGCTGGCGCCCAGATGTCACGCAAAATACAAACCGACAAATAAGAGCTCCAAAATAAAACCATGTCAAAAATGGGGGCGAAAGAAAAGGGTGAACCCTGGCGGAGAGCTGTAGGAGGGTATCTCGTCAGACGCGAAAAGGGTTCGACTACCAGCTTGAAAGATCGGACGCTGAACGCGCTACAAGTAGTTTGCATTATGCCACGCTGAGTCCTGCGAAACATTCTTGCGGTCAATGACTGAAGAAATTATCAGTGAAATTTGAATTAAGTTTCCGATCGTCATTTTAAAATAACAACGTCCCGCGAACCAAAGTAACGCCACCGGTTTGTCATGGAGATTGGAAGTGCAACAAGTCTCATGCCTGTTAATACTTGTTAAAACCATCCGAGTGCCTTACGGTGAATTACAACATTTAAAACTAAATCCTCGGTCCTGCAAAAAGGGGCGTGTTCTGCACAGCGGACTCGCCTGGGGGCGGACGCGGAGGCAGGCCAACGGCCAGGTCTACCGCCGTCCTCTTCGTCAGCTGCCGCTCCCGAGTTCCTTGCCTTCACATAAGCACCCGTGGCCAGGCCGATCCGCGACGACCGAAAAGCAACGCAAGAGATAAGGAAAAGCCTTCTGCCACTTCTGGAGTCAGGTAAAATAAAAACCTTATTCAACCTAGTCAAGGCAGTGTATTGATTGAGGCGTACTGCCAGAAAACAAGAATTTCACATGCGTAAATACTGTCTCACGTTTGATCTTTCAGAATCAAATATAAACAAATTATTACTACTATAATAACAAAAATAATATAAAATGTGTTTTTTGAGTGTGAAAGTTTCTTTTATTTTTAGTTAACTAGCGAGTGAGTTAGCGAGCCATTCGAGCACATTCCAATATACGTTAAAACATGATTTATTATTTAACTAGTGCGTAGCCTACCCTATAACTAAGCTTCCTCGATCCTTAGCAGATTAAGGGTCAACATCACAGGGGTCAAATTCTATTTCAATAAGCGGATAAGTCACTAAAATTTGGACTCTATAATAATTTCCACGGCTTCGCGTCCATCATATCCATTTTTAACTTCACTTCATCTTTGACCCCCCGACGTATTGTCCCTCCCACAAGTTTAGACGAGTCACTACATATTCGGTAAACAACGTGCTACAAGAGGCCATCGCATTACAAAAAGTTGATATGAATGGGGGAAACCAGAACGGAATATGTGACATTTTATAAATTCCGAGAAATCTGTTTATTTAAGTCAATGTGGCGGTGCTTTCTTTCATCATTAAAACTACGGCATTTCACTAAAATATAGCTTAAAATAAACTTGTTTTTCTCAGAATTTAAAAATATCACTTATATCGTTATGATTTTCACCCATTCATATTTAATAATAATTTAACATCTTATTGGAATGTGTGGAATATGTTCGGATTTGAATCGAAAAAGTTAAAACACCATCACTAGGGAGTCAAACAATAGTATTGCACCCTAGTGACCATTGCACCCAGCACCCAGTCAAACAACGTATATGCAGGTAGGCAGGCAGGCAGGTAGGCAGACAGGGAGCAAGGCAGGCAGGTAGGTAGGCAGGCAGGCAGGCAGGCAGGCAGGCAGGCAGGCAGGCAGGCAGGCAGGCAGGCAGGCAGGTAGGTAGGTAGGCAGGTAGGTAGGCAGGCAGGAAGGCAGGCAGGCAGGCAGGCAGGTAGGCAGGCAGCCAGGCAGGCAGACGGACAGGCCGGCAATCTGGCAGGGACAGGTTGGCGCATCGAAGGGCAGAAACAAGTGGCAGAGCGAGCCAGGCCCACCCCTGGCGCGGCACACGCCTGGCTGCGCGAAGCGATTCGCCCACAAGTACAGTGGACGCTGAGCTGCAGCTCACCGGTCAAAGATCTTCCCCCTTTCCATCCCGCGTACAGAAACAGAAAAGGCGTCGCTACGGCATGTATATTCAAGATATATTTTTGATTGCAGTGAATTTACTTGGCACGAACAGAGGAAGAAATGGCTAAAACTGCTACGCTTGGCTCAAAACACAACTAATTGCATCAGTTCAATTTCGAGAAATATTATAAATTAAAAAGTACATATGTGACCAAGAATTTCGAAACTATTTTCAATAATCCAATGTGAAATTTCAATTAATAGTTGTCATTTTGCTGTACTTCTAAAGTATTCTAAGAGGTGATAGTGACTTTTTTACCATTAAAATAACAATACAAATATATACAGAAAGCAGAAATATTTTATAAAAGACGATCTTTAGTAAACATTTTTTCATTAGCGTTATTTTACGCATTAAGAAAGCTCGAACAATTTTTCGGTAATTAGAGTTATAAATTAACATCATATTAAAACAAATATGACTAAAATTTAGCGTGTAAATTAGATCTATAAAACAAACGCCTATCTTCTTCTACAAGTTTTGTTTCAAATTGATTAACGTCTAGCCTATCTATTCATTGACTTTTTTGTACTGATGTTTTTGACTAGCAAGTAAACATATCACTTTAAATACTTAAAAATATTGATAATAGGTAATATTACTTGCAAATTGGCGTTTGCCAAGTATTTCCATTTCAGACTAAAGAGTCGAGATTTTAATTCTCACCTGAACGTTGATATCACATACAGTACAGTCAAAAAGTATCACATACAGTATTACTGATATTTCAATTTTTACTCTTTTCCTGGCGATAAAAACACAGAAATCCGGCCAGTCGCGGGAAGGGAGATTTTGCCCCGGGCCGCCCTCCGCCCTCGCGCGTCACATGCGAGAGCCAAGCCCTGTCTGCGCCGCTGACGGGGACCCCGCCACTCCGGATTACGGGCGCCGTCGGTATTGCGAATTAAATTAATTGAAACGAGCGGGCTTTGCTTTGTCCCTGCAGCTAAAACCTATTGACAGATCAGAGTTAATTATACCGAAGCGGGTCCTGATTGAGTCATACTTGTGTCCCGTCCCCAGGCCGCGCCGCGCCATGCCGGCGAGACTGCGTTGGCCCGGCTACCTCGTATGCGCGTGCGAATGTGGATACGCACACACGCACGCGTGGGAGGCTCGCGTGCACACATGCAGGTACTGAGCGGTCCTTCACCTGCTGAAATGATGTCAAAGGAGTCAAAAATACAGATCAATATTAAACCGGTCGCTACTGGTTTCCACTGCTGCACAAGTTCATTGACAAAGACAGTTGTGTACGGTCACTGACAATGTCACGTCACTCCAGGTCCTAAGTAATTAGTTCTGTTCCTGGGAATCAGTAATTAAACGCAATCGAATGGCCAAATGGAAAATCTTTGTCACTAATAGCAACGAAATTACACGGTGAATGTGTTTCATGAAATTTCGAGAGTAATTAATCACATTCCACTTTAAAAAGAGAAATGGTAGCGTTTGAATTTGGAAGGCATATAACACTTTTGATGTTGCCAAGTAAGCTAAAAAGTGAGTAATAAACGTTAATCATGAAAATAATGCATGCTGACGTGCACTCGAAAATTAATTTAGTAAGTTGTCATTTTTTCGTATGTTGAACAGATGTCTTAATTGTTGAGATTCATACGTTCAAGGTAACTAAATTACGATAAATAAATAAAGATGTTGTCTGGTATCAATACTTTTTATTCAGCTTATGATCGTTTCGATCGCATAGCGATCATTTTCACCTCTGCTAAAGTTAGCTAAATTCACCTCTGCTAAAATTAGCACAAAGTGTACACCCCTAACCCACCCCCAGCCCTCCCTACTCCACTGACCTTCGCTCGCCCGATCGCCTCTCAAGCCTCCACCGGCACCCCCGAGTTTTACGACCCTTCACCCGCACCCCACCCGTTACCGACCGGCTGTGTTCTTAAACAAGACACACACTCAAAAATTCGCAGAACTTTGTTTTCGGCGCGGAAGCTGCAAGTTATGTACGACCCAGTTTGCTTAAGCATCTTGCATACAATACCTACAACCTGTTAATAATATTTGTATTTCAAATTTTAGCTCTGAGGATGATCGCTATGCGATCGAAACGATCATAAGCTGAATAAAAAGTATTGATACCAGACAATATCTTTATTTTTTTATCATAATAAAAAGATATCTACCTCACCAGCGATCTAATTAATAACTAAATTACACAGACTCTCAATCAAAATTTGATGATATTATCAAAAGGCGTAAAATAACAGATTCGCTATTTCAGTTCTTTGAGTACCCATTTGTAGAATGGTAAAAATAATAGTCAATAAAAGTTTGACTATGAATTCAGAGACCTTATTTCGCTCCATCATAATTTATAAACACTATTGTTTCTGCGAAGAGAATAAAACGACAGCTATTCCCAGTTTGGTTCCGTCGCCTGCGACTGCGACGCACACCTTTAAAAAGCGCCCTACTTACGGGACAGAAAAGGCCGCTCCGAAAGTAACCTCGGCGGAGCGCGGCTGAGCCTAAGCCGAGCGGACAGCCAGAGGGAAGCCGCCCGCCCTCCAGACCCCCTCACCCTCGCCCCCGCACATACGCCCACTCTCACCCACACCCACACGCCCCCACGGCACCGCCGCGTATGGAAATGCAGAGCGCTATTTTTCGCAGCGTCGTATTTCAGCCTGCGGCACAAGCCGGGGGCCCGACCGGCTCGCTGCCGCTCCCCCTGCCCCCGCTAAGTGATTTTCCGTGTCGCGTCATAAGCCCCGCCGCCGCCCCCGCCGGCCCCGCCCCCGCCGCCGCGGCGTCGAAGGTTCGCAGACAAAAGCGAACACGCCGAGCAAACCGCTTCCGTTCTAGAGGTGACATCCCCACTCGCGCAGCGCGTGGCCCCTCCCCGCCAGAGCCCCTTCCCCACCTCGCTCCTCCCCGCCCCGCCCCGCCCCGCCCCGCTCCTCCCCGCCCCGCCCCGCTCCGCGCCGCCCGCTTCGCGCCGCGCAGGGAATGCGGTTAAAAGTTGGAGCGGGGCCTAAGGTGCGGTCTACGCCGCGGCAACGCCCCATTGGCTGCGAGGGATGGCGGCTGGGCGACCCGGCGCCCAGTAAGAAGAACGGTATTCTAATACGTGTTTAAGGAAAGTGCTCCCTTGGAAAAGAATGAAAGTCGAAGGACTGTCAAAAAGAACAGGAAGATATGGTCAGGGAAAGTGTTTTGATTGTAGCTATGCGCATTATTTTTGAAGCATTTTAATAGAATTAAATATCTTGATTTATGCATAGAAATTCTAGTGAAAGCACGTCCTTTAATAAAACATTATTACGTGAGTATTTTGAATCAATATCTGATATTTATTAAACACTGCTTTGTACATGGGCTAGTAAATCAAATATATTTTATTATGGTAAAAGAAAACATAAAAAGCTCTATGTAATGAATGAAAAGTTTGCATTAAGAATTAATGTTGGGGACCCTCTGTGGTACATCGTTCATAGTGAATTTCGAATTATTTGTATCGTGAAATTTGAATAAAATATGTCAATTTATGTCACATTACCGAGAGGAGTAAGTGATGTCAAAAACAATTTACTTTAATGAATTATTCACCAATATTTGGGAAAATGAAAGCACGTATATATTAATTCAAGAGTACAAAAGGACAGCCCTTGTCCTTCTCTTTGAAATGTTTTCACTCCCGTTACCGAAATAATTTGCAACAGCCCTGAATATTTTACACACGTCATGTGATCACTTCCAGTTACATGAATTTCTTCTCAAAAGTCAATGCCTAAGCACAAAGCTGTGAAAAGGTAACTGTATTTATCCTTTTCAATGGGTTTATAATAGAAATAAAATTATAAATGAATTGTAATCTTACTTACGATTATTCCCAATTTTCACTTTTAGAAACAACAATAGTGTTTTTACTCCTGAAACATGCAAATAATTTTCGTCAAAGGATCAAAACAAACGCGTTAATTCGTGTTTTTAATTTCGTTTCCAGGGATGAGAGAAGAAGTATTACGAGCGGTACCGGCAATAGCACAGGGTCTCCGAAGACTTGCGATTGCGCACTTTGTCAACAGACAAAGAAGTAGCGGTGGCGAGCAGCAGAGTGCGGCAGGAAGTCATCGGGGCAGTGGCTGACGCGAGCATCACGCCCTAGCACAAACACAGCATCTGCCACCACGCGTATCTAGGACAAAGATAACCCTCGCGAAGCCAGTGGGTCGGGGTGAAATGGGAGGGCGAGATGGACGATAAGGCTCGCCACCGCAACCCTTGCTCCTGCCGAGTCTGTTTCTCCCCCCTCCAACGCCACCTACCGCAGAGATAGCGCACAGTCAACGTGGTCGTGGCATTCGCGGTGTTGGCGGTGGTGACGGTGGCTGCGGCGGTGGTAGCGGTTGGCTGTAGGTGGTTGTGGCAATGATGGAGGCGGCGGCGGTGATGGTGGTGGCGGTCCTACATCGGGTGTCGGCGGCGTGGGTCGTTTTCGCGATGGCGGCTCTGTTGATGTTGTTCGTGGTGGTGATGTTGGTGATGGAGGATACGACGGGCATGTCGACGAACTCGACGGCAGTAGCGGTGGTAGATGTGGTATTGTGGCTATTCAGATGGCTCCGGCATAAGAAGTCACGAGCGGTAGAGGTTATGCAGATGATAGTGACAGAGAAAGTGGTGTCGGTGGCGACACCAGCCGCCGCGGCGATGGCGTGTCGAGGTGGGGATAGCGGCTTGGCGATCGTGGTGTCATTGACGAAGGCGGAGACGCGGGCTTCGGCGGCGGGGGGAGAGGAGCGGGGGTGACGCGCGTGCGGCGCGGGGCGAGGCGAATGGTCGCGGGCGCGCCGCTCGCGCACAATGCGCGCCCACGCGGCAGCGGCGGCGGAGACGGCGCTCAGGTCGCATTGTGGGCGCCGCCGTCAATGGGGCGCCGCAGGTCCCCTTCTGGCGGAACGGCCCGGGCCTTCCCCCATCCGTCCCCGCACGTGCCGCCCCGCCCCGCCGCGCCCCGCCCCACCCCGCCCCGCCCCGCCCCGCCCAATTACCTCGCCAGCGCCTTCCTTTCAGCCGCGCCTCTGGGGCTCGCCGCGCTCGTCTTCTGCCGACTCCGCCTTGGCGCCTTCTGCCGCCTCCGTCGTACGCAAGTCACAACCGCGGCCACCGCCGTCACCCCCACAACGGGCGCTCCGTCTCAGACGCAGTTTTCCCCAACTTGGGATCACAACCACATCCTCCGTCACCTCTCCCGTTACCTAAATACTATCACCGCTACCACCTATTACACTACCGCTTCTTCCATCACCGCTGCGAACGTCAACCTCAGTTCCACTGCTACTGTGACCGTGTCTCTCAATTCTACCACCCACTCCTTCCATTCAAGTAGTTTTCTCCCCCTCACATGATTGTCAGAGTTGATATTTCCAAATTCCCCACCATTTCGCAATTCGCAGAAATTCGCCCCCGCCACCGTCGTCGATCTCACCATCGCCATATCCTTGCTCGCACCGTATCATTCACACGCGCCGTATCCCGCGCCCTCGCCATCTCCATCGCCGTCACCACTTCCTTTTCCCTCAGTCTTAGCATCGCCCTCACCGGCCTTGAGAAGCGGAAGGCACGGGGGCTCGGCCGCGCAGAAGTAACCCGCTCGGAAGCCGGACTCGGAGTTGGGCGAAACTCCGACGGGCCAGTGGAGCGGCCCGGCTGAACGCGTCCAAATCCGAAGGGAGAGCTCCGGCTTCTGTTGCACCCCGGGAGGGCCCGCGCCCCGCCCCCCTCCGCGCCGCTCCCTTCCGCCGGGCTCGCCTACGCTAATATCGGGCATAACTCGCCACCGCGCGCGTCGCGCCCCGCCACGCTCCTCCCCGCCTCGCCCTTCCCCGGCCGACAGCTGCATCCCTTGGATTTACTCGGCACCCTCCCCCCCCACCCTTCGCCTTTCGAGCCCTCGAATATCAATCCGCATAACAATGGATGCCTTTATCCTCACCGTAAGGTGAGCAATATAGCACCCAATTTTGTCTCTCAAATCGTTCGATGAAGTACCAGCTACTGAAACCGATAATGCATTTACATAAACATTTTATATCAATTTAATTACATGTATTTTAATTGAAATTATTAATTTACATGACCTAACTTAACTTTTAAGACAAATATTTTAAAATTTCAAATAAACATGGAGAAATATGAAATGTAGCGCCATAAATGCGATGGAAATTATCGACAAATTCCTTCACCGGAATGTGGCACACGCATGGTCCCAAAATTCACAAGAGAGTGATATTTGATAAGACAACTTCAGAATTGATTTAATAAATAAATGGCTATGCGATAAATAATTCCTATTGCACGACCAAACAATAAAACGAAATTGACGAAGAAACGAAAATTCTTTTATCTTACTGGCTCACATTTCAGGATTATTTACTTCATATATTATATTTTGGTACCCACATTTGTTCTATCGTGATTTCCTAATATTTTACATTTGAAATAATATCTGCAAGTACTAAAATCAACATCGACGAACAAGAAATAAAGGCAGCACATTACAAGCAAGGGCGAACGCAACCACTGAGCTGAAATACAGAGGAGTCAAGCGGGTTGCGGCATGACTATTTGGTATTCATTGGTAGGAACTTCGAAGTAGCAAGTGACACACTCCAGCACACTAGTGTATGGCACTTAATGAGCAGAATGGGCTTTTTGTTAACAGCGGGGTCCTGTGATTTGAATTGAGAGAATTCCTCTTAGTTGATGATCTCAATAATTTCCACCAAGACTTCTCAGCAAATATATGAGACAATAAGACCTTCATTGTAAAAACAAGTATGTGCTATTTTAAATACAAATTATAGATTTCTTGGGTTTTTACCGAAATTAAAGTAATGAATAATTCAAATATTAGTTATATTTAGCTATTAATCAGCATTAAAACAAAGTATAAATTGCAGTTGCTTCCTACAAAGAATCTGGCAAATATTAGAACAAAATTGTCTTTTAACGCAACTTTTTTTTAATTAGTATGATGATAGATATTTCCGTGAATTCTATCGATTAATGATGCGTGATACTTTTAGGCTGACTACAGTGGACAAACAGGTGTCACTTTCTGTTATAATCGTGGTACTTTTTCCATGAAATATGTGAAAGTAAAAAACTGTGCTGTAAAATATATAAACAAGTAAATAAAAATAATTTAGTTATATTTTGCATTTAGAAATAAAACAAATTTTCGTTGCAATTTTAATATTCAATTTACTGCACAATAAAATTACTTTTTGTGGCAATTTCATTAACTATGTATTGTCACATTTTCCTATTGAACCTTCTTCGACACCTCGAAACGGGGAGTTCCTCAAGGCGTCACCTTGCGAAACCACTATGTATTCTAATGGTGCACGACTCATCTTCTCTTGCCGGCACAGACGATTCCCGATTACAAGGCGCAGTGCTAATGCCAGAAATGCTGCTCTTCCCGCTGCCTCTACGTACCACAGGCAGCCACGGCAGCGCCACGGTAAGGAATAAAAGGGACTGAGACGCGGAAGTCAAGCTAGTAATTTCGAAACGATATTAGACATATTGTATTACGAAAAGAAAAGTGAGACACCCATGCATATTCTTTGGTCTCAGTCTCTAACGGGTAAATAATACGTAACTCAAAGAAAAATTATAAATTACATCCATATTCACTCTTTTAAATTTTCAAATGCTGCTAGCCACTACAGTGTGGGCAATACGTGGAAAAGCATTTGTAATGAAATAACTTATTAATAATTTTAATTAGCTTCAAATTGTATATGCATTATATACAATTCAATACAGGAAATAAAAACAACACCAAGCAAACAAATTCTCTCATCATTTTTTTTGCACATTTCCTGTTTTAATTTTCTTCTTCGTCTTGTAGGTAAGACAAAATAAAAAAAGTCACTAAAAACATAGTTAAAATAAATTCAACCACAAGTTGCAAAGTAACAAATTATAATTAGCAACGCGAAGCAACCCAGAGATGAGCCTCTTATTGCATGGTTTCACGGCATCCTTCAGTCGCTCGCGAGGATATTCGTGGGAAGCGGACCAGCTCTTGACTGTCGGAAGCCAGCGCAATCTCAGCGTCTTCCTCGCTCCTCACCCCCCTCCTCCTCCTCCGCTCTGCGAGGCCTCTCATTAAGGCGTTAGGACGCGGTTGACGGCGAAGGCGGAGGCCTCAAGGAACTGCCGACGTCGAATTCTTTCATCATTACTTTCACGACCAATTTGCGATACAAATACAATTTTTCCGATGAATATTCAATGGCGCGGCGCGGCGCGGCGCGGCGGGAGGCGGGGCGGGGCGGGGGCGGGGGGGCGGAACGTCGGGGGCGGGCGGCCCCGCCGCCGCGTCCTAGTCCCGCCGGAGGGGCAAGAAAGTTTCCTAATAAAGAAGCCGAGGCGCGGTGCGGCCGTCGCTACCGCTATCGCGTCGCCGGACGCCGCCGCCGCCGCAAGAAACTCGAGACGGTGGCGGTGCGGGGCGCGGACGAAGGTGGGGATGAAGGGGCGGCAGCAGAGGGTGGGAGCGGGGAGAGAGCGGGGCGAATGTGGCGGTAGTCGTGAGGCAGGGAGCGATGGGAACGGTGAGATGGAAGGGGAGGTAGGTAGCAGGGGATCGTGTGGCGGGTGCGGAGGACAGTAGTGTCAAGCGGGGTGGGCACAGGGGAGAGTAGTATTGAGCGGGATGTGTTTAGGAGAAAAGCAGTGTTGAGCGGGGTGGGCACGGAGAAATGCAGTGTTGAGGTGGAGCGGACGCGGAGAGCAGGGTAGGGTTGATCGGGCGGGGAGGAGGGCTGGGTTGAGCGGGGCGGACGCGAAGGAGAGCATGGTCGGGGGGAGCGGGCGGAAAGGAGGGCTGGGTTGAGCAGGGCGGACGAGATGGAGAGAAGGGATGAGAGAAGTGGGCAAGGAGGGATGCAGTGTTGAGCGAGGCGGACGCGATGGAGAGCGGGGTTGGATGGAGCGGGCGGGGAGGCGGGCTGTGTTGAGCGGGGCGGGCGCGGGAGGAGGCTGGCCGGAAGCCTGGGGTGGTGGCAGGGAGGGCGCGGGCGAAGGGGTTCGTGCTGCTAATGAAGCGCCGGGGCTAACGACGTCGCGGGGGCCGATTGTTCTTGTGGCGTCCAAAACAAGCGCGCCCTCCGCCCACGACAGCCGTGGCTGCCCGCGCCGGCGCCGGCGAAGGCTGGCGCGATGAAATCCTTGCTCTTAGGCAGCTGGCGGAGGGGGGTGGTAATAGTGATGGTGACACCAGAGACCGGGTTTGAGGATAGTGACAAATCTGATATCACGGAAATGAAAGTAACGTTAACATACGGGAGAGTATTACAATAATAGTGATTGCTAAAGTAATAGATGTTTATTGATCTTGTCAGAATGTAATGGATGAGGGTTTAAAAATAGCAAATTGCAAAGGTTGCAAAATGCTGGAACAACAGCATACTATTTTTGGTGAAAATAAGATTAGAATGATTGAGTCTCCGTTGCTGATGTTAATAAGAGAAGTAACGGTTGGAGAAAAACGGAGAAGAGTAAAGTGCATTGAGGAAAATAATTCACAAGTTATAGTAAGACGGAGTTAGGTAAAGAATAACAAAATAGAATTAATTCCATGAAGACAATTAAAAAAAGAAAACAAAAAATCAAGAAGGAGACAGGGCATTTATTGCTGTCAGAATGCCGTGAGCAGTGATGGAAACAAATTTAAAATTGCAAGCAGTAAATTAACAGAAGAAATAGCAAGTCAGAAGATGCCAAGATATAAAAACAACGAAGTGCCAGTGTCCTTGATAGCGATTACAACCTGAAGAACATTCCGAGTAAAATAATAATAATAATAATAATAATAATAATAATAATAATAATAATAATAATAATAATATTTATTTTTTCTGCTAATGAGCTTTCGCTCGGTGGCAGAGTTTTACAGCACATAGTAAAGATACAGAGATATTACATGTTACATATGTAGGAATGCATATAATATGGAAAGTACAACTAAGTAAAAACTAACAAAGTAAAACTAAGGAGAATGTCTAAGAAGGCCTAATATACACAGTTATTTGGCATCACATGAAATTCTCTAGGCATTTCCGGAAGCAACGCACACTGAAGGGAAAAATCGCCAGTACTGCAGCAGGTAAATTGTTCCAGTAATGCGGAAAGAGCAACCGGCAGAAAACATTAGAACTAACTCTGCCGGTAAGAAAGAATTCGGGTTGATAGTCGAGAGAGAGAGAGAGAGACAGAGAGAGAGCGAGAGAGAAAGAGAGCGAGAGAGAGCGAGAGAGAAAGAGAGCGAGAGAGAGCGAGCAGGAGCGAGAGCGAGCGAGAGAGAGAGCGAGAGCGAGCGAGAGAGAGAGCGAGAGCGAGCGAGAGAGAGAGCGATCGAGAGAGCGAGCGAGAGCGAGCGAGAGAGAGAGCGAGAGAGAGAGCGAGAGAGAGAGAGCGAGAGCGAGAGAGAGAGCGAGAGAGAGCGAGAGAGCGAGCGAGAGAGAGAGAGCGAGAGAGAGAGCGAGAGAGAGCGAGAGAGAGAGCGAGAGAGGGAGCGAGAGCGAGCGAGAGAGAGCGAGAGCGAGAGAGAGCGAGAGCGAGAGAGCGAGAGCGAGCGAGAGAGAGCGAGAGAGCGAGAGCGAGAGAGAGAGCGAGAGAGAGAGCGAGAGAGAGAGCGAGAGAGAGAGAGCGAGAGCGAGAGAGAGCGAGAGCGAGAGAGAGCGAGAATGAGAGCGAGAGAGCGAGCGAGAAAGAGAGCGAGAGAGAGCGAGAGCGAGAGAGCGAGCGAGAGAGAGTGAGAGAGAGCGAGCGAGCAAGCGAGAGAGAAAAGCGTGAGAGGCTAGGTGAGACTGGAGGACAGAGATAAAGAAAATAATTCGAATTCGGGCGGGGGGGGTTGTTCTGGGGCGAGTTGGAAGCGCGTTCACAGTAGCACAAACCACAGGACACAAGGTGGTTCAGCAGCGGCGCTGGTGTGGAGGGAAGGGTTAAAGAGAATGAAAACGGGATGAGAGATGAGAGGCAAGGGACTGACTTCGCGAACTGTGCCTCCGCAGCCCAGGCCCAGGAATGAAGGACGATTCTTCACACGCGAAAACTGGCGTCAGTGATGAATATTGACGCTGAAATTTCAACATTTAATTCTGTAATCTTCTAAAATTTATATTAAAAAGTAGAAGAAAGTTAATAAAAAATCAAATTACGAAGTATCGCGTAGGAAATAAAAAGTAAAATCAAAGTGGGAATATATACGTACAATTATGTTGTGTTATATTTTAGTAATTTGGTATTTGTTGAGCTTACGATAGTATAATTAAAATTATTGTCTTAAGAAAGTCTGCGGAGTTAACTGAATAATATTTGATGTGTGATTTTGAATATATATATATATATATATATATATATATATATATATATATATATATATATATATATATATATATATATTGTGACGTACCTGGTGGTACCGGGTATCTTCACTGCAATATAACACTAAGAGAGGGTGTCTTTTACGTGAATGGGTCCTAGGATAAGTCGGTGCAACGTTGGGGAAGTTATTCATACATAGAAATACAATTATGACAAGATTTATTTTAAATCAAAGTTACTATTTACATAATCAGACACCGTTTTTATACTCCGCCTTGGTACCAAGATTAAGAGTAAAATACAACTTTCATACCTTCGGGGCCCCGTTTGAATACCTATGAGGTTCGTCGAGCCGCTCGTGCCGACAGGGTTGTCGACCTCTGCTACTGCTGCGGGCCGTCGGCAGCAGATGGCGTGGTGATCATCCACGGCTGATGCTCCAACAATTCTTCCCCGAACAGGATTTTGATACCTCGGCTGCGCACCTTCCTCGAATCACTGTCCATTAGTGGGTTTAATTACACGACCCCCGCCTACTCCGTATACTGGTCACAGTTCTGTACCGCACGCTTTCAAGAATGTTCCCTCCGTACCAACTAATAAGAGCGACGTCAATTATTTTACCAACACTAATCTTTTACTATACTGATACTTCTAATGTTCTGTTTACATGTCCATTACTTTGCGATTCCTAATCACATAACTATGTCGCGTATTACATGCGTCCATCCACTAGCGGAGAGCCCTCGCTACACGTCCGCACTGGTCGCCGCTCTGCTAACCTCTCCTTCGCCGGCCGCACGTCGGCACATCCTTCGGCGGCGGCCGCCTCAATCCAACTAACGAACTTTTTGCACGTGCGCGCTGCCACGCTTGTACCCGCCGTTCTCACGCTCGCCTCCCGGCGGGCACCGGTGGCGGCGGCGACCGTTGCCGGCTGCCCGCTGCTCGCAGCGCCCGGCGCTCGCACCGCGCAGTCCAGAATAGCTATTGAATTCTTACACTAATGATTTAATTAGTGTAATGAAACACATATTCTGGGTTTCATCACCCCCCCCCTTTCTTTTTTTGAATTTTTCCCGCTTCTGGACAAAATTCACACTAGTAACATCGTCACTGCCGATGGTTGCACTCTTTTGCATATTCCTCGACGCCCTATATACACTTATAACTTAGAATCGAATTAACATGTGATTACTTGTATTAACACTAATATTACACTATTTACACTTCACTATTTTCCATACATGTTGACCAGATTTCCGATTTGAAGCTTGTGGTGTCCTACTATGTTTTGTTTCTTGTATGACGGTTCATCCCCATTTTGCTGACATTGATTTCCTAAATCACAGTTGTAGGACATGGCTTCCAGCGTGTTGGGCACATCTTGGTAAGTGTCGTCCCATTTCCAGCTACGACCTCTTCTACGTTTGTACCAATGGTTGACTATACCATCATTCTTCCCTCGCCCCTGACTTCGCTCCATTTTGGACCTGCCTACATCTCCTTCATTCCCATGCTTTGGGGCGTCTGCAAAGGTGACTTCGTACCTCTCCAATCTCTTCAAACCCCTTCCTAAATCGGTATGATCTGCTCTGCCCAGTAAGCTCTGCACGGTGACAGGATACTGTTGCGTTAACATGCAACTAATTCCTTGATATTTTATAGGAGCAACTAATGTTGTTGGTTCCATAATGCTCTTCATTCTGTATCCACTACTATTTCCCGTGATGTAGTTGTAATGGCTATTCCTCTGGTCGCTCTTGATGTTTATTTGAGTTTCTTCGCTCCGTTTTCGTACGGAAATCTTGTCTTCAAATACCTTTAAAAATTCCGGAAATATACCAAAATTCTCTGCCCACGTCCTGGCGTTCTCTTCTAAAATTGAGTGTAATAACTGGACCTTATATCCTTCCAATATGTTGTTTGATGCTAGGTGCCGTTCTTCTGCTCGCATAACTACCTTAGGGTTTTCCGTCCCATCTCCCAGAGATTTCATCGACTTTGGAGGCATAATTGGTGTCACCCCATACTTGACACTTGGCGGCATTTTCTCGTCTTCTTCCTGTTTAACCTCTTCGTGTACTATTTTCTCTTCGCACCCTCGTGTATTTTCCACGATTTCTTCTTCTATTATACGCTCCATTTCTTCTATTTTCATGTCCACTTCTTCATCCATTATTAACTTCAACTCTTCCGTTTTCACTTTCACTTTATAAACATCCTCCTCGGCCTCGATTTGGACCTCCACCGTTTTGCCCTCCGCTGTCTTGACTTCTTTATGGATTTGGTTCGTCATCCCCTCGTTTCTGTCTGCTGCCGCTACCCTAGCATCTACTTGATGGTATAATTGAAATTTTAGCACCTCATCTTTCCTATCCAGTTCCTCCGCTTTCCCATACGGTTTTTCGCATATTCCGATGAGCTTCCTATTCCGTTCTTCTGTAATTCTTCTCATTTCTTCCCCATGCTTATCCAGTCTTTCCATCGACTTCCTATGCCATTCGTCAATTATCTTGCTTCGTTTTTCTAATGAATTGTCAGCCACTACACCCGTACATGCTTCGTGTTCTTCGTCCATCCCCAAGTCGAATCCTATCGCCTGGCTCCCCAGCTCCACCACTTGCCGTTCTAGATCTATAAATGCTCTGTGATCGACCAGAAAATCCGTCCCTATGATTACCGAATACAATAATTTTTTGACTACCAGGGCCACCATCTCATATACTTGGTTGCCAATCTTGGCTCGAAACATGATTTGTTTTGTGATGGGGCTTGACTTCTTCTGAGTGGCTCCAATCACATACGCCCTATTCATAGGCAAACACATTATCTCATTTCCTGTTGCTTTTAACTCCTCATACATTTCCTCTGATACTACTGTAGTCGTGCACCCTGTGTCTACTAAAGCTTCTTTAATTATACCTTCACATTCTATCATTATCGTGGGACATTTCCTGATTCTGACCGCTGAGTTCTTACATCTCCGCCACGGTTGGGTATCGTAGGTTACCGGCTGCATAGCGTTTATGGAGACCGCGTTTACATCATCGATTTCCGCGTCCGCAATGGGGCCACCTATCACCGCGGACTCTATTAGTTTAAATAGTGTCCTTGATCACTACTTGTGCTAGGCTGTGCTAATCGGTCGGGTACATTCCCGCCCCCACCTCGCGTCTCCGTACGGTTTGAATTAGATCTATTCCAGTCCGGTCTCTGGTTCCCCGGCTCTGGTCTCCATCCGTCTCCCCCTCTTCCGCGTTGGTTTCTCTGGTAATCATTGCTCCTATCATTCCCTTGCCCCTGGTTACGTTCCGATCTAACCATATTAACATTCCCTTCATTTCTGTTCTTTGGTACGCCTGCGAACGTCAAGTCGTACCCTCCTAACACATTCTGGAATCTTTCCAGGTCGGTGTGCTGCACACTACGTAAAAGATTCTGCACTGTGACTGGGAACTGTCTCGTCAATACACATATTATTTCCTGATCGCTCATCGGTGGGGATAGCGTTTTGTATTCCATAATACGCCTTGTTGCGTATTCCCGCAAACTTCCCATGGACTGGTTGTAATGATTATTCATCAGGCTAATTTTAAAATTAATTTGAATTTCCTCATTCCAATACCGCTCAAGGAATCGATCTTTAAATGCCTTTACTGATTCGGGAAACTTATCAAATGTATCGGCCCATATCCTTGCGTTGCCTTCTAACATTAAATATAATAATTGTATTTTACACCTTTCCGAAGTATTGATAACATCTAAATGTCGTTCTGCTGCCTTCATAAATATGCATGGATTTTCTTTCCCGTCTCCTGAAAATTTTAGTGATCTTGGGGGGGTAAATGGTACCGTCCCGCTTGCTGCGATTGGGGATGCCTTGCATTCTTTTATTTGTTCAATCTCTGTTCGTAATGACACAACCTTCTCCTCACATTCCCTCTTATTCTCCAGCATTTCTTCCTTGACTACCAATTGTATCCTTTCAATTTTTTCGTCCTGCTTAGCGGTTCTATCATCTAATTGCTGGTATAGTTTATTCTCTAATTCTCCCCCCAGATTGATTACTTGGGATTCTAACTCCTTTTTCTGTTTCCCTAATTCTTCGGCGGTCCATTGCTCGTGACTTTCTACCCGCTCCACGACTTGGGCCATCTCATTCTTCGTTAACACAATTTGTTCTTCGGCGCGTCCTATTCGCCCCCCTATTGCATCTAATTTTCTATTCTGTTCTTCTGCCAGCTTCCCAATCTGTTCCTCTACTTTCCTATTCAGTTCTTCAGCTAACCTCCTGTTCTGCTCCTCTGTGAATATTTTCTGTTCATTCTGTCCTTCCAATATCTTCCCATTCTGTTCATCTAATTTCCCATTTAGTTGTTCGAACATCTTCCTACTTCGTTCCTCTGCTTTCCTATCCTGTTCATCTAATAACTTCCTATTCTGTTCTTCTAACATCTTCATCATCATCTGCATTCCATTTAAATGGATATCTTCTCCACCCCCCCGGTTTGAATTTCCTGCTGCCTGAATCATCGGTGTTGATGTAACTTGTACATCTTTATTGAAGCTGTCCCCTGACGTATCATCCAACCGACTTCCGATACCACTATCCCTGCTTTCCGATGACATGCTATTGTCGATTCCTACATTTATCTCCCCTACTTCATCCGCCTTCTCTTCCCGGTCCAGCACTACATTTTGCGCCTCCATTCTGTTACTTTGAACTGTCCGATCGATTCTCACTTCACGAAAATACCGCACAAATTTTCCACTTGCCTCACCTACCAACGATACCACAGTTATCCTATGAATTAACTATACCCGCCACAGCGCTGTATATCTTTCGTGAATGGATTAATTCGCTCCTATTTCAATTGCTAATTGATGACGAACAACCCTCACTCACCACCAAAAACACAATAACACTAGGTCAGTCGCCATATAAATCTCCACTCACCTACCAATGCATAAACATACTCCTTACAACACATATATTATTACCATTTACACATATACACTGCTAATAAACTCATTAACACTATTACATAAATGCTTTCAGATTATAGTAAATCCCTTATTAATTGAAATTACTTTTCAACACACTTATTGCTATATTATGTACATAATCATCATTCACATTTACATGTCATATCTCCTCCCTGAATTTTCCTCAATAACATCATATAAATATTCACAATAAACATTTACACTGCTGGTATATATTCCCCAACCTGGTATCTTTCTATTAAATTCCCCAAACTTTACCATCACCAATAGATAATGCACTACTGAGTGAATGTTCCCAGCAAAGAGAACAACAAATATGTGCACAATTTGTACAACACTATTAACCACCTTTATATTCTCACAAGAATTATTACTACTTCCCCATTTCTTTAATTTCCATGTTATAAAAAAAATTGCCAAGCCATTCAAATATTATTAATATGTCTTACAAGATTTGAAATTCTATTACATTATATTATTTGTAACATGTACATGTATAGCCTTCATAACCTCAGTAACTACAATATTAACTATATATTGGATGCTCACAAATAATTGCCTATGTCAGCCCGTAATTAATTATGCAACAACATTTTTGTAATTATCAACATTTCATTATGTTTACTTGACTTATGCATATTTTGCTAACACATGTATTGTTACTTTTTGTTGTCTACAATAATACACTTCACTGCCTGCTTCTCATCTGTACCCTGCACTACTATACACCAATTACATGCACATTATTTTCCAACATTTCACCAACTTCCCTAAGGCCACATTTCTTAACTATACGTTATCCACTTGTTCGGGCGCCAGCTGTGACGTACCTGGTGGTGCCGGGTATCTTCACTGCAATATAACACTAAGAGAGGGTGTCTTTTACGTGAATGGGTCCTAGGATAAGTCGGTGCAACGTTGGGGAAGTTATTCATACATAGAAATACAATTATGACAAGATTTATTTTAAATCAAAGTTACTATTTACATAATCAGACACCGTTTTTATACTCCGCCTTGGTACCAAGATTAAGAGTAAAATACAACTTTCATACCTTCGGGGCCCCGTTTGAATACCTATGAGGTTCGTCGAGCCGCTCGTGCCGACAGGGTTGTCGACCTCTGCTACTGCTGCGGGCCGTCGGCAGCAGATGGCGTGGTGATCATCCACGGCTGATGCTCCAACAATTCTTCCCCGAACAGGATTTTGATACCTCGGCTGCGCACCTTCCTCGAATCACTGTCCATTAGTGGGTTTAATTACACGACCCCCGCCTACTCCGTATACTGGTCACAGTTCTGTACCGCACGCTTTCAAGAATGTTCCCTCCGTACCAACTAATAAGAGCGACGTCAATTATTTTACCAACACTAATCTTTTACTATACTGATACTTCTAATGTTCTGTTTACATGTCCATTACTTTGCGATTCCTAATCACATAACTATGTCGCGTATTACATGCGTCCATCCACTAGCGGAGAGCCCTCGCTACACGTCCGCACTGGTCGCCGCTCTGCTAACCTCTCCTTCGCCGGCCGCACGTCGGCACATCCTTCGGCGGCGGCCGCCTCAATCCAACTAACGAACTTTTTGCACGTGCGCGCTGCCACGCTTGTACCCGCCGTTCTCACGCTCGCCTCCCGGCGGGCACCGGTGGCGGCGGCGACCGTTGCCGGCTGCCCGCTGCTCGCAGCGCCCGGCGCTCGCACCGCGCAGTCCAGAATAGCTATTGAATTCTTACACTAATGATTTAATTAGTGTAATGAAACACATATTCTGGGTTTCAATATATATATATATATATATATATATATATATATATATATATATTATTGTATATTTGATTTTAGGTACTTCAATTGACAAGATAGGAGTGTATATAGTTGCGGAATGAGGGATGACAAGATTATGTATTGGGATGATTGAGGAATGAAGAAATGAGACAATAAAGAATAGACATTCATATTTGTTGTATTTGTAGATGAAATGTTATGAAACTTGTGAATATTAATAAGACAGTGATGAAAAGATACTAATGTAGTAGTGAGACACAAGGAAATAAGGAAGTTAGATGGTGATGCGTGGGTGTATGTATGTGTGTGTACATGTGTGTATAATATTTGGAATTTTTGATCACGATAGAAACGTGATAATGTTGCATAAGATGTGAGGCAAGGCAAACTGTGTACATTTTTTAAAATTTAATTGCCATGCTCTCATATTATAGCAGCGCGTGCAGCACACGTTGGGTGTAGAATTGAACCTAATGAGCCCGTTGAAACTCGCTGTGAAGTACATCAGAGCAGCTGCATGCTGCAGTTGCATTTGCATTCACAGATCTTGGGTACCAAAACATGCCTCTTACGGTATCAGCTTTCGTGAACCGCAGTGGCGGACAGTCACTGCGAGTCGGGAACAATGCAAGTTTACTACAGATTTTATATGAAATTATTATATCACAAAAGTGATGAATGCGATTTTATTCAGATCGATTAACTAAATAAATACAAGTGGCAACGAATTATAACGGAGCTGGAGTCTATTGTATCAGCGTTCTGTCCAGTGAATGTGATAGTCTGTTGGTGGACAGGGCCAGTAATGACTGGTCCGGTGTATTTACCTCAAGCGATGGTTACTGTGCTCCGATCATTGCTCGCCGAACGGATTTTGGCGGAGGCTGGCTGGTACCTAGGAGCGACACGGCGGTTATGAACCGTGTCGCAGCGTGTTGCCACGACGGTGACCCGTTGCGTGTAACAAGCATACGCAGAGAAAGACCGTCACACGCCACCTTCTTGCGTTGTTGGATGAAACACTATCACTTAATGATGAGACCGAAATCTGTAGAATTCCTAACTGATATGACTGCTTTGCAAGTTCTAACCAAATTTTTTAATGCTCTGCCTGAAGATCTATGTCTGAAAAACACACTTTGGAAATTAAGACCGAAGTAAGCCTGTGACCGATGACCCTGAAATTTGTGGTGGAAGTCTCTGAAATTTGGGACCGAAGTAAATTTTCATCAGCGTGCCCGAAGTTCCTCCATGAGAAATCCACCTTCTCTCTTTAGCGCGGTCTTCTGATCACGTGATTGTCTGTCATGTTATTTATAGAATTTGGGTGTTGGAGAATGTTTTGAAATCTATCGAACACTTATAGGCTTGGAGCGTTCATCCCTCGGCTAAACTGCTTTTAGAATTACCCTATTGGTTAAAAATGTTTCTTTACAGCCGTTTCGGGAGTATTCGTTAGGGTACGAGATGCGCGCTCTGCTGTGTGTAACTTATTATATGTCCGACGTGATTAGGGAGGCTCGAAATTTCTCACTTGTGATAATTTGTGCTGCACGGTGAAACAAATGTCTGTCGCCTAGATGCGGGGCAGCTACCGCGCACGCGCAGCCTGCTTTCACAATGCTTTGCCAAGGGAACTGGGTCGTCCTTCTGAGGATGAGAGGGTAACTGGAATGGGATGCTGTCAACGAGGGGGCGTGGCGATGTTTACGACCCGACACTTAGTCGGGGCCTTCACGGCGAAGGGGCAGCTGCGCGTGGCTAATCTGGTGCGTGCCGAGGTGGCGAGAAACTGCGTTGCGTTTTGATTCTTCCTCTCTTCTCTACATAATCAGCGGTGCTATCAGCAATGCTTTTAAACATTTTAGGGCAGCAATGTTATTATTACAATGTGTTAGCAATATTTTTTTACAATTTATTTGTAATATAAGATGTGTAAATTTGTAATTTTTTGGTAATAATTGACTTGTATACAGTTTTTCCTATATTAGTCAAAATTTTACATACATTTTATAGTCTAATAATTTTCGTGCTGGTGAGCTAATGTTCAAAATGATAATTTCTGATACAAAAGAAAACGTTAAAATCCCAACACATTACTTTACACTGCACGATCATCAATTATTTCGGCACAGAACAGTATCATACGTAAGTTTTACTCGTACTGTTTCTTCTCGTCAGGTAAAGAAGATATTTTTGCCCGAAAATCTCGTGTTTTTATAAGTTTCAACAAAGTGCCACCAATTAATCATAAATCGTCAATTCTTCTAAGGGAGTATGTGATGTTATTTTTTCGAGAAAAAAATCTATGCAATATATAAATAGATCTCCTCCTCAACTGCTGGTCATCAATGGAAGCGGAAAACTTAACCAAACCTTTGTTGAAAATTAACTTACTCCTCATCAAAAACATTATAATTTTTAATAAAGTACTCCTCGTAACAACATTATAATTCTTTGTAGAGGCACATCGTTTTCGATAGATGCAAACAAGTTATAAAAATGTTTCTGAGTTCTCTCTATCCAAAACATCACAAAAATTCTTAAAGCCATTTTATAATAATACACCAAATCATTGTTAGTTTTGAAAGAATTCTTAAAATACAAATACTTATAATCTTTGGTTTGTTATTGTTATAATTCTGGCTTTACTAAAGGCCAGAGTGGGCTAAATTAAATTGAATTGAAAGTGACTCCCCGAACTCTTCCTCATTTCCTTCGTGCAAGACTTGCAGGTACTTCGAAAACTTTTTTGTACTTTGAAATTACTGCTTCCAATTTAGCGCTTCTCCAGGTATTTGTGCATGTACTAAACACGAAAAGAACAGACGCAGTGTGCACCACCTCATTCCACATCATCTCCCCCCCCCCACCGCGGCGAACACCAGTTGCAGCCCCCCCCCCCCCTGGCGACGCGTGAGGTTTAGGGGGGGGGGAGTAGCACGGGGCGCGGTCGGAGACAAAGGCGGCGCTGTCGCCGTTTAATTGGCTCGGGGTAATCAAAATTGAAGCGCTCTCCGGTGGGAATCACGCCACCCAAACTTCCAGGGAATGCACCCTCCAGGAGACAAAGCGCCTGGCAAGCAATGCGCCTGCCCGCCTCGCTTTTTTCAGAAGCGCACTCAAAGGAGCGTGGAAAGAAACAGGCGTACAAAGATAACGACAGAGGTGCGGGTTTCAAAGAGACAACGAGATCACAGGACACAGAAACTCCTTGTTTGCGAGTTCGGAAGCTCGAGTCCTTCGAGAAGCCTGGAGAAGGTGTCTTTTGCTAATTGGAGTCGACTACTGTTAACTACGTAAGTATCCCAACACAGTTATAAGTAATGCTGTTATTGATGTATTAACAAAATATAATTCACAGAGAAATTTTATGAGTTTTAAGATGTAGCACAATAATTTCGCAATCAAATATAAATGACATTCTCAACATCATATTTAGTGTATATTCGAGGTAAATGTGAATGATTTTTTAAATTAAAATTTGGAAACGACGTTGGCAATACGTTTCGATGCAGTTTTATTTTTAGAAAAAGATATTGATAGCGTTTCTGATATTCAAATCATATATGTTAATAGCAGAATTTGGTAATAAATATGAAGATAAAAGTGTAATATAACTGTTTATTAAACTAATGGGGCTACAACAGCACATTATTTCTCTCCCCTTAGTAACGGTTATGTAATAATATTTTATACCGCATAAAAATTAAGCAAAATAAAGTTGAAAACGAATTATTTTACTATTTGACCAGTATGGCATTTATTTATTGCATTTTCTTGAAATTCAACTTGAATAAATCGAATTCTTAAAAATGTGTTTGTTGTGTTAGTGTTAGAGCGGGAATAAAGTATTCAAAGGGCTGCGCGGGCAAAAAGAATCAGAACGGCCAGCAAGGGTATTAACTATACCGTTAACTGATTTGTTTCATGTCCAAAAACTCACAGCAAAGAACTAGTAAACCATAAAATTATTTTTCGCCGTTTCTCCAAGATATTTTAAGTTTATTCTTAAATGTTTCATTTTCCTGTAAATTAAGACTTTTAAATAAATACAGACAAGCAAGGATAATTTCACCAATAAATTGAACATCCAGAAATAAATTCCATCCAATATATCCCATTATCAATGCTTTCGAAACTATGATATCATCACCTTATGCATATCTGCATATCCTGACTCTGATAAAGTTGAATACCAATTTATTGGATGTAGAAACATTAACATTACGTAAATGAAGCTGCCTTACGTTATCTGTATCTTATGTCGCCAACACTGAACCTCTCGGAAACACATCTCAAATTCCATCGCTGCAGTAGAACGGCAACACCACGAAAGATGGTAATATCAAATTATAATAAACGTTCGTACATAATTATGGTACTATTTTTTTCAATTTTCTTTCATATTAGGTCATATTTTCTTTCATATAATGAAACGCTCAAAGCAATAAATTTTCCAACTTAATAACAAGTGAGAAAGCACGTACTTCCGCGCAATGTATGTAATGCTTACATATGCATAACAACTCCATCAAGGTTTAAGTTTTCGAACCTAATGTTCTACAATTAGTAATACTAATTTAATTAAAATAAGGTTAAAAATGAGACGGAATTCACAAAATATTCAACTGCGTCCAAGCAAATCTCAAAATATGTTTACGAAGCGCAGGAAATTCCAAGCGGGTGACTTTGTTTCACGTCAAAGTACACAAAAAACTAATATTTTCGAAAAATTGACATAACATTTATAGATGTTTTTGATGAATACATTTAATCAAATCATATTAAGAATTTGTTAAATAAATGTGTTTCTGAGACCATGGGAGATTTTAAGAGAAGAAATTAAGAGTTGTCAGTTTCTTTGCAGTATTATAAAACACTATTTAATAATTAACTGGTTGGGATATTACAAAAAGTAATATTTGGAGCATAGGTTTGGTAGCTAAAATTTTGAAATTTGCGTGCAAACAAAATAGTTTAGCGAAATGATATATTGAGATCACACATGAAAGAATGTATTCGGGTCAATTATTGGTACAAAATACGGGTCTTCAGATATATGGTTCAAAATGTAGAAAGATAAGGTGAGACGAGAAGGAAAATATGATTGTAATATTGTAATAAGTGCAAAGGCAAAAGTGAAATAAGGGTCAGAGTTTCACAATACTATTATTATTATTATTATTATTATTATTATTATTATTATGAAACATAATACCTAAATGTGTACAAGAATTAGAACAGTGAAATTGTAAATCAATGTAGAGCTGCAATTTTATGACACTGATCGTATATTTAAAAAAAACTAATATTAGACAATTTCAATAAACTCAGATCAAAAGTATCGGATAAAGGATTTTTAAAGAGGAACTTTAAAGAAAAACTTCCAATTTAATTGAAAAGATTTGTGGAGCACGTATGCGGGAAAAAGATATTTCTGTCTATTGCTGTTGCCATATTCAACGGAAAAAGTTCAGCTCCACGTTATACATTCAAAATGGAACGGCAACGTATCACGAGAACATCGCATTGACAAGCCTCCCTTTCCGAGTTCGTCCATTCGGAACCATGCGGAGCAGCGATCAATAGTCTGGAATCGAGCTCTCAATTCAGAGGGACGTCAGACTGCTGGGGCGGGTGACGGGGTCAGCGCCGCACCCCGGTGCACACGGCTAGTTTCAACGGACCTCGGTGGAGGGAGGGCCACGGACCAGGGCTGCAGTGGGGGGTGGAGCGAGGTGATTCGGGCTGCAGGGACAATGACAGGACAAATGCGGTGCCGTCAAAAGCGTGGCAGATCAGGAGGAGGGAAATAACAGATGTGGGAGGAGAGAGGAAGTTTGGGCAGACTGAGACAGAAGAACGGTCAGGGGGAGGAATGAGCCGGTTGTGGTACGAATGGAGAGGACGGGAATCCTCGTCGGAGGGATTTAGTTGGTAGGGAGGGAGAGAGAGAGAGAGAGAGAGAGAGAGAGAGAGAGAGAGAGAGAGAGAGAGAGAGAGAAGCAATGCCGGAAGGCGTTAAGAAAGCGCAGTGCGTTTATGGTGGAGTGTGTTTATGAGGTGGCTAAGGGTATTGTCGAAACTTATGTATTGTTGGAGTATGGAGAGGTAAATCACGGGAAGTGCAGCGAGGTTGGTTAAATCGGAATGGGATAAGTCAGATAAGGTGGGCTGAAATAAGTCAGATTACAGGTGGTATATCAAATTAGAGTGGGGTATGTCGTATTAAAGTTGGGTAAGCCTTGTTAGATTGGGGTAGTTCAGATTAGAATGGGGTAAGACAAATTAGAGTGAGATAAGTCAGATTACAACGGGATATGCCAGATTAGAACGGGATATGACAGTTCAGAACGGTGTAAGTCGTATTAGAATGGGGTAAGCCGTACCAGAGCGGGGTAGGTCATATTAGAGTAAGGTAAATGAGTTGGAAGTAGGGTGCAGAGGTTGGTTAATCGGAGCGGAGCGATGTTGAGCTGGGCGAAGCAGCGCGGAGGGGGTTGAGATCAATCTCAATGTGTCCGTGCGCGAGGCCAAACCGGGGGGGGGGGGCGAGCGTGGGAGAGCGAGGCGAGTGAGGCGCGGGTATGGGCACGGGCTGAAACGAGGGCGGCGGCGGCGGCAGCTGCTGCACTCGAGCGGGCGAGCGGGCGAGCGAGCGGGGTGGGGCGCGCCGTGCTCCATTGGCCCCGGCGCCCGTCGCTGCGTGACATCGCCCCTTTGTCGCCGAACGGAGTGCGCGCCTCCCGCGCGGCTCACGGGGCAACAGCAGCCGCGGCGAGAGCGCCCGAGGCCCGCGCTGCCGGACGAATGTGCGAGCCGGCAGCGCAGGGGACGAAACGGATGGCTCACGTACAAGCTCCAATAAAATCACTCGCGTAGATCTTTTTAATACAAGGATACAGGTGAGAGAAAAGCACTGATTTCATTAAAATTAATAATATTTTTAGTTATTTTATTACAAATAAAAGCGGACAAACATACAGCAAGAATTGTAGAAGAAGATTAACGAACGACGAATGTGGGTCAATCCATTTTACGTGATCCAGCACAGGTCACTCGACCATATCGGAAAAGAATCATATTTTGTACATAAATTGTCGAGCGACCAATTTATTAAATTCTGGACCCCTTAAAATCGATTGACCCAATTCTAACACAACTGAGTAGATTGCGTGATAACGAGAAAACACAATAGATTGCGTAATTCGTGCTTCTGAAATTTCTCGATAGAGATATTCAGTGATAAAAAGGTCTTAATCGTATTATACTTTTAAACACTAATTGATATTTCCGCCTTTAATGGGAATCGATTCGATTTTTTTAGAAATAGTCGGTATATTACTTTAAAAATTGGAACAATTTTATTTCCGTAGAATCGCATTGCCAGGGCAGAGATGAGAAGGGAGATGATATCTGAAATCCATGGAGAGAGGTTGTCCGAAATCCATCGAGAGAACCTGTTTTTATTTTCATCGAACAATTACGCATTGCTTTGAAAAACTTGAAAATATGTGACTATTTGAAACCGCAACAAGGCTACAAAGCTTTCGCTCCACCGGATGCCATCCTCTCTGGAACTGGAGCATTATTTAAAACTATTATCAAGCAAAATAACCACGAACTATTATAAAGCGATCGGAATTTATTTGTTCTGCGGACGAAAACCCGTACGGCCAAAAGGCACTTCTCACGGTGAGAAACCTGCCGCGACGTGCATTCCGAAGCGGGTAGAGTGACGTATGACGGCCCTACCGACGACGGAAGAAAAACACACGCCTTCATCATCGGTACGAGAGCGAAAGCCTTCAATCCGATCATCGACGCGTGCTGCGGACCCAGGACTGATCCAGATGCGAGTCCGCCCAAGTCCCTGGACTTACGACGCCGCCCCTCCTCTAGCGGCATCACCTGCGTACGCGATTTGAGCGCGAATCCAGGAGGGCAACCATCAATTCTCTTCCGCGAGGTAACCCAAAATTTATCACCGTAGGCTCCTCTCTAAAATCAAAAGACTGGAACGCTAGTGGACAAAGAAGGGGATTGCGTGGTTGCGTGATCATTAAATGTCCATGTAATAAAACAGTGTCATTTTGAATAAATCCCCGCCATTCTGACGGACAAAACTTAAACAATCAACAAACAATCAAGTGTTTTCTTAATTAATAAGTTAAGAGCATGCGCATCATCCCGAAACAGCGACTCACTCCCCGAGATCTCTAGAGCTGGCGGAGGAGGCAGGTTGGAATCGCGCTTTGCACCCACATCTATATAAATTTAGCGCGAGTGACCTGATATCCCCTACTATGTCGAGCACCCACGCGTCTCGGCACATTGTGGGACCCCGCTAGTTTCAGTAAGCACACGTCACTGGCGTATTCCGACGGGCAGGTTCGTCACAGTATACTAAAAATCAAATTATGACGAATAAATACTTAGGAACAATGCTTATTTGGGGGAAAAGCATTGATATTGATTATCCCTGAAACAATTCATATAATTGTTACGTTATGCAATGCGTTACGTTATGAAATTACACGTCTTAGAATATATTCTGACACAATTAAAAACGTCTTTGCTTACCAATAAGTATGGTTGTGTTTGAATAACTCCATGCGCTAGCTAACATATAAGAGCATACAAAAATAAGAAAATATTAAATGCTGCGATTACGCCATTACGCCATACGGGCGATTTTACAAAATCGTCATCGATTCGCATCAATGATCAGTCGTTGAAAGAGAACAAAAAATTGCCTCCATTACATTCAATGTTCGTGTAAAAACAATTAATTTTGCATAATTTCTTCACATTCAAGTACGTTTCTTTAGTAGTTAAGTAGAAATTATACTATAACAAAGAAGACGGATTTTAATGAAATGTGTGCCTTTCCTTTTAGCTTTAGAACAATGCCATTCAGTATATACATTCATTTTGTTTCATGACAGAAGGTAAGGACTTATTTGTATACGAAATGTTTCTGCCTTTTGCATCGATTTCGATTATTAAATATTTTTTTACATTTTACCGTCACTTAAGAAGTATTATTCGCCGATTTTAATAACATTTCAAGGGTACTTGCTTCAAATAATATTTACGAGATACAACAAATGTGCTCGATTGCATCAGTAACATATCCAACAACATGAGTTGTGCTTCTGAACTGTTTTTTAATATTCTTTTTACATTTTCTTAGCTTTTAAGGCAGTTTTAAAACAATTTAAGAACATTTCATTGATAATGTTTTGGATCACCTGAATCCGTCTCATAATTACAACTAGGTAACTTACTTTCTGTTACTAATAATGTTCACTAAATAGTATAGACTTTCTTTAACTTTCGAGAAATTAAATAACGGTGGTTGGTAACTTGTTTCCGCATCAACCCCAGAAGTGTCTCAATTTACCGTCCTATGTTCAATAAATGGGGACTTTCATTTCTTATTTTATAAATAATCTAGGAAACTTTAATTACTTAGATGTATATTTGTAACATTTTCAAGAAGTTTAAAAAGTATCATATTGATGAAAAACAGTAAAAGCCGGAAGTGAAGACAAAACAGCATCCTCTGCCACAGAAATGTTGTACAAGAGAGTAAAAATTTCCAAGCCAAATACCCTCTCTCCGTGGGCGAGGAAAGACGAGAGTTGAGTAATCAACTCGTAACACAGTGTATACTTTCAGTCATCACGTTTACGAACAGGCGCTGGATGCCCGGCACAGCCTCACGTGAAAAACCCAGGCAGACGCATTAAAAGCGCTCACAAGTGTAGAATAACTAAATTAGATGTGTTAAGTAGGTTGCTCAAAGGAATATATGTTTGATGTATATCTTTATTTCAAGACGGTATTTCTTGGAAACTGATTCTCATTCACAAAGGACTAAAATATAACTTACTCTAGCTGCCTCCGAATGATTGCATGGCACAAACGAAGAATAGGAAAGTTACAACAGAAAAGTTCTACATAAGCGCTGTATGGAAAACAGAAAACTCCAAGGATGTCGTTTTAAGTCGTTTTATACTTTTTCTCCGAGATTAATGAAATCAGGGAGGTTTACAAATTCTAAAACAATACAATCCCTATTCACAGCGAATGCTTCCAAAAAATATAATTGGCAGCATGTGCGTTATAATGATTTGCATTTGTGGGGTTAATGCAGACATTATTTCAGAGACTCTATTTGCAACGAGTTAGTTTAAGACAGAGTTTGCAGATGGAGGAGCGGTATGCCAGGGAAGATAAGGCGCCTGCAATGAGAGAAGTGGACTGAATGAGGAAGGGAAGGGGTCTATTTGTAGTAGAATTTGCTCTGAAAAAGTTTTATGATTCGGTGAACTGGTAGGTTGAACATTGATATTTTTAATTTTTTTTTATGAATTTGGGGAGATTGACTTGTACGTGCGAGGGGTGATTTGTTGAACTTTTTGAATTTTGAGCAACCATGATAATTAGCAGTGTGATAGCCGTCGCAATTTACGAACATTGAAGTACAGTTCGTAGATTTGTGACTTTGTAACAGCTGGTAAAGATATTTGAATTTAACGCAACGCGAGATACTATTGTAATTCGCCTGAGAGTGCCCCAAGAGTTGACATCGCTTACATTGAATATGATAATTTTCTTTCTTAATTGAACACGTTACATACTGCACATAAGTTTGGCCTCATTTAAATGTTTTCTTGGACTGAGACCGCTACCTTTCATTTAAGGCAAAAAGTACGAAGTTTGGTTAAGTAGAAAGCTCAAATTGCTTTCTAAACGAAATTGCGAATATTTTAAAATATTAACACAAGTACTCTCTTAAGAGTCCACAATCAACCAAATCGGCTAGTCCTTCAGACCGGGAGTCAGATAAGGCAATCGTCATATTCAAAGTTTCAAACGTACATTCAAAACTTACCTGGAATCGCAGTATTTACATCGCTCGCCTTTGTATCGCGTCCAGGGACGGTCCACCGGGCCGAGACAGCCGCTCTCGTCCGCCCGCCCACCCGGACATCTCCCACCCCTCCCACGCCGCTTAAGTCGCGAATCGTGTTGCGAAGCGACTGGACGCGGCCTCGGGGGTCCCCACACCCTACCTCCCGCGTCCCTCTCTGCCTTCTTCAGAGTATCCGCATCGGTGACGGGCGCGTCCCTCGCTTTTTGTCCGACCGGAGGACGGACGAAAGCGCCGCGTCCGTTTCCACTTTTCCGGCCTCCTCTTTCACTTTCCTTTAGAGCGCAATCTTCATTTCATTCTTATCCCCTTTCCCTTCTTCATCTTCGTACTTCCGCTCTCGCTACATACTCCGCTCTACGTACTTCCGCTCTTTCTTAGAGCTCTGTCAGAGTTGCAATGATTACTACCAAACACATTTTTATCATCTGCTTTATTGGACCTGCTTGCAACTCAGTTGCTACGTCGGATCTTCACCATTGCCGTTTCAACCATCTCTTTCAAATCGCATTTCTCCTTCCTTATGATTCTGCTCCTGCCGCGTCCTCAGGCTCCACCATCTCTCACCGAAACTCTGCAGCCTCTTTTATCTTTCTCTCGCGTCCTTCTTTCGAACCCAACCCCATCGCCATCGCAATACCAATCCACGCACTCGTCTCCCGTTGCGAATCTCCACTCCGCCGCCACCGCCGTCGTCACCGCCCCGCGCTCACTCCTCCGTTCCGCCCCCGTCCTCCCTGTCCTCCCCCGTCCTCCCCGCCCCCTGGCGACGCCGCGCGACGCTGACGCCGCTCAAAGACGGAATATCTGATTTAGCGGGATTTCAGGCAAGGCTCGGCCGAAGGCGCGTCTTTGATCCGCGGGTCGTCCCCGGGGGCGCGCAGGTAGCGGCCGGGATGAGTGCCTTTTTATCCGGCCCCCATCTCCGGCCGGGAAACAAATGCCGCGAGATGGGCCGTCCCCGGCGTCTCGTGCCCGCCCGCCCATCGGGGATGCCCACGTGGGCTCCCGGCGCCTGAATGCCGGCGCCTCGCGGGCGCCCAGGGCCAGCAGACCGCTCACGGAAGAGGGGAGGTGGGGTGGAACGGGGTGTTTACCTCGCGCAGGTCGGAACGTGGACTTGTGCGCAAACTTGGAGATGATTCGTACTTCTCAAACAGCATCTTTCAGATTGCGCGGAACTAATGGCTCTTGCGGATTCAGAGATACAGTGAAGTTGTGGGACACAGATCCGTACACGGGATGAAACATTTTATCACCGCATAAATGGACGAAATTATCTTTCTTTTTCAATTATAAGCCGTATAAACGTGTTTGTGATTTACTTCTAGAATAATTTTTGAGAACTTATTTTTACAGATTCAGTTAAAATATACGTTATGCAATTTGGCGTTGGAAGTTTGGCCAGTTCTTAAGTTGATAATTCAATTTGTATCTCAAAGCAAGAACGAGTTGTATGTGGATATTTGACTCCGACATATTATTTCACTTGCAAGTAAGTGAATATGAATACATGTCAACACGTGATATTCAAATGATTATATGACTCAACAAAAATCATGGCAAACAAAACGGTACGACAAACTTGAAGTTTCTGTCATGTTTTCCATTTATTATGTTGTCTAATAATTTGAGAAAAAATGAATTTAGCTTCTATAAGTTTATTGAAGTATAACACATTTACTCACTTTTGCGTCCTGTGAAAGATGCTTTGAGTATAAAAAGATCTTAAACGTATCCAACTACTTGTAAAGCTTTAATATTACAGAACGATAAGGCGAACAGAATTGTGATTTTTGCCACCTTGATGTCGAGATTTTACAGCACAGTAGTCACGTACCAAAAATGTGTAGCGTGTTGTGCGATAATATACGTACTATATTTATTCACGTTACTTTTTAATTATTCATATCAATTATTTAATTTAAATTAAGCATTTGTTTAGCAATATCTAAAAACAATGAGTGCAAACACACCACATTGTTTTTCAAAATAACTATTTTCCTATTTATTCAACTCATTATTCTTGTCAGTGAATTTTACTCATCTGAGATGGAATCACAAGGGAAAACATAGTTTCAGATATGCAAATATAGGTCAAAACTCGCTCTTAATGCTTAAGACGAAAAAATATCACAATACCCGATAACATTTATTTTCGTTCATCTTTATCTGTTAGTAAAAATGTGCTCAGTTGAAATGTAGCTTTCACGACTAGCCACAGTACGACCATGCTGTAACAAGAAACTCATTCGAACTTTGAAGTTACAAAACATGTTCAAACATGTAATAATATTAAGTTTTAAGAGATTTAAACAAAAATAAAAGTAATTTTTCATCGCCAAAAAAGGTGAGTAATAACCCACAGCATGGAGCGTATCTTCTAGAGTTTCTGCAACCACAAAATAGTTATTTATGATACAAGTGGTAAAAGTGGTATTCTATTTTGCGAGCAGAAAATGTTGCAACCCGAGGTCGAAAGGCCGAATGGTGCAATACTACGACCAAAATAAAATCACTGTTATCCCGTGTGGCATACCCTAATTTTTAGACAGCCTTACTGACTTGCATTTTATTTTAACTATACAAATAACTTAATGACAGAGTTAACTCAGTGGTAGGAGACTGGGCCAGACAAAATTATTTTCTGCTGTTGCTTTTACAGATTTCAAATGTACAAACCACTTAATTGGGTAGTATGTTACATTTAGGTCAGTAGCAGGTGATGCGATCAGACGAAATTATTTTGTTTCCTTTGTTTCATTCACAGTTTGATGCCAACCTTTGAGAATAATCTCATTTTTGCACTAAAAGTGTGTGCTTGCCCTAATATGAACAGTTATTAATAGTGTGAGTCTGAAATTAAAAAAAAACAAAACAAAAATACCCAGCCTCTACACGTATCAACGCAGAAGCCTGAGCCGACCGCTTCGTGCGTGCCATGGCGAGCGGGCGTTGTTTTCGTACCAACCTTTGAGAATAATCTCAAATTTGCACTAAAAGTGTGTGCCTGCTCTAAAATTAACAGCTATTAATAGTGTCTGTCTGAAATAAAAAAAATACCCAGCCTCTACACGTATCAACGTAGTACCCAGAGCCGACCGCTTCGTGCGTGCCATGGCGAGCGGGCGTTGTTTTCGTACCAACCTTTGAGAATAATCTCATTTTTGCACTAAAAGTGTGTGCCTGCTCTAAAATTAACCGCTATTAATAGTGTCTGTCTGAAATAAAAAAATACCCAGCCTCTACACGTATCAACGCAGAAGCCTGAGCCGACCGCTTCGTGCGTGCCATGGCGAGCGGGCGCTGTTTTCGCTCGGCCAGCCGGCCGGCCGGTCGGTCGCGCGGGCGTCGATCCTGCTCAGCGGCGCGGACCAGGGCAGTTCAGCCGCGCGAGCTGATACGCGAATAAATGTTTTTGTAGCGAGCGTTTAATCCCGGCGGAAGCCGCGCGCCGCCGCGCTTATTTCTCCCCGCCCTGATATATTCAAACGCGTATGGCGTGCTCGCCGGAATTACCGCTGCGACGCGTTTAATTTACAAATACAATTTCCATCCAGATACCACTTATCAATCATTGATGAGCATAATTTATTCAGATACTGAAGAAGTGGACGAAATGCGTTACCAATTTACATAACAGTTTCAATAAACTGGACGTCAATTTGGTCTGCGCTTTATTATTAAAGCTCCAATGCATTTGCATTTCCACTTTTGCATATTTCTGCGAAATTCGTTGAGTGAAAAGAATAAACGAAATATTATTTTAGTTGGTGCGTCGGTATTTATAGAACACTGATCTGGAAATTGAAAAGAAAGTACAAATTTACAAATAATGTAAATACTATTTTAGGATGCGATCTCTCTATCAGATAACGTACTGGTTGGAGCATTCTAATGAGTAGACATTAAGAGAGAAAATGCTAACTTTAATGACGCCTTTTTTAATCTGTCATGGAGGTTAACAATTATTTTTATTTTATACCAACAAAGAAGAACTATCTTTTCTTGTTAACTTATTTATTAATTGAGGTTTGGAAGCCTTAAATTATTTGAAGTCCATGAGTGATGGTCTAATGTGTGATAATTGTGTGAGGTGATTAATGATAGAAAAATGGAGTGGGAGGTAGGGGAAATGAGAGAATCTTGACAAAACCTACCGACTTCTCGTTTGTACACCACAAGTTCCACTTTGATTGGCTAAGGACAAATGCGTGATTGATACCTCAGTTAAAGCTCAGGGGTGGAAAGTGTTTATGTTAACCATGACGCCTCGAGCCTACCCCCTCCTCGGAGAAGTTAACATACGTAGGACTGCGAACTTTGAACATGCGAGGGTACATGTGGAGAGCATGCGAGGGGACATGTGGAGAGCATGCGAGGGGACATGTGGAGAGCATGCGAGGGGACATGTGGAGAGCATGCGAGGGGACATGTGGAGAGCATGTGACGGAACATATGGAGAGCATGTGAGGGAACATGTAGAGAGCATGCGAGGGGACATGTGGAGAGCATGCGAGGGGACATGTGAAGATTATGCGAGGGAACATGTGGAGAGCATGTGAGGGGACATGTGGAGAGCATGCGAGGGAACATGTGGAGAGCATGCGAGGGAACATATGGAGAGCATGCGAGGGAACATGTGGAGAGCATGCGAGGGGACATGTGGAGAGCATGCGAGGGGACATGTGGAGAGCATGCGAGGGGACATGTGGAGAGCATGCGAGGGGACATGTGGAGAGCATGCGAGGGGACATGTGAAGATTATGCGAGGGAACATGTGGAGAGCATGCGAGGGGACATGTGGAGAGCATGCGAGGGAACATGTGGAGAGCATGCGAGGGGGATACGCCGGAGAGCGTGTAGGGGCGACATGCGGGGTCAGAGCAGTTGAGAATAATTGAATGAAGAAGTTAGCACTTCTGATGACTCCTGATCTGTATCAGGGTGATCACAAACAATCGGAAACTAAAACTCTGAATACTATCAAATTAGCGCGTTAATAGATAATGATGGGCTTAAAATACTTTGATGTACAATTTAGGCTTTATCCTGAAGTTGTGATACAGTAAGAAGCTATTTTCACTTAAAACAATGATTTACTTAGTTTTGATTGTTCGTATGGGCCCATCTGTATGTTACATTGAATTAATAATATATTTTGCATTCGAGAAACGTAAAATAGTATTTATATTGCGTTCCTGGAACTAAAATAATTCTCATTTGTAGTTTAATAATAACGTGTAATGGAAAATAATAAAATATAATTGAGCTACAGAAAGGAAGACGCAGAATATAAAAGCCATGAGAAACGCCTAGAGACCGAAAAATAGGACTCCGTCTCAAGGCAGAACGAGCAATATCTTGTGGCACAAAGTAAAGGAGATAAAGGGGAAAAATAAGATTAAAAAATGAACCGCAAACATATCTTTTGGATTCTTTGTTTTAAAAGATGCGGGATGAAATATTTTCAATGAATTAGTTTCAGCCTATTACATACCGGTGACAAACTCACCCACACCAAGTTGGAACCACGTACAGCGATGACCCAAAACGACATTCGACACGCAATATTAGGAGCTAAACACTTTTTGCAGCAATTACTCATGAATAATTTATCCACGCTAATACGCTTTAATACATTTACCGCGAAGCAAACTTCCGGCCCCCAATTCAAATTAGTGCGTTTGAAAACTAGAAGCGTTCGGAAATTAGGTTATTTTTTCTCGTCTTCGCGGCAAAGTACAGTTGGTTTTCTTTATTTGCTGCAGCCTGTTCCTGTTGTCGCGGAATCCATAAAGCCTGTGCCCGTTGCAAAATAGCATAAGTGTAGCCGGGGCGGGGACGACCGTCCCTAGAAACGTACAGCTAGGAATCGCGACAACAGCCATAACCAAAGCGTAGACCGTGCATCGGCACAACACTCCATCAATAACCGTGAATATCACACACGATTACAATACTACAATAACTGTGCAACAGCACTATAGGGTGCTGGGCAAAGAATGTGCTCACTATCTTTTGGAAGAAAATAATGTTTCTAGATTATGATTAAACGTTCGACCAAACATTTTATATATTCTTGTTCGCGATGAGATGGTGCGATGTTGTCACAGACGGTGATGTTTCTTGGTGCGGGAAGAGAGAACAGACAGTGTACACATGATTTTTTCATATGTGAGCAATACACTGACCAATACACTTCTATTCTGAAAAGATAAGGAAGGACTATTTATCCATGGCACCCTTATCGCTTAAACGCGGCGCTTTGAGGCGTGGCGGCACCTACATTCTGAAGGAGCCAGTTACGGCAAGAGGCCGGAGAGGAGCGGTACAGGGAGCAGGGCGAACCGAGTTGACGCGGAGCAGGAAGAAGAGTAACAGGCGGAAGAGGGGCAGAGGGAAGAGGGGCAGGGGGAAGAGGGGCAGGGGGAAGAGGGCAGGGGAAGAGGGGCAGGGGGAAGAGGGGCAGGGGGAAGAGGGGCAGGGGGAAGAGGGGCAGGGGGAAGAGGGGCAGGGGGAAGAGGGGCCAGGGGGAAGAGGGGCAGGGGGAAGAGGGGCAGGGGGAAGAGGGGCAGGGGGAAGAGGGGCAGGGGGAAGAGGGGCAGGGGGGAGAGGGGCAGGGGGAAGAGGGGGCAGGGGGAAGAGGGGCAGGGGGAAGAGGGGCAGGGGAAGAGGGGCAGGGGGAAGAGGGCAGGGGGAAGAGGGGCAGGGGGAAGAGGGGGCAGGGGGAAGAGGGGCAGGGGGAAAAGGGGCAGGGGGAAAAGGGGCAGGGGGAAGAGGGGCAGGGGGGGAGAGGGGCAGGGGGAAAGAGGGGCAGGGGGAAGAGGGGCAGAGGGAAGAGGGGCAGGGGGAAGAGGGGCAGGGGAAGAGGGGCAGGGGGAAGAGGGGCAGGGGAAGAGGGGCAGGGGGAAGAGGGGCAGGGGGGAGGAGGGGGGCAGGGGGAAGAGGGGCAGGGGAAGAGGGGCAGGGGGAAGAAGGGCAGGGGGAAGAGGGGCAGGGGGAAGAGGGGCATGGGGAAGAGGGGCATGGGGAAGAGGGGCATGGGGAAGAGGGGCATGGGAAGAGGGGCATGGGGAAGAGGGGTAGGGGGAAGAGGGGCAGGGGGAAGAGGGCAGGGGGAAGGGGAAGGGGCAGGGGAAAAGGGGCAGGGGAAAAGGGGCAGGGGAAAGAGGGGCAGGGGGAAGAGGGGCAGGGTGAAGAGGGGCATGGGGGAAGAGGGGCATGGGGAAGAGGGGCATGGGGAAGAGGGGCATGGGGAAGAGGGGCATGGGGGAAGAGGGGCATGGGGAAGAGGGGCAGGGGGAAGAGGGGCAATGGGGAAGAGGGGCATGGGGAAGAGGGGCAGGGGGAAGATGGGCAGGGGGAAGAGGGGCAGGGGGAAGAGGGGCAGGGGAAAAGGGGCAGGGGAAAAGGGGCAGGGGAAAAGGGGCAGGGGGAAGAGGGGCAGGGGGAAGAGGGCAGGGGGAAGAGGGGCATGGGGGAAGAGGGGCATGGGAAGAGGGGCAGGGGGGAAGAGGGGCATGGGGAAGAGGGGCATGGGGAAGAGGGGCAGGGGGAAAAGGGGCAGGGGGAAGAGGGGCAGGGGGAAGAGGGGCAGGGGGAAGAGGGGCAGGGGAAGAGGGGCAGGGGGAAGAGGGGCAGGGGGAAGAGGGGCAGGGGGAAGAGGGGCAGGGGGAAGAGGGGCAGGGGGAAGAGGGGCAGGGGGGAAGAGGGGCAGGGGGAAGAGGGGCAGGGGGAAGAGGGGCAGGGGGAAGAGGGGCAGGGGGAAGAGGGGCAGGGGGAAGAGGGGCAGGGGGAAGAGGGGCAGTGGGAAAAGGGCAGGGGAAGAGGGGCAGGGGGAAAAGGGGCAGGGGGAAGAGGGGCAGGGGGAAAAGGGCAGGGGGAAAGGGGCAGGGGGGAAGGGGCAGGGGGAAGAGGGGCAGGGGGAAAAGGGGCAGGGGGAAAAGGGGCAGGGGAAAAGGGGCAGGGGGAAGAGGGGCATGGGGAAGAGGGGAAGGAGGAAGAGGGGCAGGGGGGAGAGTAACAGGGGGAAAAGGGGGAAGAGGGGCAGGGAGGATAGTGGGAAGGCATGGAAGGGAAAGGATAGGAGGGGTGCAGGGGGAAGAAAGTGGTGGGGTGGCGATAGAATGGGAGTCGGGAGAACGGAGAGCAGTAGTAGAGAAGGGAAGGGAGAGGCGAGGAAGGGATGCGAGTGTTGAGAAGTGAAAGGAGTGGCGAGGAGGGGAGGAGTGCGGAAGAGCAGGACGGACAGCGCAGACACGGGGCCGTCTGGAGGGTGACGGGATAGGCCGGGAAGAGGGGAGGAGGGGGAGGGGGACGGCGGAAGTCTCGGGCTGCTATCTGCCTCCAGGGTGGAGCCGCTGGCCGCCGCCCAGAACGTCTGCTCGCCCACACAACTCTTGCCAAGTGCGGCCGCCCCCGCACCGCTCGGATCCAAGGAGAACGCGCGCCAGCCCACAAGCGCCCTGCACTCGGCGCCGAGGGCCAACCGCTCTGGGCGGCACGCGCGCCGCAGAGAGTGGCTTTGCAGTGGCGTATGTATGGAGAGGCACCGGTAATGACGCAGACGTCTTTCAGTCTACTCCACTCATTGGAACTGAATAAGTAAGAGTCTTGAACAATATGAATAATATAAATACATACGTACGGACGAGCACAATTTGTCCGGCACAAAAGTACTCGAAAATTATTGTCGTATCGTTCGTGGGCTGCAATAGTGGCACAACTAAAAAATCAGTTGCTGACATAAATGAGTTTCAAGTTTTCACCCTGGGTTGAAATGCGTCATTCTTGCATTCATACTTCTGCAATTTCTTGGTTGAATACTGTTCTGTAAGGTATGCTGCTGTTGCTGCCCAAAGGTAGACCAACCCAAAATTCTGGAGAGTGCATTAACTGAAAATTTGTATTGTTTAAGATGTGCCAAAATTGCAGCCCACAAGTGATATAATGAGCAACAATCTACCATTCAAAGCAATCTGAATTAAATGGAATTAATTCTTCTTTAGAAGTTCCTGGATGTGAGCGTACGATAATTGTTCATCGGCTTCTACGGTGCACAACTGATAACTATATTAATCCTTTTTGTGTTTATGCTTTCCGTTCAATTTATGATTCAAGTAAAGTTTCAAGTGATGTTGCTGTTTACCTAGTTTAGTTTCAGAACATTTCACCTACGAGTAAAATCGTGTAAATGCATCATAATTTACGGGAAAATACGAAGTCATGACACTACGACATTAGCTTATTCGACATTTCGTCCCTTCCATACACATGTTGGGACAAATGTTCTGTTTTTACTATATTAGTAAAGATTTCTAGTCTTAATTAGAAAATATGGTACATATTGATCCACATTAATCCTGCCACTCTTATAACACCACAAATCAAGTTACTCCATTTGATGACGTGAATATTGGGTCAAAATGTATTTGCATGCGTCTCTCCTTGAAGCACCAAGAACAGAACATCATGTATTGAGAACCATAACGAAGCTATAGCCGAGCATAATGGCTAGCATGTGTTTCATACAGATATCGAGCTCGGGAACGTCAAGATGGCGAGCAGCGGGAGCGGCAGTGTGGCCGCGGGGCAGGTGAACAC